>WBMV01004262.1:195498-294500 GCA_013396655.1 Campylorhamphus procurvoides | reverse complement strand
GCAGTCTGCCCCGCTACCTGCCGCAAACCTCAGAGGGCAGTCAGCAGCGGAGAGGAGCCGAGCAACCGCCGCCGGGGTCCATGCCGGGCCGGCGGCCGGCAGCATGTTGTGCGGGTGCCGGGGTGCGTGCGGCTGTACGCGCCCGTGTGAGAGCCGGGCGGGCGAGGTGCCGACAGGACGGATGGATGGATGGCGGTGGGAGAGGAGTGTGCGAGGGCGGGAGCGNAGCCTCGCAGGGAACCCCCGCCTGGAGGTCTCCACTGGCCTGCCCTCCGCCGCCGGCCTTCCCGGGGTCACCGCGGAGGTGCTGCTGCCCCCCGTGCCCCGGCCCCGCCGTGGGGAGGAGACCACCACTCGCCGGGGGGACGGGGCGGGGTGCTCAGCCCCTTCCCTGCCGAGGGCGACACAGCTCAGCACCCCCGTCTTCGCTGAATCTGCTTACACCCCTGCTCGAAATGGAGATGGGGAGATGTGAGGGAGGCGGTGAGGGATTTTTCGCCATTGTGGCCTTTCCGCACGGGACAGGGGTTTTCTGGACTGGCTTCTGTGACAGAACGGGACAGGGCAAACCCCCGTGTCCTGCCGGGGCCGGGGGCTATCCCCACGGCCGGCTGGCGGCAGGCGAGGGACGGGGCTGGCCCCGGGCTGGGACCGAGCCGTGTCGTGCGCCCGGGCGTGAACACAGCAGCCTCCCGCCTGCGCCGCCGGGACCCTCGGCAGAGCCCCAGCAGCAAGGGCGCAGCTCAGCTGTACCTTGGCGAGGCCAGGCCGTCTGTTTGACAGAAGGGTATCGCGTTTCTTTTCTCCGGCAAGGGTTTCTTTTTGGGGTGAAGGAGAAAGTTGTAAAGGGGGAGGTGTGGCTGGTTCAAGGGAAAACCGGCGACTTCACTGAGCCCTTTCTTTCTTCCCTTCTTATCTCAGTCTTTATCTTATCCTGGCCTATCTCCGGGACGAGATCGTGAGCCGCGTAAACCGGCGCTGATCGCATCAAGAACCTCAGTGGTGTGAGGAGCAACCACTCTATTTGTAACTGTTTGCCTCAGCCTCTCCCCCGGCTGCCCCTCTCAGAGCTGTTAAATATCTGTACCATAAAATGTGCGGGATTTAAAGGTCTGTGGGAGGCTCCCTTTGAAAAGGGCTCTGGGGAAAGTCTTTTTAATCCAGGATACTTGAGCCGGATGGGGTGGGATTGCCAGAGAGGCATAAAATAAAAATCATTCGGCGGACAAAACAAGGGGCTACCCCGACATGAAGAAAGTGCATTTGTCTCGATGTTTTGTTTTGTTGGAGATTGAGACTTCTCGTGAGCTAGTGTATGTGTGTAAATGTCTGAGCAAATCAGGCAAGTGGCATAAATAAACAAGGCTCTGGAGAAAGGATGGGACATGCATGTGAGCCAACCTGCAGCTAGTCAGCCAGCTCACTCAAGCAGCATTAGCACCAGTGGGCAGAGCAAGCATGTCAAAAAATAAACGCTCTGCGAGAAACATAAGGAAAACATTAAACAAACGAGGAGTGCACTCCCTCTCCTTGCCCTGACAAAGCATGGCTGAGAAACTTTACTCGCTGTCTTCCAGCCTCTTCCCTTCCCTGCGTTCCTGCTGCAGCAGAGATGCATAGGGCAGATGTGTTGCGAGGCAGTCCCAGGGACCGCATGGGTCAACCAAGACCCTCGGCAAAACCGACTTGTGGGGTGTGTGCCAACTAAGGGCCAAGCAGTAGGGCAGGGTATGCATGAGTGACCAGCAGCGGGGGTGGGGGTGTGGGGAGAGGTCGTTTATTTGCTGTGGAAGAGGGGCAGAGGCATAGAAGGAGGAGAAAACAAAAGCTGTGCCTTGACTCAAGATGGGATCTGAAAAGCAGCAGGGTGAGAGGACACCAGAAAATCAGGTTACCCCCTGCAAATCAGCCCCATTAGGGTGGAAAAAAGCCACCCAACAACAATAACAAACTGAACCCATAAACAGTTACTGCCATTCTGCAATAAAAGGGGAAGATTTATATCACTGAAATGTGTGGAAGGAGCTTGTTCCAGAGCAAAACTCTGGCGTGCAATTCTCTGTTTATGTCGCTCATCCCGATGGATGAGATATTGGTGGCAAAGTTCAGGCTGACATCAGCCCTGGGGAGGCAGAGGCAGCGATCGGGCTCGGCTGCGTGGGGCTGCACAGCTGTGCCTGGGCCTGCGGCCGGTGGATGGCCGGCTTTGGGGGGATTTGGCACATGAAAACCCTCCCCACACCAGGCCCAGAGTTGTGAGAAGCCAGCAGCAGCACACACTGGAGGGAGCTGGATGCAGTGTTTCTTTGCAACTGCAATGGATGAATCAGAAACAGCTCCCAGGGTGGTTTTATGTGCTGCCCTGTTTTGGGGTTTATTAAAAAGGGTGGGAAGGGAAAGAATGGCTGATGGTCTGTACGTTGCTGGAAAGTCAAATATGTCTGTTTTACTGAACTGCATTGAAACCAGCAGTGGGAGACTTTAAAATCAGCAAGGTATTGTTTTGCTGTTTTGTTTTGATTTTTTTGGGGGCGGGGGGGAGGGGAGTTCTTTTTTTTCCTTTCTTTTAGGAAGAGTAATTCTTTAGTCAAAGAGGAATAGTATGTAGTGTTTTCACTATTGCAATTCCTGCCCTGCGGTTTCTCTCTGCAAATTTCCACAGCTAGAAAATGTTTATTTCAGTTTTCTGAATAGTTAATTCATTGTGGGGAAATAAAGGTGGCCTCAGGATGTTCAGACTATATCCGAATTAAGATAATAATATTCAATTAATAGCTGATATTTTGCTTGCTTAAAATGGCACACTCGTAAAAACTAGCCATGTGAACAGGACATCTGAATGCTAACCCTTTGTCATTCTTCTCTAGACTGGAAATAGTTTGTGTAAGTGAACAAAAGGGTCACTAATTTGCCTTTTCAACTTGGGAAACACAGTAAAGAAATAAAGGCCTTGGATTTCTTCTGATATATAACTTGAAAATGAAGCATACTGTGTCTGATACAATATCCTCGTTTTTCAGGTGCTGATCAGGATGTAGATGGCATAGGTCAGACTTCACCACCAAGGAGTCATCTCTGTTAGCATCCCCACAGACCCGAGTTAGTAATATCTGCTGAAAGGAGAAGGGCTGGAGGACTGGAGGAGGCATCCTGAGTCACAGTTGCAAAACGCAACACATTTACTATTTGTTAAACACCAACAATATTCTTGGCATTACACAGGATGCCAAATCATGACAGCCTTTGCTCCAGATTTTTCTTTTCCTGTGCAAACTAAGAAGCAAGCAGAGTGGTCAAGGCATCCAGAGAGACACACATATATAAGAAATTAACAAAAACACACACACACACACACATATATACATCTGTAAGCATGTGTGTGTCTGTGTCTGTGTGTGTGTGTATGTGTGTATTACTATTCTTTTCCACATTTCCCAATCTGACAGTTGTTACATTTCTCTGTGTTTCCTAACATAACCCATTTGTTCTTTAGCTGTGTTCAGTTTAGGAGATTAATATTCTGTAACATCATGACCGTTCTTAAAAGATGTTAATATCACAGAAGATTGTATGTGTACTTTTTGAAAAATAAACTGATACATAAAGATCCATTCCCAATATCCTTAATAATGTCTTTATGTTTTAGATATTTAAAATATCTAGTGGTAGAACACTAACAACATGTGCAGCAGACAACAATCCTGCACTGGCAACAAATAGACTAGATGACCTAACTGATTTTTCCCATCTCCAGCTTGTGCAATTCTGTAACAAAATCCCCGGGTAATCAAAGTTTGCAGGATCAGGCCCTAAATTAGCATGTCAGTCTGGACTATCCCTCAGCCTGGGTCAGGTCCAAAACCTGCTGCTGTCAGCTTGACCTTTTATCAGTCTGAGAGAGGTTTGGATCTGGTTTTCTGGATCACACTGGAGGAGAGTTGAATTACTGTTTTATTGTATGTGGAAAAAAAAAGAAAAAAATATATTTGTGGGGAAACACACAAATTCTGCAGCACAAACCTTCCAGATGCAGTTCAGTCAAGAAAGTCCAACAGGAAGGCCTCAAAATGAGAGCTTTTTGGCACAGAGGAAGTTTTAGCAGTTAATACAAGGATGATCAAACCATGCTAAGTCATTGTTTCCCTGTATTCATCTATCAGTTGGTCGTCTCTTGGACTTGCAATCAGATTGTAAAACTTTTGGGATGCGGACCAACTTTTTGTTTTCTGTTTGCAGAATCTGTGCCTAGAGCAATTGTGATTGCAAGAAAAAAAATCTCAGCATTGCCATAGACCTATCAGTATACTCTTGGTGTAAATACTCATTCCAGAACAGAAGCAATTAACATAAATATTTGGGATTTTTTATGCGTGCTAAATTAAAAAAAAAAAAGCTTTTGGTCTAAGCTAACTTTGATGACCCAGGAGGCAATACCAGAATAACTGTACTGACTTAAATTCTTAAATTCGCACTTCAGTTTGCCCAAGTATACTTCTCCAGCCCATAGGGTGGAACTGTAACTGGGTAAATCTGGAGGATGTGAGTAACCATCAACAAAGGTTTCATAGTCTTCTGACACATCCATTTGTCTAGGCATTGATTTCTCTATGATTTCAGTATTTGGGAGGAGCTGTTTTCTCACTTTGGCAGTGTTTCCTGTGAATTTCTTTGGTGTTAATGTCAATTCCACACTTGCCCAAGTGACTTGCTTATTCCCACTTCCTGGATTGCCTTGGTCCAAGGATTTGGGAAATACCAGGTTAAAAACTAAATCCTGAAAAAACCAAGGTTTTTCTCAGCAGATTCAGTTTTCTGATCTGGTTCACCATGAGGAAACAGGAATGAAAAATCCATCATATAAAACAGTAAGGGCAGGGAGTGTCTCAAATAGGTCAGTGAAGCAATTTCACTACTGAAGGTGAAATTACAGATGTAGGGTTCTTTGGAAAGGCAGGGACAAGGGAACAAGCCCATTTCTTTATGTGTGTGCTCATACTGCACGCAGGATGGGTGATGGGCATGTTGTCTAGTAAGCATATAGAGGAACAGGTGGGCATGAAGAAGGATGATGCTGCACAGCGTAGATGGAGCTCATGTGCTGCAGTTCCAGACGCAATCAAAAATGCCATCCCATTGCCAGGACATGCTGAAGCACTTCAGCTCCAGTGACCTGAAGTCATAAGATGTATTAGAGGGTTGGTAGTAGCTGTAGATGAGGAAATGGGCAGCCACTGTCACAACATGAGACACAGAGTATGCAAGCATGGATTACCCTGCCCTGTGCTACCAAGGAAGTACAACAGGAATCTGGCTGAGCCACACAAAATGGATCTTGCATCCATTGTTAATTAATACAGTGAAACAGCAGCACTGCCCCTCTTAAACAAGGGCTGGCACAGGAGAAAATGTTGTTCTGCTGGCTGTATGTGTGGCACTTCATTAGAATTTTAGCAGGTGAAGACAACTATTATTCTATTTAAAATGGTACAAGAGATGGTTCTTCACTAAACATTGGTAAATGTGTCACTGATACTTATTCTATGAAACATTTCAGTAACATATGATTGTATGAGGCAGATAGTGCTGAGCAATCTAGAAACAATTCTGTACTCAAATGCTCTTGTTACAAACTTCAAGGTGTAAATCAAATGTTCTGAAAAACAGCAAAAATGGTGGTCCTGATGAAGACTATTCTCTCCTTGGCTCTGTTTCACTGGTGACATGGTACTCTTGAGAAGAACTTTTAAGCACAAGCTGATGTCAGTCACTACGACTGAAGACCTTGAAGCAATTGCATAGGTTGCGCTTTGTTTGTATTTTGCATTCAGTTCATCAGAGATGAAATAAGTCCTTTCACTTTTCCAAAGAGACAGACATTCCCTAGTCAGAGTCTTACCCTTTTTGTGTTCCTTCCAGCATGGTACCTTGACCACTGTCCATGACTGGAAAGAATCACACTGTGTTTTATTTCTGAACTTAGTTATCTTTTCATATGAGGCTGATGACTAGTAGAGAGATGTCAAGGATTTAGTAGTGTGGAGCTTCTGCTAAGTTAATATGTACACCTACTACACTGAACAAATTACAAATCAGGCAACAGACAACTACAACTTGAAAACCAAGATTTCATGAAATATGGAGGCATCTTCAATTTAGAGGTAATAAATCCTACCTTGTAGGCATATGGCTTTGTGCATAACATCCATCATTCAATAGTTAGATGTCTAAATTCTCCAAATAAACTATGGGAATAGGTCTACCCATCAACCTGCTATCAGAACCAACATTCATCCTGAACTGAGAGCCAGCAGGAGTTGGCAATAAGAAAATACCCAGTCCAGCCAGGATTTTTTACCTAGCTAAACATCCATCCATGTCTAATTCAGCCAGCTTCCTCCCTCAGGGGAGAAATTAAGATCCTTTCTTTGAAAAACAAAGAGGCAGTTTTACCTTTTTCTTGAGTTTCCTTTAGTATAGCAGCCCAATGGCAATGAAACTTGGCCAGTATGTGGACCCATGCTCCGTGTGTACCTTTCATGTGAGTGTGATTCAGGGTGCAATTGTACCCCACACTCTAAGCTCCCAGTTATGTGATACTTCAGCTGAGGTTGCTCCACAAGCTACTTTGCTGCATCTGTGCCACCTCATTCTTGGTGTCAGACAATACGAAAGAACTGATTTTAAGGCACATGAAGGGAAATCTTATTTTCTGTCTCTCTTTTTAAAGAACACTTCCACATTTCACATTAAATGGAAATTTATGAGCAGAAACTGGTATCTGGCTGCATATATCCTAAACACTAAGCAAAGTCACAGTCGCTACCATTTCTATTTTTCTGTTCCTGTTTTGTAAACAAGCTTGCTGAGAGGGGCCCGGTTCCGCTGGTGGCTGGGTCTAGCTCCTCAGTGAATTTAGCTCTGTTACACTCATCTTTGGCCCGCAAGCTGCTCACACGAGAGTCCCGCCTGGGCTGGCTCTGGGTCTCTGCAGGGGTCGTACTCTGAGGAGCATTCACCCCAAACAAGGAAGGACATTGTGAACTTAATTAGGTGCTTCCAGTCAAAGCTGCTGCTGAAGATTATTCTTAAATCGCAGCTTTCTGCACAGCTAGCAAGGTTCCCTGTTTGGATCAAACCTCTCCTTCCAACGCGCTTCGATGTGCCTGCAATTGCATATGCTAATAACGTTCAAACCATTGCAGGGAAGAGTTTCATCGTTCCTTGCACGATACTATCTCACCAATCTTCCACCCAAAAGTGAAATAAAACCTCCAGTTGTTTAATCTGTTAGTTACTTATCTTTAACAGTTAACTGTTTGAGAGGGTTTTAGTAGCCACAGACTCATAGAAAGGCATCTAGAGTAGCACTTTGCAGCAGGACTTATTAAGGCCATTATTAAGACTTCTTAAGAACATTGTTAAGCAATTGTATATTCCTGGATAAAACATGTATTTATAAAAGGTAGAGTGACTTTTATCTGCAACAGTAGCTTCTACAATTGTTACTGGCAGGCTATTTAGCAGAGGCCAGGCTGTTTAACCATGGGGTATGGATACAAGGAGCACATGTATATGTATTTTAGGAGGAAGAAAGCTAATTTTGTAATATGGAGTCAAGCAGGGCATATGGTAGATAACAGTCCCCTTTCACATTCTAACACAGGATTGAGATTTCTTAACAAAGGCAATAGAGTTGCAAAACAGCATGACTTTGTTGCAGTTGGTAATTAATGAGGTGCTAAAAGTGCCTAAACAGAGGATCCCAGACAGAGAATGCATGACTCAAGAGGATAAGAAGCCCCCATCATTTCAAACAACAGTGTCATTTAAATAAACAAGCAGCAAGTCGCTGGGTGTGTGAGGTGGAAAGGGAGCAGCGGCAGCAGCAACATGCTCTGTCAGCCAGCGTTTTTCTGCCTGTGAGAAACCAGTTGTGCTTTTCCAAATGCAGCCAGAGCCTTAAGGTGTGAAACATTTGTTTAATTCGTTATTTGGGAGGGAGGGGGGAGTCACTCACTCATCGGTGCTGCAGCTTTTATAGTGGAGTGTTGGTCAAATCGATTTATAATCAATGAGCAGTGATTGCCCCGAAGGCTGTTACCAGCTACGTACTGTGGAGGATGAAGTCTACCTGGCTGGCCTTTTTTCTTTTCCCTCATAAAAGACGTCATGTTCTGTGTTCTCAGATGAGATATAAACCTATTTCTTTTTTTTCCTTTTCCTTTAAAATTTTTTTTCTAACAAGCTTGGGAGATTTTGTGTTATTCTGCAGAGCACTCCAGGATTATTATTTATTTTAAGCAAAACCAATTGCAGTTCGAGTATTAAATGAAAATAGCAAAGGTTTATAAAGTGTTTGTCCTGTAATGTTTACTTTCTTTCCAACCAAACATTTATAAATAGATTGAGAGAAATGTGGCAAAGCATCAAAGTCATCCAGCAAGATATTTCATAAGAAATTATAATGTAAAAGTGGAATAAAGGAGCACTTTTGGAAGTTATGTTTGCTAGTGAAATATTTTTTACTTTTTTTTGTAGGGGAGTATGATGTAATATGTTGTTACCCTTTGGAGTCTATAGCATAGTGATCCAAATTTATTCCTGGAGGGACTACAGTGCAGTATTTTTGTTGCAGTTAGATTGAATTTATCTACACATTTATGCAGCTAAAAAGATGGCAGACTTTGGGTTTCTTCTTCCCTTTCTTTCGTGGTTTTAGAAAACTAGCAACTGCATGCTGGGAAGTAATGGACCTATTTAGTAAGAAATCCAGTTTCTCTGTTTTCAGATCCAAGCAGCTCAGTATATTTACACCTTTTTGTTTTCTCCTTCAGGTATTTTTTCATCTTACTGTCTGGCATAGAGAGAAGGAAAATTGTGCATGTCCTGTATTTCCTCTTCATTATGACATAGAAAACTTATGGAATGTGTTTGATGTTCTGCTTTTTTTTCTCATTAGAAACATAGATATAAATGCTTTGAAAGACAGTGCCTTGTCCCCACTGGGCTCTTTCTTGAAAATTCAGGGGTTTTTTTTTTTCTGTGCTTTTTCTTCCATTCAGTATCTCACTAATAACTGTAAATCTCTGCTGCTCCCCCAGAGTGATAGTGGGAGCATTAGCAGATAGAGTAGATACATTGGTGTTTCTTGTGTCCTGCACAACGTGGCTGAGGGAGTTTCACTGAAAGGGTTGTGACAATCTCAGTAACTACATTGGCACTGTTAATTTTGAAATGGGTAACTGATTCTCCTTTTAGAAAAAATAGATATTTGGAGTCCACAGATGTTACAACACTGTGTTGAGTTTGTTTGACTTCCCAAGGGCCAAAGTGAATGAAAATCATGTTCTACAACAGGTCCCTAGAGACATGGGTCTGTTCTGGCTCATCGCTACAAACCAAAGGAAAGCCCTCCTATTGCCTTTTTTTGATAAAGGCAGGCAAATCTCCTTTCTGGAAAATGTAGGCATGCATTATTACAGCTCTTTCACCTCTTATTGAAAAAGAAGATATACCTTTGTTTTCTGGTGTCAGTGAGGCACTGAGGTTTAAGCCTCGCAGGAGCCTGGTTGCACCTGGGACCAGGCAGAGAGCTCTACTGAAGAGAAGCTGCTGGGCACAGTGGGATTCTTGCACTTGGAGTGCTGTGAGTTTCTGCAACAAAAAAAGAATCTTCTAATTCAAGCTTTTCCTTAAATATACTCTAGAGGGAGTCAAATCTAAAAGTTTATTTATCTTTGAAGTATTTCAATTGCAGTTCCTCATTTTAAAAACTCTGTTTGTTTCCTGTTTATTTCTTTTAGGCTTGTCTATTAATACAGCAATTTTGGTTGAATGTGTTTGTACATTTTCAGATCAGATATGTGCTAATAGCACTTAAGAGGCATTACTCAGAGTGGTGTCACTGTCGCAGCAATAAATAGCCCTTGAAACCAGCAAACACTAGTTTTGTCTTTGAAGAAAGCAGAATCCTAGGAGACAAGACAGAAAAGAAAGTGAAAGGGTTTCATGTTCCAAAGAAATTGAGGTATTGGTAGTATTGAAGTAAATTTTCTACAGTGCTTAGTATAACTTCAGTGTCTGGTGACACTAAGTCTATTGTATGGTGACTTCATATTAGAAACATAACTCTGAACCAGATACAACATCCCATAAATTACACACCAGTATCTTGGATGAAAACTGTCACCATATTCTATTTTAAAGAGTGAGTCCCCTTTTAACATTGATTTGTAGTTTTGAATATGCAACTATCCTCAGTTTACAGTGATCACTGGACCGTGTTTTATGGACTTAAACTTATATCAGGGTGGGAGGGGAGGGAGGACTGTGTCACTTCTAGAATTATTTTGGGTGACACTGTCTCTTGGATCAGAACTACATCTCTTTAACCTCATTTTGCACACTTACCCAGTGTAGCAGCAGACAGGAAATTTTCTGCTTTTATTTAGCTTCCACTATTACAGCTGCTAAATATCTCCTGGCTTTCTGACAACAGCAGAAAACAAGCATTTGTCAGAAAACCATGAATTCAATTTCTTTTCTTAGAGGAGAGAGCAAGCAACGTTCATGAAGTTCCCCTCTAGATATTCCTCTACAATCATTGAAGGAATTGCACCCACTGCCTCATAGAAAAGACTATCTAGTATCTTGAAACCCAGAAACTCCACAAATTCCCCGAGATCTAAACACCCAGCAGAGATGATGAGTGGGAGGCTAGAATTACCAGCTGAATTTCAACCTGGTTTCACTTATCAATGAATGCAACATAGTGCAACTCTACAAGAAGAGCTCTGCTTGTCCTGAGCCTTGTGTTGTGAGGGGATCTGTATTTTTTCATGGGGGAAAGGGGAAGAATGTGGGATTCATGGGCATGTAGTTGATCTGGCCACATATCTGCATGTGAACTCATTGTCTAGACTGCTTTTGTACTCAGTGGAAAAACACAGGTATTTTATAACTGATTTGTCTTGTGATAGAGATCTACAAGAGCTGAGTTGAATTGTGTCCTAAAATATGTAAATGCCTATGCCTGAAGTTAGATGAAATAACTGCCCGTCTGCACTATTACAGGTAGGAAAAGGAAAAGGAATGCGTAGAGGGAAGGTCAGGCAACTGATACACTATGAGAAATTAAAGCCTATCTCATTGATACTTCAATTCGCAAAATCATTCTTGTTGGCTTTGTTTCACACAGGCTTGAGGCATTTTGAATAAACCTCTGGAAAGCACTGCTCCCTTCCCCTCTTATGCCTGTGTCTACTACAATGAAGAGGATGCTTGTCTGTCCTGTGGGAAAATCATGCTCATGTCCCTCCTTGTCATTACGTTTGTGATGGACCCTGCAGCAACAAGTTGAATGAGACATCCTGTCTAACAGTGTTCATCACATGGGCACAGGCTTTTCCAGAACATCATTTGCAGATTACCATTGATGCTCTTCCCAATTTTTGAGGTCCAGAATAGCTCATTGCTCAGGTCGCTCTCACTGCCTGTCTGACCAGCAGCAGACATGGGTGACCAGATCTTTGAAGAGCAACTGTCACTGCAGACTAAAGGATGTCCCTTCCTCTGTGACAGCCTTCCAGCTGGAAAAGTCCAACCTGATTTTGGAAAAAGAAAACAATTGACCAGAGATCACTGGTTATGTCCGGGGAAAGCCACCTTAATATTCCTGTTTGGAGCCAGGGTAAACAAGGGTTTGATTTCCAGCTCTCAATATCCTCAGAAGGTGCCTTATCCTTCCTAACCCAGCACAACCAGACCCAATGGTTTCTGTCTGACCCTAGCTGGAAATACTCCAAACTTTCCTGATAGCATCAGTGAACCTGCCATGAATTCCATGGGAAATTTTAGCTTCAGTGCATCCTTTTTTTCTTACAGGATTCTAGTTTGAAAAATCTGGCTAAATTCCTCAGTAATATTTTTCCTTTATTTCTTTCTAACCATAACATTGAGCCTCCCTGAGGAACAACATGGGCCATAGGACCAGTGGATGAACTACGGCTGTGTTTTTCAAAGAAATCAGCTGTACGAAGCGGAAGCCAGGGTTAATATGAAACATTGCCCTACACCTCACTTTGGATCAAAGAACATATTTTCCTCCTCTGCTTCTCTCTTTCTCTTTTTTCATTATTCTATTTTTTGTTGTTAAATAAGATGGATTAGATTTTCCAGAGTTGATGTGCATCTCCTGGTGTCATTGTTTATGCACAGAAATTGGCTGCTGCGTGTCACATCCAAACAAACAGCATCACTGCAACATTATAAAGAGATGGTTTAATTAAATTAGATTACTAGCTGCTGCTTTGGAATCATCTATGCTTTTATAACTAAATGGAATACTTCACACTTCCAATATTCTAAGTCCTTCATAATGTTTACTCGTTAGTCTTCACAGTGACCTTGAGAAATATCATTACTTTTTTTGTGTCTGTGAAAAGAGCAGAGACAGAGAGGACTCAGTGAAACTCACGTTTTTTTTACAAGTTGCCCCTCCAGCAGAACTTCTGTTGTGATACTGATGATGAGAGATCTGGTGGACAAGCCAGCAGCAGCCATCAACTTAAATTACAAACACTGCAGTCTGCCCCATGCCACGATTAGAAGATATGGTTGTTGAATTAACAGTGATCAGTCACAACAGTGTTACAATTATTCCTACCTACTGGTGAAACTGCAGCAGTGGAAATGCTCTTTGGACCAAAATAAGTATGGACACAGCTAAACACAACTAAAGACTTGCCCACAACCAGACCCATTAGGTATTGCAACACAACTCTTGTGTAAATACTCCCATTAAGTTCAGATGGAATTATGAACTCTTAACTCAGGATGCTCTGGAAGTCATGGCTAGGCTGTGGAAAGGTGAAAATAGTACTGCCAGTAATTCAGTTTAAATGGCTTTTCCTGGTTTGTTTTTCTTCCAAAGCAATTGTTGATCTTGAAAGTAGATGCTTCCAAGTCTGTCTTCCCTCTCCTGTGCAGGAATGTGTTGCAAACACTTCTACAATGCAATGGGGTCTGCCTTCCACAGTGCCTTGAAGGGCTTAAAAGGCAGAGGGGATGTGGCAAAAATGAGGAATGTTGGACAGTTCTTGAAGGACAAGGAATAGCACTAGCCTCGTGAGATGCTCATTAATGATAGAAATGCAATGCTTCATGAGAAGTATTGTGGCCTAGATTTGTACTCTCAGGTGATCCAACCTGCAGAGTTGTCTGCCTCCGGACAAGAATGTCCACATATATATAAAACTATATATAAAACCATTTAGGCATGGCTAATTAACTTTAAATTAATAAGCAGTCTTCATCCAGATTATTTTTCAGTAATCATCAGTTCCCCAAATTTTGGTTTCACTTAGTTTAGTTAGAGGTGCAGCCAAACCCATCCAAGCCCTATATAAACATTTTTCATTTCTTAAAGCTAGCTTGTTTTAATTCACATAACAACTCTTCTTGACAATTAAAAAGGCATTTTAAAAGAGGTGGAACTGCCTCACTAGCTGGGATTTATGCCAGCTATTAAAACCACAGAGAATGTTGCACTGGGGCAGATTATGTTGCATCTGCCCTTCTGGGGATTCTTGTTCCTCCCTCTGCAGTGCCTTTTCCACATTATTGCCAAAGACAAACAATTCAGTATTTGCAGATTCAAGGTGGTTATGCCTCTGCTGCACCAGCAGTCCCTGGTTTAACTAAACCACTTACATACAGAACCATGAGAAAATCCTGTCTCCTACTCCATTTCTCAGTTTTTTGCCTTTGATTTTTCTGACTCTACCAAAAACACTGAGAAGCTCTCCTGCCCTTCGCAAGATCTCACAGAAGCAACATGTTCCTTGGCAGTCAGCACCTGTGTGAAAGAGAGAAGCACAAGGACACAAAACTAAACTAAACTCAAATTTGTCCAAGTTGAAGTTGGAGGAAAAACCCCTGAAGAAACAGAAGATAAAAAAGAAGCCTAACAGTCTGAGCTCTTTTGCAAATGCTAGTCTTACTTATGGAGTTGACTTTTCGTGGTGGATTTTGGTGGAACTGGGTCCTGAGTGGGTATTAGACATGATTCTGCAATCTCACCCAATGTTGGTCAGCATTAACATCTGCACAGTTTTTTATTAATGGTGTGTAGCTTATGCAGATAGCAGAGTAGCTGTGCAATGGTTAAAGAGAGACATTATGCTAAAGGTTTGTAACTCAGGGATAATCTCATGACAATAGGGCTGTACTACTTCCAGTGCCTGCTGGAGGCAAGGTAGCTACTTTGTTTGAAAATGATCACCAAGATAGGAAGTTCTGCTGACCCTGGGCTGGTGCTGTGGGGAGCCTGCTTGGAGACCCTTGTGCTGCCCCAAGACGCCAGATGATGTGGTGCCTGAGGCACAAGGTCACATGAAAGTAGATCCTTAGCTGAAGCCTGGCCTCATGCAAAAGCTCTCATCTCCTCATGGCTGTCCAGATACTTATGGGATAGGTATACACAGGGGTAGGTCTGTTTTGGGATGGCTGGCACTGTCCCACAGGACCTGAGCTGCCTCTGTGCTCCTCTTAACTTCACTCATCTCTTCCTTCCTGTATTATTTGAGCTTCATCCCTGCCCTTTTCAGCCCCCACTCCAGACAACACAGGGTTAACCAAATCTGTTGGAGTGACTGAGCTTAAAACTTAGTTTTCTTCTGCAAAAATAGGCTCCAGAAAAGGCTTTGGTCAGACTGGTCTGATTATGAAAAGAGGTGCCCATCTGAAGACTAAGAATAAACGTGCCACCCTAAAATGGAAACCCCAGAAAAGACCAAGAAAACAGGAGAAATACATCCCGTTAATCATGCCCCAGACTGTCTAGGTGTCAGCCTGCTGGGGCAAGTGCCCTGAGTTAATGAAATAACCTCTCACCCCTAGAAACTAGTTTAAATCTTGCCTTAGGGTAATAACGGAAAATTGCATCTGATGGTGTCAAATTAGTCCCTAGTGGACCTTTCTCCACATCACAAATTCACCACAAATTTCACATAGTATGTCATGATTGGCAGAATCTGCTGGGAAGAAGTTTAGGATGGGAATAGCTCAGGTGTTGCAGGCTGGAAGTCAGAGTCTTTTTGCAAATAGGTTTAGCACTATTGGCCCTTTGCTGTCAGAACAAAGCCTTAGATTCATTCTCGCTCCTCATGCAAGGGAAACGAATAGAGGAACCATCATCTCATGACAGAATTAAACCATTATTCACCATTAGATCCAAAGTAGTTTGTCAGAGACAGATCTAGCCTATCCCAGATTGACATCAGTGTCTCATTTGTGAAGATATTTGGGGTTTTCTTCTGTCTATATGAGATAAAAAAAAGTATAATCACATGTTAGAGTTTAAAATAATCAAATTTTTAAAAGACAGTGGACGTGGCATAAATGAAACTGCAGATTCACTTGAAATGTGAATATTTCACACATACCACAGTGTGTGAAATACCATTTGGGAGACTCTTTGAATCTGTAGGTATACATCTGCTTTGTGCCCAGGCAGATATTTGAGTCTCCCACTTGCTACGTACACAAAGAGAATAAACAAATTAGAAAGCATGACCTGTACATTAGCATTTTTAACAAATTATTTCTAAAGAAATAAAAAACCCTGTTAAAAGGCTTCAAAAAAGATTCACAAGGGCAGGGGAACAAACAGTGGAAAAAAAATAATGCAAAAAAGCAGCAGGAAGATGGGGTCTGCATTTATTCTCAGAGCTGATGGGATGTCAGGTCACTATTCTTTTGGTTTTGGTACCTGAGCAAAACCACCCCTGATGCAGCTGCTAAATAATGGACTAGATAATTTAGTCCAAAATCTGCTCAACAGTGTAATTTGAGAAATAAAGACCTTATCTCTGGATGCTGTGAGAAAGAGACAGTGTGCTGGCCTACATGGTTTTGGAGTAATAACACTACCTACTGATGCAGTCTTGTGTTACCATACACCGCTTTGAAAATATCACAGCCCCTTTTTTTTTGTTATTACTGGACATTCTTACTGCCAGTTGTAGCACTTGTCAAATGGCTGCTTTCCAGATTTATTGACTTTGCTCATATCCTGTTGAAAATTCTTAATAATGGTGCTGAATTGGTTATAAACATGTGCTTAAGATCTTTGAACATGAAACTTGAACACTTTGCAAAGATTAGCTGAAATAAGTGGCGGTAACATGGCAATGCATTTTCTTTTAAACAACAGGCAGAAACACTATGCCTGTTTTTATGAACAAGCTCACTTGACAAAACATGCTTTAGAAATATTAAGCTACTCTGTCCTGCTGGTCATTTTGGTTGATTCTTCCCAGAATGGAAGTTACAGTGCCCTCCTACAAGCCTACTGCTTCCCTGTACCCATGGTGGGGATGTGCATGAACAGGAGGATGGCTGCCGGTGAGCCTGCAAGTGGGAAAGGGCTAGAAGCCATTGCTCTGAAAGTTAGAGTCATATCTGGGGGACTGGGAGCATAAGAACAGCAACAAATCCAGCCCTTGACCTGCTATGTGGCCCACAAGAGATGCAGTTGCATTGGCACCTCTCATGGCAGGGCCAGCTCAGGAAGCTTGGTTTCTCTGCCTCTTCTGCTTGTCCCTTTTCCCCAGCCTGACATTCTTCTTCCCCAGAACGGCATTTTGTGGAGACTCCTCAGCACACTACCTGTATGTGCTACAGGGGTGGCCACTACTGCCCTTGGCAGTCTATTCCAATGCTTAACAACCCTTTCCATGAAGAAATTTTCCATGGAGAAATTCTTCTTGAGATTCAACCTGAACATCTTCTGGTGACGTCTGGGCAACCAGAACCTTCCCTTCTCCTCCGGGCAACCTGTGCCAGTGTTTCACCATCCTCATCACAAATTTTTTTCTTTATACCTACTCTAAATGTAACCATTTTTTTTTTAGTTCAAAACATTTGTCCCTTGTCTTACTGCAGCAGGCCCTACTGAAAAGTTTGTCTCCATCTTTCTTATAAGCACTCTTGAAATACAGAAAGGCTGCAGTGTTTTCTGCTCCGGGCTGAATAGTTCCAACTCTCTCAACCTCTCTTCATAGGAGAGGTGCTCCAGCCCCTGGATTATCTTCATGTGTCTCATTTGGATCTGCTCCAACAGGTCCACTTCTTTCCTGTGCAGAGGGCTTCAAAGCTGAACAAAGTACTCCAAGTGGGGTCTCGTCAGAGCAGAGTAGAGGGGCAGAATCACTTCCCTCCACCTGCTGGCCATGCTCCTTTTGATGCAACCCAGGATGCTGTTGGCCTTTTGGGCTGCAAGTGCTCATTGCCTGGTCAAGTTCAGCTTTTTGTTCACCAGTACACCCAAGTCCTACTTAACAGAGTTACTCTCAATTCATTGTACCCCTAGCCTGTGTTTTTGTTTGGGATTGCTCCAACCCAATTGCAGCACCTGGAATTTGGCTTAGTTGAACCTCAAGACATTCCCATGGGCCCACTCCTTTAGCTTCCCCAGCTCACTCCGGACGTCATCCCATCCTTCAGATGTGCCAGTCACATCACCCAGCTTGATGTACTCTCAAACTTGGTGAAGGTACACTCAACCACACTGTATATGTCAATAATGAAGATACTAAACAGTACTGACCCCAGTATGGGTCCCTGAAGGACACCACTCGTCACCCATCTCAAGCTGAACATCGGTGGAAAAAAGTTGTTGAGTACCTCAGCCTTCTCCTTGACAATTGTTACAAGATTGTCAGTCTTGTTCATTGGGGCTGGGAGTACGCTTTCTCTGACCTTCCTTTTCTGGTTGACATACCTGTATGTTATTCTCTATAACATACTTTATTACCTGTATGTTATTCTAATAACACTGTGAGTTATTCTTTCTATCCCTTGCCAAGTTCAACTCCAGCTGCACCTTGGCCTTCCTGAATCTATCCCTACACAACTGAGCAGCACCCCTGTAATTATCCCTGGATACCTCTTCTTGCTTCCACTGCCTGCACATTTGTTTCTTTCCCTTTATTTTGGTCAGCAGGTCCCTACTAAGTCATGTTAGTTTTTTGCTAATCTTGCCCAGTTTCTTGCACATGGGAATTGAGAGCTCTTGCAGTCTCTGGAAGGCTTCCTTCAGTTTGTAGCTTTCTAGGTGCCTGGTGGCTTTCAACTTCTCCTGTTTGTCATAACTGGGTACTGGGAAGGTGAGAAAGGGAGAGAGAGGACTCAGAGATGAAATATATTAAAATTGTTTGCGAAAAATAAGCCTTTTCCTCAAAGTACTCTCTCAGTTCTTGTTTTTCTAAAAACCAAAAATAATGCCCAGAGTGCCCTGAATCAAAACATCCCATACCATTTGCCACTACCTAGGAGTAAAGTTAACATGGAATTTGACTTCAGATCAATTTCATCTTCCATATAGGCAAAAGATCAAATGATTCTCAGCACGTGCAAAGATGAACAGACAAGTTCATTCCCGGTCACACATAACCTGCCCCAACCTCATCAAATGATACTTTCATAAAAAAATACTGATAAAGATCATGCGATATGATGTGCAATAGGTAGCTGAAGACACCCAGAGATGATGTCATGGGCAATATCTGACAGCAGAGGAAGGGTACAGATCTACACTTACATTAGTCATGGTTTCTGTACAAATCCGTGTAGAATTTTTTTCCTTCAAAAAAAAAAATTGCATCCTTTAACTCTTTTAATCTAAACCAGCACTCTGTTAGCTAGTAAAAACAGTGAGGTCTCATCTTTTTGCTGGCTACTTGCTAACAGCATAAATTAGACTTAGAAAATTCTTTCTGCTGTGGATGTCTGAGGCATAAATAACACCATATGTTCAGCAGCAGTTTAAATAAAATATCATTCTTACCTTAACAATGACATGGTAATTTAGGAGCCCTGGCTGCAATCACAATGCAAGCACTGAAGTGTTCTGGTTCATCTTCGTAAAATACCATATTACTCTTGTGCTGCCCTTAAACTGCATTTTAAATAGGGCATTATATTTACAAGGAGAAAACCTCATCATCTCCTAGCTTTGTGCTGCCAACATATACCAATCAGAAAATCCAGATGTCATGAGGAATGACCCACAGGGTGAAAAACTTGTTCCTAAGAACATATGGACCCCACTGGCCTCAGGAAATATTTGAAGAGTGAACACACATTTCATCAAGATTTTTGAAATCCCAGAGGTAAGGAAGGAATGAAAACATGACAGAGTAATTTAAAATGGCAGGTATTGCAGTTTTCCTGTTCAGCACTGGAAATCAGATACCTAATATTAACAGAAGTCATTATTTTTATTACTCCAATTAAAGAGGCTAACACCTGCCACCTCCTAGATTTCTGAGAAGGGTTTAGTTTTTCCTTGCCCTCTGCAAAGGTGGTTATATTGCTCTGAGTGTGAGCAAATGCCTTTTCTTTATAGATTGACATCTGTTTTATCTTCCCAGGAGACTGTACCTGGAAGGGTCTATTCTGAGCAGAGGTGAAATAAAACTCTCACTACTGGACCTGAAGCAAAGGCAGCAGCCTCTGAACCCAGGAGGGTCAGATCTTTCTTTTGGGGACAATAGGAAGCAGCTGTCCCGCTGCCGTCTCATCCCAAGGATGAACTTCCCCACTGCAGTCTGGCTGCTGGAGGTGCTGAAGTTCTGGATGCTCAACACTGCACCATGGGGATCTGCTTTCCCCTTAGCTCTTATGCTATCCCACATTTTGATTTTGGAAAAGTCATTCACCTCCCATGTTTCCCTCTGCCCTTTGTGCAGGTTATTTAGATGGCAAGGGATGAACTGCTTTTCCTACTCAGGGCTGAACAAATTTTTAAGCCCTTTTCCATAAATAAAAGTGGAAACAACTTACAGTTGATGACAGGCAGTTGAATTCCTCCGTTTCCTGAGTACATTTCACTGCCTGCTTCAGACTCTTGACTGCTCATTGAACTAATTTTGCTTCCAAAGTTCTGGAATTACACTTTTAAACACTTCAAGTGTCCTGCAACTGAAGTGTTCTTTTCAATGCTAGATATAAACATAACTTTTTCCTCTCCCCCCTTTCCCTCGCTCCCCCATTCTGGAAAAACAGACTTTATACACAGAGACAAATTTTTTAACCTTCTGACTATATGCAAAAGTGATTTTTGAAGTCTGATATGAGGCCTGATACCAGGGAATTTTTGCAGTTGCTGCTGTTGTAGTAGTCCCTCAGCACTGGCAGGTAGCCATACAGGATGGTAATGAGAAATTTTCTTCCAGCCCTCAACTGCAGGATTTTCAAAGACAGTGCATATAGTTTTCAGGCTGCTGTATAAAACATTCTCGTGAAAGCACAGAGGGCTTGGATTTACTGCTGCTGGAACAGGGTATGTGTTGCACTCTAATTAGATGAGTTTTGCGTATAAATCACATGCAAGTTACCTACTTCTGTCTTTGCTGCAAAGGAGTGAGAAGCCTGTCCTTGGTGATGTATGGCTTCAATGCTTTCTAGTAGTGTGCAGCTGAAATATTGCAAAGTTGGAACATTTAACAGAGATGAGTTTGCTGCATGGGCATTCAGTGCCACAAAACACTGTCATCATTTCTGAATTTCTCAGAAGTTTTCACAAAGTTGGTTTTCCTTGGGTTCAAGGGCACATGAGTCATGTTGCTGTCATCAGGGCAAAGAAAGCTTTGATGACGGAGTCCACCTCAAGACTGCTGCTTCATCTGAGTTTGTGTGGTTGCCGAATTCCTCAGAGAGACTGTAAACCAGTGAGGTTCTCACCCAGGTGAGGTTCTAAGTATATTCCTTCAACTTGGAGGCCTTTACTGCTGCCAAACCCCACTAAGAGATGTGTTCAGTGGTATGAAGGCACTGAGCATCACTGGGCACAGATACAATTTCAGCTGGTCTTGTGGAGAAAAGAGTCAGCCTTGGTAAAATGAATGTGTGCTGTGAAAACCCCTGAGATCAGAAACATGAGCTGCTAAGATACACCAGGCTAATACTGGTCTTCAGGAACCAGACTGGTTGACGGTGCTGCATCTAGAAGCAGACCAAACAGCCAGCCTTGCAAACTCCATGAAGAACTCACACTGGTGTCTCCTGCGGGTGGCTTTGTATCTGTATGAGAAGATCTAGCCAGGACATGCTGGGAGAAGAAAGAAGTGAAGAAGAAATAATAGACATTAACAGACAAGAAACTTCACTGTGTACATCAAACTCTAAGTTCAGAGACATGAGCCCAACTTTAGCCCTTCCATGGGTGTCTATGGTTAACACTCCCTAATTTTCAATGGATGCATAAGTAGTACAAGGAGTTAGAAATATGGACTGGTAAGTACCATTCATAAATTTCACAGTTAACACAGGTCTCTGTGATGAGATTCTGTGCCAGATATCTGGGTTGGCATTGGATGACGTTGCTTCAGGATCAGAAAGAGTGTCATGACATTGGTATGGCACGGAACCCAAGCAAATGAGTTGTGCTGGGAGAAGTGGCTCAGTGCAGCACTGCACTGTACAGCTCATCTTGTTTCTGGTGTTGTTGCTCATGTCCTTGCATGGTGCTGAATGGTGCCATGTGGTGCTGAGAGTGTGCCCCAAGGTAATGTAAGGGCATAAGATCTGGCTGGATCGCAGTTGTCATTCTCAGGGCTGGACTGTAGAGGAAACAGCCCTGTTTGCTGTGAATGCAAAATCAAAGAGGCATTTTGAACAATCTTTACTGTAGGACACAGAGGGATTTCTTTCAACCCCCAAATCTTTACTTACTAAGTTTTTGCTTTTCAGCACTTCTTTGTCTTGTAGAACAGGGGTGCTAGAGGCTTGCAGGTAGCATCTGGCCTGTAGGTTTGACCCCTCCTTCAAGAAGAGTGTAGACAAAGCCAGCACTCCATTTACTTAAGTCATCCTTTCCTTTTTTTCAGGGAGGATGTGTCTAGACTGGAAGCATGTGCTTCCTGGCTGGCTTTTCCTTCTCAGTCTCTTTCTCCAATATGCCAAAGGCATTGCACTACAAATGCATGACGCTGGAGGAGGGAGAAGAATTACCAAGAAATGGATGCCTAGGAAGGTAGAAATAGCAGATATTTGAACTGGGTATTTCTGGCTTCATCAGTCTTTATTTATATGTGGTTTATGTGGACTATTAATTAGCCATGCCATGGGTGCAGAAACCCCAGTGTAGACCCATGCATCACTATTTTCAATCTACCAGTATTTATGAAGCCAGGCATTGCAATGTGTAAGTCAGCTATGCTACTTCCAAGGCCACTCATGCACTTTCCAATGTTGCCTAGGCTGCTAAACCCTGACAAGCTTATTTTTAGTCCACATAGGCATGAAATTAAGGTCTCTGCTCTGCATTCCTGGCATATTGGGGTCCAAATAGTTTATTAATAACTTGAGCACTGCAGTAGTTTTCTTGAGCCTGAGGTTCACCAATATGCCAACTCCAATCTTAAAGGCTCTTCCTACCAAATCAAGAGGTACCAGAAAAACATGATGCAAAATACAGATTAATCTTATTAGTAAATGAATTCATTTTGCTAGTACAAATCTGTTGAGTCAATTTTGTTGGCTTATCTTTCCATCTGTTAGGTTTATGTGGCTCAAGCATTGTCCAGCCCGTGGTTGTCACCTTGAAAAAATAAAATTAACAAATTTTCAATAATGTGTTCATGTTCAATAATGTGCTGGAAGAAGGGTTGCACACATTGTATCCAGATAGAATGTTCATATTTGTATCACCTGAGAGGACTCAGATCTTATGTTATCTTTGTGGACTAATGGACAGGCACAGGAAGAACTTGGAAGGGAGCAGAGAAGCAGGAACTAGCTCTGGTTTCAAGCAGACACTGTGGTCAGTGTCTCAGTGCTTCTTACTACGCTGACCCTCTTCGTTGCTCAGTCAGGGCTTTTACATTAGCTTGGGAAATTCCAGTCTCACAATTATACTGTGACTCCCCTTGGGGAAAAAAAATTGCACCAAGCATAAGAAAAATAGCTGCTTCTGTATTACATGGTAGTTCTCCCACAATTAAAAATCCAGATTTTTGGTTCCCCAGGGAACAGTAACAGTCCTCAACAGTAGAGAAGCATTTATGTAGGTGGGAAGAAAACTCCAGAGATACAAAGCTATTTATATGAAAGAATACTTCCCTCCTGAACAAAGGATTCTTGCTGTCTGAGAAATCCAATATAAAAACTTCCGAAGCCCTTGACTGTTTTCTCTGCTCTTTCTGCTGTAGCATGCATAAATTCTGCTTTATGATAGCATGATAGCACTGGTCAGCATGCACATGATTTTAGGAGGTGGGTGGCAAGAACACCTAGGGCACACGCAGTGTTTCTGTACAGGTGATAGACTACTAGGGTGATGACAGCACTGGATTTTCTTTCTGCCGGCTTAAAATTTATTTAACATATGTTTTGCTTTCTGCTTTAAACAGATGATGATCTCATTGACTTGATTGCTATTTTATGAACCTCATAACATCTTATATCATCATGACTGCCCACTGGGAAACAAAATGCAAGGTCAACTTGGATGCATACTGGTGATAGGGATACGCACCTTACTGACAAAGAGCAGAAGAGGATAAAACAGTGTGAGTAGAAATCAAGTTTTAGAGTGACAAGGAGTGTTTCCAAAGGTCAGGCAATCATGTTTCAAAAGTGCCAGAGCTTATCTTGATTGGTAGACTTTACTGTTATGACTAAACCCACCATTTTTGTCAAAGTATCACACTGACAGATCCATGTCTTGCCTAAGAAAAGGTAAAATCGGTTGAGATTAGACCTTCATATTATTCACATGTATGCAAACTAACAACTCCTTGTTCTATATTTGAGAATTTTATTTAATAAATTGTGCAACTTTTGATTCTTGTGTGATTTTAAACCAGATCTTTTTAGTCTCAAAAAAAAAAAAACCAAGTGTGTATCTTCCAGCCAAGCCTTCACAACACGGAACTCTTGGTCTAGTAAAGTACCACTACCAATGATATCATTACATCCTTTCACCCATGGGATGCGATTTTCTTTTGTTCTTCAGGGAGAGAGTTTTTTCTACATCAGCCTATAGAAATGGAACATTGGGTATGAAATAAACCTTTGGTGGTTTGCTCATCTCAATGTGCTGTACTTCAGAATAGGTATGTCTTTCATTTTCATGGCCAATTAGTGTTAATGTCTGCAGAAAAACTTGGATGATTTGAACTATCCCCCAGAGCACCATATCCTCCATTCAGCTGGTTAAGGCAAAATGCAATGGGCTCTTTTCTTATTAACTTGCTCCTCCTGATTCAAGTGCAGACCAGGGTGTAATATTCATCAACAAGGTGAATATTTTGGCAGGTACCCCATTTACTTTGGAATAGCCATGGAAACAGTACCTGCCAAAATTAGCATAGGTAGGACTAACTTCTGCCTTTTAGTTAGCACTGACTTTGTTAATGAAATTGATCAGAACTGAGTGCACTCTCGGGAAAAGGGGTTTCTTTTCGGAAGCTCCATTGTTTCCTTTTTCTGGCAAAAGTGAGCAAGGCTGATAAGAACAAGTGGCTTCATGAAACACAGCTTTTGCTGGAAAACCTGAGTTCACAGCTGTGAAGCATGCAGCTGGCTTTCAGATAGCCCCAGTCAAGCCATTGCCAAGGGATAGGTGTGTGCCTTGAATCAGTGACACCCTGGCTGAAGCAGGGATTCAAGGCTGTTACCTCTGCTGCTTGTAGTTGTGTAGTGCTGTGGATCCACAAAATCTGTCATCAAGAGGGATGAACAATCAAGATAGCCAGCACAGAAACCCACTCTCAAGGAGAACTCCTTGTTAATGCTGTCCCATCAACAAAATGGCCCTGTTCCCATCAGCCCTGATATCCTGCCTACACTTCCCATGATACACAGGGGAGAACAGAGAGCTTCAGTTCCTTCATCCTCTTGCAAGCTGAAGTTTCTGATCCATGTTTGCTCTTTCTCATTGCTGGCAGGCAGCACAGCTTTGTATTTGAAGCTGTAAGAAAGGAGCTGATTCAGCAACATGCATAGCTTGTGCTGATTTGTTTTTTTTAGTGGCTGTCAGCAATGAGTAATACTCATGCCATACCTCCAGGATCATTTGAATCTGGAAAAAATCCAATCTGCTGCTGAAAGTAGTGGTCTTGTCCTGTCCTGTGGGCTCAGCCTTTCGCTCCCACAGGCCTCCCTAGAGTTGTCACTAGCACTTATGTGGGACTGTGGTGAGCTGGATCAAAGAGGGCATCCCACGGCAAACTAAACTCCCTCACCCACTCCTTTGCCCATGAAAAACTCCATACTGATATAAGCAAGTGCTACCTCGGAAGTGCTCAATCTGTCTCCGTGAGGAGTTTGCTTCTCATAAACGTCTCAGGATACCAAAGGAGGAAATTAAAATGGCAGGAAGCAACATTTTCCTTCCCTGCAGTTGTGGCATTTGTATTATGCTTGTTTTCAGATTGTCTCCAAATGCCAAAAATGGAGTAAGACAGATCAAAGCGAAAACACTTGTGACTTCACAACACCTCTGAGTACAGGCCATGAAAGATGCACCTGCTTAGTCCACACGGAATTATGATATTTCATGTAGTGCTTCAATGTTCCCTACTATTTGAGAAAACTATACTTAATGTGCCAGGAAACCTGATTGAAAATATGTACAATAAATTTCCCAGGGCAGTTTGTGAAAAAGACAGTGTAGTTCAAGTAGCATCACACATGTTTAAAATTGCAAC
Source organism: Campylorhamphus procurvoides (assembly GCA_013396655.1). NCBI lineage: Eukaryota > Metazoa > Chordata > Aves > Passeriformes > Dendrocolaptidae > Campylorhamphus > Campylorhamphus procurvoides. The sequence continues at coordinate 268,785 of WBMV01004262.1, read as the reverse complement.
AGACACTTTGAAACCATGTGTTGTGTAATGATCAGGGTGCTAAATCATGTGTCAAAGTTGAGGGATCTGGTTTCTCTGAAAAGTGCTAATGTTTTTTGATGCTGAAGAGAAGCTGTGTTTAAAAGAAATGATCAGAAAGCAGAAGTCAGTTTATGAGCGCATTAGTGCTTCAGATGTGGTTTATCTACTTAGCAGCAAACCCAGCCTGCAGCAAACATATTTGGACATAAGAAACAAATCATCCTATCTGTGCACAAACCTCACATAACAATTTTCCTTGGTAGTAAAAGTAACCAATGATTAAGTTGGTGCAAGAGTGAATTTGGTAAAAAGCAATGTGTCAGAGGGAACTCGTTGTTTAATGGTTGATGCCCTTCTGTTGAAAATGAAGGCTTACTGCTGCTTCTTGGTCAAATCTGAAATGCATTAGTCATTTCAGTGATTTGAACTTCATCCAAGACTTTCTCAGAACTGTTCTTAATAATCTGTCTGCACTGTCTTGCACTTGGAGTTGCCCCAAGATGTCCTTGCAAATCTGTTGCACCTAACATACTTGGTGTCCATAAACCCAACCAGTATTTTGATCTGGTAGTTCACTAAGAACCTGTCTACACTATGCTGAGCTGGACCAATTGCTGACCATTTCCCTAAGCAAAAAGTCTGTTTCCATTCTGAATAATGGGACCTACTAAAACTCAGCTAGGAACAGAAAGACAAGTAGAACAGCAACTAATAGCTTTGGGACCAGAGGGAATTAAGCAGCTTTCATTCAAGACAGCCCCAAACTAGGATTCTTTGACCTTTAAGGATAAGAAGGAAGACTAGACTGGAGAGGCCAACAGAGAAAAGCCAGCTACACAGCAACCCAGCAACCACTGTCTTTACTCTCACCTTAGGGACATTAACAGATTCAGATTTTGTCTAGTACTGAGAAATCATTTATTCAAGTGTAAAATATTCCCTGAGCTAAACTGAGATTTTTCATATAAAGCTTTAGTTGAGGGTAGGACCTCAATTTTCTTTATTTCACTTTTCATTCCCAAAAAGTGTGACTTGGGACAGACTCTAGGTAGAGAAACCACATTTTCAAATACATATAAAAGGGTCTACAGTATCAAATAGAGCATGATACAGGCATTAGTGATAGAAATACAGAAATTCTTGTAAGTGAAGTTGCAGGATGCACTAATATAAGTATAATGATCCATATATTTTTTGGTTTTTTCAACTTACTTCAGAATTCAGAGAAAATTTGGGCTGGAAGCCCAGAGTGTAATTTCAGTCTGCTGGCTGACTTGAGTAAGCCCCAAGCACTTGCAAAGTGCACAGCAGCTTGCAATGAACAGGGATCCTGCAACTCCACTTAGCATCCTGTTCATATTAGCCCAAATTTCAATTCCTGCCATCAAGTGGTGCAGGGCAACCTCCTTTATAGCAGAAATTGCAAGGTGGTGTGTTGAAAAATGAACTCGTATCTGCACTTTTTGTAACACACATATTTCCTCAGTCTTCACTGTACTCTGTCACCAAAGCTTAAAAGAGGCCCACAGAGGCAAATATACTCCTATCAAGGGCCTATTCCTTAGCTAAGTTCAGCTCTTTCAGTGCCACCTCAGCTTAAACTATGACAGCATTATAGGCTTATAAAAGATTATTAGTCTACTGTCTCTTTTCTCCTACATCACAACATCCAGCTCAAGAAAACAGATAGAAGCCCCAAAATTTGAATTGTTTGAGGATTTCAGGAATTTTAGAAGACTTCAACAGTACCAATTCCCCAGCAACATCTCACCTGTCTGTCACTACAGTTCTTGCAATTGGCAGCATTAAACTGTTGTAAACCACAAAGCTTTGGCCATTTGAAGGTCAGTTTACAGGGAGATGTTTAACAGCAACTCAACATCTGTCTTGATGAGGTTTTACTGATTTGTGTGTCCTTTTCTAGGTTTGAGTAGGTCCCTCATGCAACTGCTTAAAGCCTACCCCAGAAAGCACGGTGATAGAGTCCTGGCACTCTGTTCCAATATTGAGGAAATGCTGTAGTTATTAAAACCTGCTATATCCACTTGTAATCTGTGTGATCTTCTTACCAAAATCAAGTTGCCTTCCTCAGATGCCAGGTTTGCCCTAATGTACATCTCACATCACAAAATATGCTTTCAGGCTAAAAAATGGAAGTTGGATTACTGTCAGCAGTTAGAACAGGTCTGTAGAGTCTGTGTATTACCATCTGTTAATATAAAAAACCTACACAGAAATATGGAGTATAACAAATAGGAAGGAAATTTTGCTGAGTTGGTGGGCTGTGAGCACTTCAGTGTAGGCATCTGGAAAGGAAAAGGGTCTTTCCCAACACATAATGAAAACAATTCAGAGTAATGCCACTTCATATTGCCCTCTGAGCCACAGGATATGTCCTTATGAGTCCTAGCACCTCATACAAGAGGTGTGCACATCTGGTTACAGTAATGAGAGGATGGCTTTCTGCTGTAGCTGTTCACATCCACACTCAGCTAACCCAGATGCCAGGGAACACCTGAATTAAATTCACCAGGGGTGGCATATTCTGATACACTCTGGGAAGACAGGAGACTCTCAAGATTTACTCTCCACACTTCAAAAACCTATCATATGACCTTTGTTTAAGCAATAGGACACACACAGTCCAAGTCAGTGTTTAGTATGAGGATCTGTGTTCAGGGATAAAAACAAAGTCAGTAGCCAAAAGTCAAGCTGAAGGTCAGAGGAAGGGCTAGCAACAACAGGCTTCAGTTGTCAGCCAGCCCAGGAGCAACTGCAAGTTCTGGCTGCTCTCTCCAGCCAGTAAACCGGGGTTACTTTAGCATGACCCAAAGCGGTTGCTTATTCAGTCATTCCTGCCAGGCCTCACTGGCAGGGAGGTCTGGTCCAAACCTAGGACCCAGAAACATGGTCTCCGTTTTCATTTGAGAAAATAAACAGAGCTAGAATTTCAAACTGTGGGTGTTAAATGCCCATGAAGAACTTGCACGGTACAGGTCATTCTCCCTTCTCATCTTGAAATATTCCACATGAAAATCTGGCAGACCATATCTAAGCAACAAACACATTTGTCCCACTGTGGGATCTCTTTTGAGGCAATACTTAACCAAAGAAGGGCTCAGCCTGAGGAAAACATTTTTTCCCAGTCCCTTGCAACTTGCAGAAGTAATTTCCAAACACGTTTAATGTTGAACAAAATCTGCTATTAAAGTGACTGTCTAAATTCATGGGCATCAACAGAAGCCAATTAAGCACAGACAGAAAACACATTTGACAGTCTCTCCCACATAATTCCCTGTGTTGGAAACTGCACAGGCAGATTAATAACCAGTGAAGTTAATATGAAGAAATACTGAAAGTGATCACCCTTTCAGCTTCTTGCATTTGTGTAATTCTCTTCTTGCAAATGGTAATCCTGTCAAATGTCATGTCAGTTTTGTAATTTTTTTTTTTAAATGACAGGATACTTTAACAACCATTACTAATATCTCTTGGTATGCAAAGCATGGCCATGATACAATGCAGGAAAACTTCACTATTCAGAGAGCAAAATGATTACATACAAGCTTTAATAACCTTTTCCACTTGTGTATAGATTTGTAGGAATGAATTTCTTTAGAAGAGGCTTGCAGATTGTGGACAGTATTATTATGTTCTGCATGAGTGAAAATTAAGTGATGATATGAATTACATCACAGTACAACTTCTTTGGAAAGCTAAAGCAATTTGACTGACTTAAATTGGAATCACTCCAGATTTCTGTTAATATGTCTGAGAATAGAACTTAGTATCTAACTTTTCTTTAATCAGGGAAGTAGCTCTCACTCTGGTAGGAAGTCTCACTGAAGCTGATGAAATATCTATTTATTTTGTGTGTGGCACAACTGATTTGCTAGGTTTGTACAAACTACAGATGTCACTGAGGCTTGCCCTGCACTAAAACACAAGTTTTATTAAATATTGCAAAAATTTTCACACTTCTGATATGACATTGTGACATGCTGACAATATAAGTATCATGACATTTTATAAAAATTGCGATTCACAGGAAATTGAAAAATAAATTTGTTTAAATTCTAAATGAAAGCTAGTAACAGAACTTCTACATTTATTATAAAGCATAAATACTCATTTTTCAGTTTTATTCATTAGAGCAAGAATGGATTAACTTAGTGGTCCAAGTGTTCAACAAGGTTGTGTATAGATTTATTTGTTGCTCTGGAAATCCCCAGAAGAATGGAACTGAAAACAGCAATACAAAATCCAGCTTCTTCAGAAAATGTATAGTTAGAATATCATGGCTCCTCAGAACAGTTACATGAACAACAATTTTGATCACAAAGACATGCATTCTTTACTTCCTTTACCTGCACTTATTACCTCAGTGCACCTTCTCACATCCTCCTCTGAGGCTCCTGACACTTTCAGGTAGACCAGAGAAAGCTGCTTAGCTGCTTGGGGTCCACACTATAAAACAAGCTACTGTGAAGTCATCCAAATTTAAAGAAAAAAAATAATAAATTGCTTAAAACGGAAAGAAAACCCCAAAATTCCCACGGACATGTGGCTGTTTTCACAGAATCACAGAATACTCTGATTTCGAAGGGACCCACAAGGGACACCAAGTCGAGCTTTAAAGTGAATGGCCCATACAAGGTTCAAGCCCATGACCTTGGTGTTATACACACCATGTTCTAACCAACTGAGCTAGTCTCAGGGTCTCTTTTTCATAAAGTTCTTTTTTAAGAAGACACCAGGAATTCTAGCTAAAGTTCCAATTTTCCCTGTCTCTTTAATTTAATTTTTTCATTTTTTCTCTGTCTTTTCCTTCTCTTTTTGCTAGACCAGACCAAGAGGTTAAGCAGGCCCTCATACATATGTTGAGATGGAAACACAATCACATGGTAAGAACACAGCTTTTATCCATTGGGATTTCTGGTTCCTTTGCTGCAGAATATGACAAGTTTGCAATGAAAAAGGGGATCACAAAGAAGGGACAATCTCACAGGAAAGGAAGCCAAGAGCTCTCCCGGATGACCTTGATTCCATCACAACACACTTTCCTGTACCGATATTGGCAAAAGTTATCCATATCACAATTAATTTCAACATGGTATGTTAGCTTGTAAGCTATACATTCTTTGAGGCTTCTCATAGGTATGGAGTCCAAACACTAATATATCTAAGAGGGAAATCTAAGCCTTTCATAAATATCTTTCCATAATTTGTCTGGGTTTTTTTGGGAAGTATAGTGAGATTTTACTACCTGGAAGCTTTTTGCTATTGCTTTGGAAGGACTCAGAAAACCACAGTCTAGCTGACAAATACACTACACATTTCCAATGTATTCTCTGTTGTTTGGCTACTAAATCTGCCATAACAAATTTGATACTATTGAGTAGTATTGACCCTAGTTCTCTCCAACAAATATGAGTCCATTCATCACAGGCAGACTTCATTGTCTTATTTTGATGATTTTCTAGGCAGTTTGCTAAGGTACTGTAGTATTCAGAGCAATGGAAAAATTATTACTTTTTCATTCAATTGTCAGTACTTTTTTCAGCATCCAAATATAAACATGGGATTTATTTATGCTTTGTGTTAATACAATTTAATTTGTTAGTCTCTACTTTCTTGACTTATTTGCATAAACTATCATTCTTTAGGTCTCCCTTCTTGCTAGAAACCAGTCTGTTATAGAGCAAAAACCTTCCCTGGCAGTTCTGCTTTCTGTTACGTGCAAGAGATGATTTTGGTTGTTTCCTTGCTGATTTTTCTGGTAAAAAATATTTCTTCTGTCTCATGCTCTTTTGCTGTTAGTATCTCAAAAATTCTCTCTCTGAATATTCAGTCTGTAAGTATTTATGGGGAAGTATTTGCTTCCATGATTTTTTTCTTTGCAATTTTAAACACACACAACTGATTGCTTGTTCTTAGAATATGGGAAGAGCTGATGCCAAGGAATTTTCCCAACGCAGGGAATTTTTTCATGTTTGGTCAGACTTGCAGCACATCCAAATTGATATAAATTCATTTGAGAGAATGAATCACATATTGCTAATTTGTATGGTGATAATCTAATGCATTTTAATTTAACTGTTTTGTAACATATGGAAGGTTGGTACATATGTATAATTTTGATCAATTCATATATCTCATGTTAAATTCCTAAGGAAATGGATTCAGGAATAAACTTAGAGACATCAAAAAATGTAGTCTTTCAGTTGTTTATTTTGGGAAATACAAGTGAAGGCTGACGGCATACAAGATTCTTTTCTGCACAACGGTGTTTCTTCTGCCTCAGCATCAACAGGTCTCTGGCTTGCTTTATGGTTGTTAAATTCAGTCCTTATCTAAAAGCTTTTCAGGAGACCTCAATGTCTGAAAAAAACCTAGGCGATAATGATAATTTATATAAAATGGAAAACTAAAGTGAAAAAAGCTTCCAACACTTTGATAGAAAGATTATCAATTGTATTCATATAATCTGTTACTCATATTGCTGTGCACATTATTTTAATCAAATCTGTTTTTTTCTTAATTTCACATATAAGATGAAAAAAGTGGCACACTAACTTGACATTTGCAGGACAGAACTAGAATTTTCTGAAGTTTGCTTGCCCGTTTCAGATCTTGTTTTCCGTTCTGTCAATAAAGAAAGAAACCTCAACAGTCCTGAACACAACTTTGCAATCTGTCTGCTGTGGCCTGTGCCAGCATACTGACTTGTCTGCTTCTTTTAAGGAGCATAGATTCACCAAAAACAATTATAACCACGAGAACATTCAAGACAGGAAAAGAAGAGAACAAACTAAGAATGAAAGATCCTGGAAAAGTGTCTCACACAAAAAAACAACGGCAAGAGCAACTAGTGTTTTGTAGGAATGGAACTACACAGGTATTGTCCACATCAGATAGTGATGAAAGGACACTAAGTGGCATTGCTATACAGATGATGGGGAAAGGAGTCCTGTCAAATGTCAGTTCCTGGATGAAGCAAACACAATTGTGTGATGCTGTACTGTGCTCTGACATTCTGTCACCCTTGTTACACATATATTTTTTGTTCTCTTTAATTACAAACTAGGGTGACTCAGCACACCTAACCTTTTTGACTTGCTCTAGGCATTTGCTACTTCCTGGGAGGTGAGTTTGACCCTATGTTCAAGGCTACCCAGGTGACATGGGAAGAAGTGGAAACCTGGACACAGATGAGGAAACCTGGTGAGAAAACATAGGCCTGTCCTCTTTTTTGAGGCAGGTGATGGTCCACACAACAGCTGGGCCCTTTCAAAAGGGGAAGCTTGAGCATTTTCACCATCAGATGGACTGGAAATACTCTAGTCTCTGCTGAAATTGTGAAAAGGGAAAGATTATGAGAAGGATATGTGTCCTAAGAAAATCAGAAAGCCCAAAAAGCCCAGGTAACTTATACTCTAAGTGATATGAGGATCCATAGGCTGGACATTGCTTTGCCTTCCTCACCCAAAGGTACGAAAATGCCTACACAAACTAGGTCTGTGTAAGGCAGTGTTTTTAGCCATTCCCTCTCATGACAACTGGAAGAGGCAACAGTCCTTCTCACTCTCTCCAGAGAATATGCTGTGTGTGACAGTATTCAAGAAGTGTGAGCATTATTAAATACTTTCCTGCCTCTGAGAGGTTCCCACTTTACTTTCCATCAAGGGAAAGGCTCTAAACTACAGAGAACTCATACTAGTTCCTTCTTACCCTGCTCATGAATATTTCATTCCTAAACCAAAAAGTTAAAACATTGCCAGATAAAGGGAAATGATATGTTGCATTCCCCTCATTAGTTCCCCATAAAAATAAAAGAGAAAAGCATTGCAAGAACATGGTGTCACCTTTTTTCAGACAGGGAAAGGAATGAGACCCAGAAGGACATGTGTGTCACAGAAGTACTGGGAAGGAAGTCTAGCATGAAGACAGAGGAACATTTGAAGTATTCTCCTGCTTTCCACTTTTTATAGTAGTTGCAACATCTGTGTGAAACAAACTGGTTTCTCCAAATTCCCTGCAGATCTCCCTTATTTCTCTTCTATCTATAGACCAGCGGAGCCTGGGAGCTTCACTTCAGGCTGTTAGCTGTGCGTAGCAGGAACTGTCAGCGTGAAAAAGAGGTGATAGACAGCATACATGCCAAATAGACTTGGAGACCCAGTCTTTGATTTCATTAAGGTTCAGTTACTCATCTGTAAGATAACTGTTTTTTTAACTCTCAGACTGATCCATGGAAATATCTCTTGCTAAAGACAATGAGAAAGAGAAAGGAAGTGTTATATTTACAGAAATACTTATATTTGTACATATCTCTTTTGAAATAGAATTGTGCTTGCAGTACTCAAGTAAGACAACAATAGCTTTTATAGCAGATGGAAATTCATCAGATAGCACTTAGGACTTTCAGAATTAGTAAAAGTCCTCCTTAGACACTGCAGATAAAAGCCTAGCTCCTGGAATTCAGTGGGAGCTACATCGTCAGTTTTAGTGGAGCCTGTATTTCAACACACAAGTATGAAGTCATAGAAATTAGAGATGGAAAAAGCTGCTTAATCATTCAGACCAGACCCCATACCTCTTTTTTTTCCTTTTTATTTTTATCTTTAAGTACTTCTCTGGTGTCTGAGAACATTTTGCAGACTCTTTTTTTCTGAGATATTCCTTCTTTCCTAAACACCTTAGACCCCTGGTTTATCTGGGGAACTGAATAGGGCAAGCAGCTTGTAACTCCTGATGTTCCTGACTCATGGATTCATTCCCCTTCTCCCTTCCATACCTTGCCAGCACCAATATCATCTCATGCTCCCAGAAGGATGAGAAAGAGCTTCCGTCCCCCCACTTAACCTTTAGGATGCTTTCTAGTCATAACACACAGAGGAAAATCCCTGCCAACTGACAACATACAGCAGCCTCCAGTAACCCAGGTTTGGCCACTATGATTTCAATCTGTCCTGTGCCAGCAGGACAGGATCTTGTTCAGCATCATACCCTACAGTGGAGCTTCTTCACCTTTTTGGGCTTTCCTCACCTAATTTTTCACATCTGAAAAAAACTCCATTAAGTCATACCTTAACCTTAGCAGTCAGGGTACATAAGGAAAAGGAAACCAAAACACTGTTCTTCAAGTCAGAGGAAGAGGATGTCTACTCATAAAATGTTGTTTGAAAGCTTAGCAGATTTGATCTACATAATTCAAACTGATACCTACAGTCAGTCAGGTTTCATAAAAGGGATGGATAAGTCAGAGGGGGAGCAGGCATAAGAAACAGGATATTTTTATTTATATTCTGGAAACTTTGTGGAAAGCAATAACCTAATGGAGCATCACAGGACATCTTGTGAAGAAAGTTGAGCAGGTGCACTAGTAAGGTTAAGGTGGAGAAAAGTGCCAGACAACTAAAGCTATTAAAGCAGCTAAAACAGCATATTACATACAGAGGTATTTTCAGGAGTGTCAGGGGAACTCACACCTTTTGATCACAACCAGGTCTGGCAATCTGTGGATGCATTATGACTGTCTGATGTGTAATGCCTTTGAAGGTCAGGCTTGAAGACACTGAAGAAAATGCCTCTAAGTAATGAGCTGCTTCTCTTTTATGCCTGTTGAGACTTCTCTCTTAGGAAGGTTTAGAAAACTTTTTTTGTGTATACTTATTCTGTTTCTTTTTATTATTTCTTCATTATTTCTAGTCATATGTCTTAGTACAGTCTTCTTGACCTGTGGTGATGTACCATAAAGTCTTCATAAGGTGAAGCATTCACATGCAGGATGGATGGTGAAAAGGGGCTCCCAGGAGTGGGTGCAAGCACAGGAGGTGGCAGTAGCTCCTACAAGGCCACATGTCGTCATTACAATGCAGGTGGGATGCTGGTACCCTCTCGTGTCCCTCCTCCTGTGTTCGGAGTTTGGGTCATCCCATCAGCTTGCAGGCAATCTCAGTCTTATTGCCAGTCAACTGATGTAGATAAAGCTGTGCAACTCCAGTACATCAGGAAAACTTGTTTTTCTTTCTTGCTATTTGTGATGCTAAAGACCATGAAGGAGGGCTTGTGTAACAGCTTAACCAGGCTGCATTAGTATATTAGCAGTTCTACTCTTTCCTGGTCCCATGCCCCTTTTGCTTACAGTTTTTAAACTTAGTTGTGTTTCATTAGCTCTATGGTTTAGTATGCAGGGTGTGTGCAGTATCCACAATGCAGATGTCTACATAGGGGCTAACTCTCTAGCTTCTCTTTACTGCCAGTGTATTAAAAAAAGTAAAAAATTGGTTGGGGGTAATAGATCTACTTTGGAACTCTACTTCTGGAAGACATGAGCAGTGCTTAATAGACGCCTCTTCCTCTTGCAGTCTGAAAGGAGAGTTAGATGGCCAACTCAGATGTATGCATCTACACTGCTGACACTCACATGAGAAGCCCGTTTATTAAGACATCTATATAGCCCGATGACATTTTCATTTGGAAGTGCTGAAATCAAGTCTCACAGAACTGAAGTAAGCTAAAAGCTAGAAAATGATTTATGGATTCTAGGCATTCAAATATGAAAATTGCATCTTTCAAGTTTGCAGTGAAGAAATGTATTAATCTTTTCACCATATTCTAGTTCCTCTAAGACAAAAACCTATAGTTTTATCCCTATAGGGCTACATTCTATATCTACAGACCAAGACCTAAGGATCTGGTGATCTGGACATCTGTAAAATCTTAGACAGGGTCTAGAAGATGTAAACCATATGTTTGTCATGCCCATTAAGTCCTGAAATTAGACTCATCTGTAGATCTGTGTTTTATCCATTGCCATATGAGAGGGGCATATTGTACAAAAGATAGATGAAGATACTGGTCTAGAAAAGTACCTGGCAAGAGCACTTTGCCTTGGAGAAGGAATGCATTAATAAACATGTCGCTTGCTCTTTATGATGGATATGTGCATTATATTTTGCATACACTTACCTAAGGGTCAGAAAAGCAGACTGGTGTCAATAATTTCCCACTTTTCCTCTCTTCTTATCAACAGTTGTGTTTTATGGAGCTTGATAGTTTAATGTGTGATTGTTGGAGAGGCAGTTCACATTCTCCAAAGTTTCCTGCATGTGAAAAAGTGACATAGCACTTAATTTAAAATACTACTTGTCAAAAATTGCCTAGCAAATCACACATGATCTCTCCTCTTTCCAATTAAAAACCTACCTTTAAGAAATGTGGCAATAAGCAGAGGCACATGGGCTGTTTGGCAGTCTGCCTGAAAATCCCTGCAGCCAATGAATAATGATTACACTACAAAGCATCTGCCATTCAGAAATAGACTGTACTGTTTCCTAAACTTGCTATTGTGTCTTTGTACACAACATGGTGGAGGTGAATGCATTTTTTCTTCTGGTCGCAGTGAGGAACCAGATTTTAATTTAAATTAAAAATTTGATTAAACAAAGTCCAATAATGCATAATGCTAGCAAAATACTAAAATTGATCAACTGGACACTTTTCTATATGAACGTTAAGTATTTTGCTGTAAAACAAGAACAGTTCTAACAGAAAGTCATTTGCCCGTTGTCTTCTACAAAAAATTCAGCATTAATTGAGATTAATGGCTGACATCCCAAAGCAAATGTTTCAGGCAAGTTAATAAACACAGAGAGCTGTCAGGGCAGGTCAAGCCATTGCAAGCACTCCTTCTCCACTACAACAGGAAAAGTATTTTCATTCTCATTAAGGACTTTGCTGATAAATCAAAAGCCAATCCTGCCCCTCTTTACAGGCAGAGGCATCCAGAGAAAGCGCTGAAGGGTCATGAGGAATAAAAATGTCTTCAGAAGGTTGGGTGGAAAGACCAAGCCATAAATAGCTAGAAGAGCTAGGAATTGGAGAAAATGATTTCCCGAATGGGAATTTGGGAAGTTTACCTATGGACAGCTTAATCCAAACTATGCCTGGGTTTGTCAATCAAGTAGAATTTAAGGAGCAAAAGTACTGGGCAGCATTAATAGAAATGCCAGCTCTACTCTCCCTGTGGAGAGTGGCTCAATTTGAAAACTTGTGGATTTAGGTTATAAAACTGAATATAACACAAGTAAAAATAAATGGCTAAACTAGGAAAAAGTTTTAGAAATTGTGAAATTGGTGGATTCCACTGTACTGCAGAAATCCTGAAGATAAAAAATTGATATATATTCTGTGCAAGGCTTAATTTTATTTTAGTGCCTTAGGAAGCGTGTTAATTTTACTCAGGTTATCACAGGTTGAAATGATGTCCAAAGGTGAAATGGATGATCTCTGCTGTACTGTAATACTGATTAGTATGTGAATCTTCAAATGGTTATATATTAGCTGTATCTTAATTTCTGTTGACTGCATGAAGGTCAGAATATACACAATTATGTATTGCTGTAAACATTGGCTGGATCAAAGTCACAGAAAAAGTAACCAGACAGCTCTGAAATCATGGATCCAAAAGTTCACTTGAATAGTCTATAACCATATTATCTTTTTCCTCTCTTTTATAAACAAAAATATTCACCTAATCTTTCAGAGTTGGATGTCTAGCCCTCAAGACATAATTGAGTTTTTATAAGTCACTAAAGAGAGCTACGTATTTCTTCGTTTGTTATAAATATCTAACTGAAACGGCAGTCACAATTTTAATACATGAAGTAAAATTTAACCTCTGACATACAAGCCATTACTAGAATGAAAATCCACGTAAAATAGTAGAACTGATTCTTTTACTTATGAGGAAAGTTACTTCTTACAATTGTTTTCTCTTAGCATCATTTTCTTATTATATATCAACCTTAGTTCAAGCATCTTGATACTATTGTCTCACATCAAACTAAACATTACTTGGCAACAGGCAAGGACAAACAGATAGTCTTACAATTTGCTTTTATAATTAGCTACTGTGTCAGTGTGAAAGCTGGGATACATGTCCAAGGTACATGATCATGAAGTGCCATGCAAGACTACCTCCTAGGCTCATTTGCAGCACGGACCATCATGAACAAATAGGTACATAGCAGTGTGTCTGGGCAAGGACAATTCAAGTGATTGAAATGCCTGATTACTGAAGCTGCATTTAGAAATTGCAGTGGAGATGGACCATGACAGGTCATCACAGAAAGCTAGAATCATCCCACCTAGTTTCAGGTCCTTGGCAATGGTGCTTAAATTATGGGCAGAGACTTGCTTACTTTCTTTTCCTGTCACTTGAGAGAGAAAAGATCACTGCCAGAGGCAGATGTCTAAAGTTAGGAGGGGTGAGTGAAAGCACAGCTGTTTGCAGGCATAGAGAAGGTGGCATGTATTGCCTTCATGTCTTTCCACAGATATATTTCCATAGAAGGGTAGTTTACATAAGGCGTAACTGTGCTGGGCCTACTACAATTCAGACTCCCCCCTTCCTCCCTCCCCACCCACAATGAATAGATGTTACTCATGATAAAAAACTTCAGAGTTTGTGAGTTACATGGGGACCATCTCCTTAAAGAACTTGCCTTTGTAGACTGAAAATTATACTAGACTGTTCTTCATGCATTATAACATGGCAAAGCGCTTCTCTTGACATAGAGAAGACATGACAGTATTTGCTGCAGTGATGATGGGAGAAAATCAGCTGATAATTGGCATGGCTGCTACCCAGGGAAACACCACTCGGGATTCTGGTGCAAGTGGAACTTTATGACCTCCTCAGGTTCCTACCAGCTCACTCAGGAAATTCATCACTAAATAATGTATTTACTTAAGCTGTATGAAGTTACACAGAGTTTTTAATTATGTCATATTCTGTTTGATAGGAGAATCTGTTATGGTGGGCAACTTGACTGTGTTGTCTTCTCATGCCTTGCAAGAGCTTAGGAAGTAATGCAAACATGTTTAGACAGGATATGTGTAGATGAGTTTGTACATATATGCAAAAACTGTATATTGGGCTTAATAATTTTTGTGGGTTTAAAGTGCATGTTAAATGCAGCTTTTTTTAATTTGACAGACGTTTTGTACTTTTAAGTTATGTGATTTGATACAATAGGACCTGTCAGAAAACCAGGACTACATTGTCCAACTTCCCTTATAGAAAGTAAGAGATTAGTTTTGTATTTTGAATACACTTTGACCAAGTGATTGTGTAGATGTTTTACTCTGAACACATACTTCAAAATGTTTAAATACTTTCCTTTGTCAGGATCTTGGTTATTTATGCTTTTGTTCTTTGCAATTAATATATCCGGTCATCATTTTCCTGATGGCAAGGTCTCTCTGTGTAATGTGTGCATTTGTATTCTTGAAAATGTAATGAATTTGATACACTTGCAGTAAAACAAAGAAGTGTTCTGCAAATTCTCTTCACTCTTGACAGCTCTGTCCTAAGGACAGGACCACTGGGTCCCCAACCTTGGGCAATCGTTTTTTTCTGAGAACAGTGAACCATCAGAAACTCCCCTTAGTGCTCAGAAAATATGTTGATTTCACTAAATAACCATAGGATGGAGAGATTATTTGGGTTTAACCATTATTTGGCCCAGTGTAGATCAAACACTAAAGGAAATCTTGTCCCCTTCTCCTCATCTTATTTTCCTAAAAAGCAACAAATCTGTTTCCTTATTGACTCTATCTGTAAATATTTTTTTAATAACTCCAGACTGACAGCTTAAAGTTTCAGAACATTGACTCAGTCATTTTGATTCACAGCATGATGGAAATAAGAGGTAAGACATTTAAATATTTTAGTGATATCAGGAGGGTTGCAGATGATCCATATTTATTTCACGGAGCTCAGAAGAAAGCAGAACATTTTCATGGAGCTTAGAAAAGATCTATGCATACTGTGCTATTGTGTGTCAAAGTAGACACCTCTGTATTGCAAGCTGTTTTAGGTTACTCAGTGATTTCTCTAACCAGACACTGCTCCCTATCTTTTATTTCTCTGATCAAAAGCAGCCATAACTTGCGAGCATGGATTTTTCACAGAGGTGAGAGGAGACAGCTTTAGTTCCCTGAGCCATCAGCCAGGGTAATACGTGTCCTATATTACATCAGGTGGTTGTGGCCACATGGTTGTTCAGCCTTTCCATTCAGATCAATGCTTCAGCTATGTCTGCCTTGGAAGCATTGGCCCTCCCAAAACCTCATCCCAGATGCTTCTGTGGGTAAGATTTGAATAATAAAATGAAGACAGCTTCTAGCTAGTTTCTATACACTCTTATTCCTCCTTGCAGAAGGGATTTGGATAATTTTAAAGGGTGCCTTAAAAAAATCCCACAGTAAATGGTTTTTTCCCTCCTAAATGGCTAGAAAGGGAAGTAAGAAGGGGCATCTCAGGGACTGGTACATGCTGTACAGATATTTACAGTTAAATGATTAGAGTTTTGTGACTGTGAAAAAATTGTAATATTTATCACAGAACTTACTGGCCTGAAAATTGGGGTACTATTAGGGTGATGTGAGTTGGTTGAATTTTTAATACTGAAAATTGGGCTTCAGAAATGTTAGAGCCAGTTGCTTTGAAGAAATGTACCTCCTCAGGTAGTAGGGAGCATTGTCCCTATTTTTTTAGTGTAGAAGCATCACAGGCCTCATTGTTTCTATCCTTAGTGTGTGTTAGAGGGGAAAACAACAGAATTCCTATTTATTCTTGAAAAAAACAAGGATATGGGCAGATGCACTTTTATTTAACTAGCTGGAATAGTTTATCAGTTCAGTGTCCTGTCAGTTTGTTACCATAAGCCCATCAGAGCTAAATGGCACATCTCACTGGAATGACATGAGTACTAAACAGAAAAAGATTCCATCAGGAATATATGCTGAAAGCAGACTTTGCAAAGCCAGGGATGAATTTATGCTCTGATGTTCTTTTTAGCTTTACTAACTTTGCCATACTCATGAAAAATGGATAAGATGACAGAAATATGGCAAAATAGATAGGGTTTTTACATGGTAAGATGGTGCCTTGTGTCTTTGTTTGAACTGAACAGGTCCACAATGCCATCTTGGCAGCTATGGACTATTCCAAATTGTCCAGACTTACTTTTTAAAGATATTCTGTTTTCTGGCTTTTGGCAAGATTAATGAAATCATAAAAACTTGCATAAAATGGTAAATGGATGCAGTAGAGGGGGGAACTTAAAAAAAAAAGCCACACACAAACCCCAACAATTTACATCAATCTGAGCAAAGTAACTGAAATTCTTAAGAACAGATGTTACTTAAAATTCACAAGCACAGATCAACCTTTTTGAAGAGTAAGAAAGTTTATCATTTACAGACTGTGTTGGAATTCAGGAACCAGGCAGCTACAAGCAGAAGAGATGTTATATTAGGATTTGGTGAGGCTATATGCCTGGATTCATAGATGGCAACTCCTATGTACTCATTAAATGTTCTTTAAAAAGTTACAGGCTGTATAGGACATCCAGAGTAATTTTCTGTGGTCATAGGCAAACAGCACTACTAGCTTGCTTGCATTTCAGATTTTCTGCATCTTGTTTTAAATTCTTTAGATACACTGTACTATTTAAAAATGTGATAGTTTGCATATAGGGAGTTGTGGTTTTCTTCAGATCTGTGGTTTTTGCATCCTGGAAGTCTTGTTTTGAGACCAAGTCTGGCCATTCCAAATTGATTACACAAAAGCTATAGACTAGGTTATAATTTCCATGGTGTGTGTAATATGTGGTGTAGCTGATTGGGCACTCAGAAATTGTGGTAGACCCTCCAGCTTGCTAACTTCCTAACTCAGCAGATCACGAGCCTTAAAATATATATATGTCCCATAACAAGGCTGGTGATGTTATTACTGTAGGTCTAATTAGATACCCTTTTATGTTGCTTTCACTAAAAAATATTGGAGATGCATTTCATCTAGAGTTGGTTGTTTTCCAGATTTGTTAAGAAAAAAATTATTCTCTATCTCTGCAGACTGGAGGGAATTAAAATAAAACCTCATGAGGAAAAGGAAACTTACACCAAGTTACAAAAAACCCCCCAAGCCCTGCATGAGTAATTGGATCCTAAAATGCAATGAAATGTTGGCCGAACATTTTGCTGCATACCAAATACTCCCTTTAACAAGCTGAAATCTGAAAACAGTGGAAACATAGATCAGTTTCTGCTCAGAAATGATAATGTAAGAACAAGAACATGTGTTAGAAATAGGCTTCCCATTCATAAATATCTTTAAGTTAAGAATATTTTTGAAAAGACTCTTTTTTTTTTTTTTTTGGTGAGCAACTAGAAACAGAACAGAAGAAAGCCTGACATAAAAACCTACCAGATCCTAAGGGAACTGAAAAATCCCATTAGGAGAATAACATAGTCCTGAGACAGTACTGTCACTTGGTAGAAATTAAGAGCAGAAAAAGGAAATAGAATATGTAATTTATACTCTGGTAATATATTTTAGTTGGATAATTTGAATGAAAATATAGTCTTAAAAAACAAAACAAAATGGCAGATGAGTTTGTTTGTAATCACTAGATCTATTAATAACACAGAGTTAGGTTTTTCCCACGGTTCTGGGAAAAAAAGTCAAAGATGGGATGTCACATGAATGTATGTGAAAGAGATCTCCGTCTTTTTTCCTCTCTCCACCTCTGGAGTTTCCTGCTCTGTGTAGGACAGATCAGGCAGAAAGTGAAGCTGGACAAGATTGCTGCAGCCCAGGCCTCCCAAGGTATCAGCAGAAACACCCCTGAAAGCTTAACGCAGCCCAAATGTTACTTGACAAACCCTGACACAATAGTGGAGTGCCAAAAGAAAGGCAAGATTTTAAGTCTCAGATATGTATGTGAGGAGCAGTTACAGGACTGAAGGAGAAGGAGGACTGTCCTGCACATTCTGCTCAGTACTCACTTCCACACCTCTCTTCCAGCTTAGCTAAATATCACACCAGTCCCATAGGACTCCACTGTCCCCATCTATAAAGGAGAACTTCAGTAAGTCTAGTGATATTCCATTCTTTGATTCTTTATAATTGCAAAAATCCCAGGAAGAGGAATCTTGCCACAGCCTTTGCTTAAGTACACAGTAACATCTCCCCATTAAAGTAATTGTACCTCCTCTGAATTTTACTGTCTGGCTATGTGGCACCCATGCTTCTTTTCCACAAGAAGTGAAAGTAAGTGAACTTCTTCCTGAACAATGTAGACCTCATTTCTTTATCAGAAATTGCCTTTGGTTTGGTAGTTTTGAATTTAAACTTGCTACAATCAGAAGAGGTTAGATGTATATTCACTGTTAGACACTCAGGGCTCAATTCTCCTAAGCATATGAGAGCATCCCCCCTCCTCCCTTGCTCTTATTGTAAAGATATTCAAGCTGTGGTCCAGAAATGTCTGATTATCTTGAAGGTCCTATTTATATCTGCCGGTCCTATGTGGGATATATCCTCTGTCAGATATTGTAAGGTCTCTGGAGTGACACTAAGTATCTATGTATGAGACACTGAATCAAACCCATTAAGACATTTATCACAGGATTTTCAAAAGCGTTTTGTCACTCATCTCCCACTAAAAGTCACTGGAGATAGATTTGGATCATTATCATCATTAGCAACCCAAATAACTGGCCTGAAGTACTCTAACCTGTCACCATGCAGCTATTGAATATCTTTCATAATGGCTGGTGCATGTCTACTAGATAGTTTGCAAGACAGCAGAAAAGGTGTAGAAGTGTATCTATGGGCAGAATAAAACACATGACTTGAAAATGAGCACACAGATGACTATGTTTAGGAGATTGTTTAATTGCCATATAAAAGCATAATAAATATTAATTAGTAATATCAACCTATAATTGCAGAAATAAAGAATTATATATAAACTTGACTAAAATTTAAATAAAAAACTTGAAAGTTTTAAACATATTTTAACATGTTTTCCCTGGCTACATGGGCTATGGCTCTACAGAGTTTCTTCCCCATTTCTCACTGGTGGAAGTTTCCTTTGTGTAGGATGGGATGATGCCTTGAAGGTATAGACATCTTTTGTACAGGCTGAATGAAGAAATTGTGTTCCTTGGTACTGTCCCTACTTTCTGCCAACCTGATCTGCCTGGCTTGGCCCCATGAGTGTCAAACAGCCATGGGGGCACAGGCCAGGCTTCAACCCCCTTGAAAATGTGTATAACCAATTGTAGACAGAAGGAAAAAATAACAGTCAGCAAAACAACAGTAGAATCCCATCTCTTTTGTTCTTGCAAGGTATTTTTCCCCTGGAAAAATGAAGCCATTTACACCACAG
Organism: Campylorhamphus procurvoides; assembly: GCA_013396655.1. Classification (NCBI taxonomy): domain Eukaryota; kingdom Metazoa; phylum Chordata; class Aves; order Passeriformes; family Dendrocolaptidae; genus Campylorhamphus; species Campylorhamphus procurvoides. The sequence goes on along the minus strand of WBMV01004262.1, from coordinate 249,514 downwards.
GAGTAATATGAAGTAAGCAGACAAAGTCTGCCACTCTAACAGATAGATCCCTGCATGAATGAGAGACATGCCTTGCTTTTTCACTCTGTCTCTTAAACTCAGATTTTACCACACGTTGTGGCTGACAGGTTATACAGTTCATTGGAAAGTAAAGGCCAGCCTGTATAATGATATTTCCTACCATCACTGCTGCTAGATCAGTTTTCCTCAAACGAGGATGTCTGGACAGGAGAAAGAAAATCTGTGAATTTTGCCCTCTGTAATAGGCAGAGCACTTTCTCTCTCCAGTGAGACTAAGTTCCCAGCTGGCATAAAGTCATTGACTGCTGAAGCTCCCCCAAAGTAAAACAAATGAAGGGCTGGGCCAAAACAGAGTCACAAACATCAAGATGAATAAATATTTTAAAATGTTTTTACTTAAGGGAGAGAAACTGAGGAGAGAGAGGATTAGCTGTTCTCCAGGCACTGAATGTGTGGATAAGTAAGAGTCACTATAGGCATCCATCTGTACCTTTGGAGCTGTGAATAGGGTCTTCCTCACCTCTGGATTTTCTTCTTTTCCCTTTTCTCTCCTCACCCCAACATGTTTGGCATTTGGGAGTTTTGAAGTAATTTCCTCCTCTGGCCTCACCTGGGGTCTTTGCTGTCCCAGAACCTCCTCCTGACCTCAGTGTTGTGTTTTCATTTAAAGTCGGGGGATGTCTATAAATGTCAGCAGTACAGGGCAATTAGAACTTTGAAAAGGGCTGTAACATAAACCAGCATTATAGTGAAATGGATACCGCCTTAAGCTGCCTGAAATTCACTTGCTGTTGGAAAGACAATATCCTGCCATTCTCCCATGGTGGCCTTCAATTGAACACATTTGGCTGAGGGTTGACCCATTATTAGGATAAGTCTCTGCATGGCTTGAAACAATGAAGAAACACAGAGAGAGAGAAGCCAGCAAATTGGGCTGGTAGTTAGCCAGCACTGGGCAGAAATGTGACACTGGATTAGGCCTTAATAGCTGTCTGTGGTGCTATCTGTGAAATCCAATGCTCTCCTTGTTTCCCTGCATTGCAGAGCAGAAGCATGTGGTTAGATGTTGAACTAAATCCTCCCCTTCTTTTTTATTTTTTTTTTTTACTAATAGCCTCTAAAACATACCTCCTGTATCTCTAAAAATAAACATTCATTGCAATAGCAATTTGGCTCATTAATAAGGGCCCTTTTTTTCATATGTCATCACACTAGGTTAATTTATGATGTTTCTGGGTAGCTCTGTCCTTGTCCCTCCGGTGCACATGTGCTGCTTTCCCTTGCTGCTCTAAGTTACTATATATAAACTCTGATTCTGTCTTCAGAGCAGCTCTGTTAACACCATCTAAACAGCTCCATTAAAGCCATTCAAACACCCTCAAAACTCAACATGCTCTCTCACCATGAAGGGGAAAGAGAGGAGTTCTTTGCACAAAATATGTTCTGAATTTATCAACACTATATTTCCTATTTTTCATGATGTAACCTAATATAAAAGCAATATGATAACTCTCTCTGAACAACTGGGAGTATGTGCTAGAGTGAAACAAGACAAAAAAGAAAAATACAAAAGCTCCAAAGTGCGCTTTTCAATGGATTTCTTAGTAAATACATATATTTCTACAGAGAGATTTCAAGGAACCTTTCTCTCTGTGCTCCTAACAAAACACTTCATGTTATTGCACTTTGTTATATATAAAAAAAATCCATAGAGGCAGAATTTTGTTAGTTTTCTGACACGGAATTTTGAAAAGAGATTTCTCTGATTCATAAATGTTTGGATTCATAGATTGCATTTTTTCCTCTTTGAACCTGGTATGGAAACAGAGCCATGAAACAAGTCTGTGAAAACAATCATGCTTTACTGCAACTCCTTGAAGTTCAGCGAGTTCACTGATCTTGCCTACTGTCTAATAGATAGTTATGTTCTCATGTGGTACTTTGACTTTTCCCAAAGGTTCCATACTGCACATTCACCTAAACACATTTAATCACAATCAGACTGGTGTGTTCCAAGACAAAACCCTGAAAGGATTCCCAGCAGACTTTGAGTCAGGCTGTGAAGGTTTTTGAAAGGATGCTCTAGAACAATGGTAGGATTTCAGCAGATCCACCATAGCAAACCAGTGGGACTGTCTTGGGTTAATTGCTGAGCATCATGCTGTGCAGTTCCATGAGCGTCCCTGGTATGTATGGCAATGTGCTGCTAGGATGAGCACGCTGAAAAATGCAGGGAAAGTGATGGATTATAAAGGGTGATTTCAGAGCACGTCTAAACTTCCTAGTCAGTATGATTCCATTTTAACATATGTAATAAAACTAGCCCTCTACATGAGATACACAAGCCTGTGAGATTATCAGAGATGTCAAGGGAAAAACAAAGTATGAGGTTGACTTCGGAAAAAATGTGCAATTTACTACTCAATGGTCAGTGCAAGTTCTTGTTCCAAGCAGAACTAACTTCTTAGAAGTAAATCTTCGTGGCTCCATAGGGTATAACATGGCTGTTCCAGCACATTTCTAGTCACCCTGAGATGTTTTGCAAACAGCATGGTGTGTATAAACTTTATCTTTGACCTTAGCAGTCCTGTGATGAAACTTAAAGTCTCAAGAAAATATGTTGCTTACACAGCAAGCATGCCTGCACAGCAGTAAAATACTGTGCTCCTCATCTCCTTAAGGGTCAAGTCCACCTTTGGGAAAGAGGCAGGGAAGCAAAAAGACTATTAAGTTTATCTAAAAATCTATGTTTCCAGCTGAAGAGAGAGAGGTGTTTGAGATCTGGAAAAGGAAAATCTTAAAACAAAGGAATGTATACCTTTATACATATATAATATTTTCCCCTATGTATAGTATAAGTAATCTTTTATTTATTTTTATGGAAGTTATTTTAGTAATTTTTCCTGAAAACTGTATAACCTATCCACTCCAACTTCTCCCCTCTACAGTACTTGGGTTATATTCTACTATGGAAGATATAACTCAAGGCTTATATCTTCCACTGACAGTTTTCAACGATGAGGAAAGACGGGAATCATGATATTATTGACTGCAAACTCTTTTTCATCTGTGAATGTACAGCTAACCAAGAGTCCAGTCTGTGACTCTGTAAAAACCCACATCTCTCAGAGTATACAGACATCCATGGTTCACAGATCTTTGTCAATGATTTTCAGAGGCTGGATACTGAAAGCTCCTCAAGCTGTGATCCGTGATCTGCAGGAAACACAACATTGCCAAAATCCAGAGTAGTAGCACTACTCTGGTGCTAGTTTCAGGTACAACTCTTTTCTGAACACACTCAGCAGGAGACCTTAAAAGAAGGATAGTTACTATATGCAACTAAAGCAAAAGCATAGAGGAATAACTGCTTTTTATATGGACCCAAGAGAATCCGGTCCCAGCAGTGCATCAAAACACAGACTCATGAAGCCTGGATATTCAGTTTAATACAGCTTTCAGCTTTCAAACAGTACTACAAGAGCTGCCAAATACCCCACATGTCATAGAGTTATCCTTATTACATAGTCATACCATGTTCTGTACGAAACCAAAAAGGAGATGGCTTTTGCCACACTTTCACAGCAACTACTTTCCCAGGTGCCCATAAAATGGGATCTTGGAAAGACACTGCAGAGCATATACAAACATTCTAAGGGGGGCAAGTAATGCCATGCTGAACATACCATGAACCTAATCAAATCACTTCCAGTTTCAGATGTGAAGCAGAACTGGTCAATGCCGCTGCCCTGCCCACAGCCTCCAGGGTTTTTCTCTGATCCTGCCATGCTTGCAGATTTGTCTGCCTCCCACAGTCATACAGACTCTTGGACTATTGGTGCTCAGTCCAGATTTCTGTTGCCCTGCAGCACAGGTAGAACCTTATCAACAGTCTTTACTATGATCATTACAGTCTCAGTGGCACCACCTTGAAAGTCAGCACATTTTACCTCTTTCCTGCCTTCAGCTGGTGTAGGATAAGGACACAACCAAATGCTTTCCAGAATGATGGCCTAATATGAAGGACAGTTTTAACTGATATAAATTGGCACACCTCTGAGAAATACTCATTTGCTGCTTTGCTTTGACTATATTTAGTGTCTTATTTGTGACAAAGACATTCGACCATTAGGGTAAATTCTGCACTCAGTTATGATTGTAAAACTTGATTACTCGTTCAGCAAAAAGTAGTCATTCGAGCCTTACCTGGGGATCACTGAGAAGAGGGTTCAACTACAACTTACAGTATTTCTCACAATGCCAGCTGTGCATTAGCCACAAAAACATCTCAGAAATTCTTGGATTTGTTTCAGTGGTAAATGAAAACAGGTAATCCTTTCTTTGGAGAGGATTGTGGGAGACATTTTTCTTCCCTTCCATGAGAAAACCTCCATAGGGCTCTAAACTATCTTCTGACTTGAGATGCTAGCTCTAATCCTTCCTACATGACTTGAGACCACAGTGAGTACAAGCCAAGCCAAAATCTGTATATTGCAAGCCACAAGATTGTACAGTAGAACACCACCAGCTTGCAGGCCAAATGCAGTACAAAATGTGGGATGCCCATAGACCACCTGATTGCCTTCTGGAATGCCCAACATGACAGGCAACAGAAGAAGCTGAAACACAAGGGACTGTGTTAAATAAAGATGCAGAGACTACTTTGGCCTTCTCAGGGGAATATTTACAAATGCTTCTAAGGACAAGTGTGTTGAACTTCCTGGGAGGTCAAATTAATTTGAGATCTACTGAAGTGAATGAGGCTTTGCCAGGAATCCATCATGCAGCTAGAAACCTACAATCTAGTTGCCATTACTGAAACTTGGGTGGGACAAGTCCCATCAGTGGAGTGAGACAATGATGGCTCCAGGCTGTATAAGCCTCACCTGGGCAAGGAAGGAGATGTGGAGGGATTGCCCTCTACATCAAGAAGTGGATAGAGTGTGAAGAGCAGTCTCTTAAAAACAGCCATGAGCAGGTTGAAAACTTATGGCTAAGAGTCAGAGACTGAGGCAACAAAGGGAACACTGTCTATGACAGGCCACCTGACCAAGTGGAACCTATAGGTGAAGACTTCTTGCTCCAGATACATAAGACATCACATCCACAGGCTCTTGTTCTGCTGGGGGACTTCAACGACCCTGACATCTGCTGCAAAAATCACATGCTGAGCTGCAAGCAACTCAGAAGAATCCTGGAATGCATGGAGTATAACTTTCTAAGCCAGATCAGCCCTGCCAGAGGGGTTGAGATACTGGACCTGTTGTTCACCAGCTCAAGTGAGCTAATTGGATGAGCTTCACCAACAGCAAGTCCTGCCTGACCAACCTAATGGCCTTCTACAAAGAAGTGACTACATCAGTAGACAATGGAAGAGTTATTGATGTTGTCTCTCTGGACTCCTGCAAAGCCTTTGACAAGGTCCCCTGCAACCTCCTTCTCTCTTCATTGGATAGAGATGAATTCAATGGATGGACTGTTAGGTGGATAAGGAGTTGTTTAGATCCTCACATTGGTAGACATGTGGTCAACGGCTCAGAGTTCTGACAGACATCAAGAATAGCTGGTGATCCTCAGGGATCTGTCTGGGGACCAGTATTGTTGAATGTCTTCATCAGTGACACAGACAGTGGGATTGAGTGCACACTCAGCAAGTTTGCAGACAACAACAAGCTGATTGGTGTAGTTCTCTCTCCTGAAGGTTGGGATGCCATCCGGGAATTTAACAGGCTTGAGAGGTGGGCCTGTACAAACCTGATGATGTTCAACAATGCCATCTACAAGGTGCTGCAGCTGCATCAGAACAATCCCAAGCAGAAATACAGCATGAGTGGAGAACAGATTGAGAGCAGCACTGCCAAGAAGGAGTTAGTTGGGAGCACTGGTGAACAAAAAGCCAGTCATGAGCTGACAGTGTGTGTTCACAGCCCCAGAGGCCAACTATATCCTGGGCTGCATCGAAAGAAGCATGGCCAGTAGGTCAAGGGAGGTAATGCTCCCCTTCTACTCCACTCTCATGAGACCCCATCTGGAATATTGCATCCAGGTCTGGGACCCCAGACATAACCAGTACATAGACCTGTTGGAGTGGATCCAGAGCAGAGCCAAAAACATAATCAGAGGGCTGGAGCACCCCTGCTATGAACACAGGCTGAGAGAGTTGGAGTTGTTCAGCCTGGAGAGAAGGCTCCAGGGAGACCTTATAGCAGCCTGCTCATTTCAAGGGGGTTGGACTAGATGACTATTAATAGTCTCTTCCAACCCAAACTGTTCTGTGATTCTATGAGATACCAGCACTGTACCAAAACATTTATACTAGCCTATTGTTATACTGTGGTTAAAAAAATACACAAATAGGGAAAATCACATCCATTTCAGTTATGATCTCATTTCTGTAAATGCTGCATGGCCATTCCCCAAGTCATCTTTTCATAGAAGCTGACTTGAATGCACATGAAACAGAAGAATTATCACTGAGTTTACAATCATATATGTCACACAGATAAATTATCTGGTAGATCAACATCTGTATCGCTGAACTAGAGTGCAAAAGGTATGGGGCAATATGTTTGTGGAAAACTGCGCAAAGAGTGACATAAACCACTGGTACTTTTATTCAAATAAACTGAAATGTTATCTTTTAATATGTTGTGCAGAAACCAAATAAACAAATAATTGACTTCAAATTAATTCTTCTTGGCTTTGGTGTTCTTAAACTGGAGAGTTTGCTTTAATCAACTTGTACATGTTGTCTCTGGTACAATTTAAAAAGATAAACAATGAAGGGATATAATATATATACTTTAATCTATTCCCTTATAAGTCGGACTGCTAAAGCTCAAGAATACAAGATAAAATGAATGAAAACCTTCCTTGGGAACCTTGAAAAAATTCCTTGTGCACCACACTGGCACTTTTTTGCATAACTAAATTTATTGCAAAGGTACTTTACCTTCATTATACATGACAACTTCACTTTTTTTGCCCTGCAACCTTCTATTTAAATCTTTAAATTCAGATATCCTTGATTCTCCAGACTTACATGCACATGCAGTTTAACAAATTACAAAAATAACTTATCTGGGAAGATTCAGAGTGTATTTTTGACTTATGCCTCATTCAGAGTTGTCAGACTGGCACAGTTAATGAAATGTGTTGCAGTCTGGCCCATTATTTATCTGTATGAATGCTAAATTCACTCTGTGCCATACTGCTTCTCTCTGTGTGATTACATGACTATACTGTTTACAACATCATGAAACAAAATAGAAGTCTGTTTTAATGGACTAGTACCAAATAGTCTTTAGCTATTACATACCAAAACAAACAGCACTGAATTTTAGAGGTGAACAGTGATTTCTCTTTTAAATTATCAATGCAAAGCTCTAGCACTACTCAGAGGCACCCAGACTTGTGTCCTTCTTGATTAGATGTAGCAGAATTTGGGGGTCAGCAGTTTACACTGAGTGAGAAACTTAACCCAGGGCCAGAGAACTATAGGAAATTAAAGAAGGAAATTACCCTTTATGATTCCGTTTGGCTCTTTAATGGCATGAGGATGAAAGAGAATCAGAAGACAGAAGGTGGGAAGCAAGTGGGTACCTGGAAGAAGTGCAGGTGGAAGGAAGCTGCAGACAAGGAGTCGCTCAATGCAGTGCTGCATGCAGGATAAAGTAGAGGGACATGTCCTGCATAGATGAGAGCATGGCCACTATGGCTGTGCTGGGGACCTGTGGGGAAAGGGATAGACAGGCAGGGAGATACAGGTATCCAAGGGACATGATTAAGGAGGAGAACAGCATAAAGCCATACTGATTTTCTGCAATCTTTTTGGAGAGGATGTAAGAATTGTAGATAGCCGCTGAAGGGAGGAACCTGTTGCGGTTTAGGCATGGTATTCTCCAATTTAGTCCTCCCACTGAAACCATTCCTCTCTTCTCCTTCCACCACGCATGAAGAGGGAGAGGGGAAATGTAGGCACAAATGGTAAAGGTCATGCCTTGAGATAAAGGCAATTTATTGGAAATGAGAGTGAGATAAGAAAACAGTAACAGCAACAATACTAATGACAGAGGGTACAAGAAAAAGGTGAATGATTCACATGGAAGCAACAACAGCTGATAACTCCCTCTGCCACATATGCCAAAGCAGAAGGGAGCCCTTTCTCCCTGAAGAGAGTCCCTCTCTCCTGCCCGGGGCAATGACTGGCAAGGTGGTATAGAACAACCTCTGAGTCCTAGCCATGTCTCCACCTGGCTACTGCAAAAATTAACCCTCTCCTGACTGTAATCAGGATAGAGCCCAAATTCTGGGTAAAGCAGAAGAGGCAAAGAAGCACCAGAAGGATAAGTGTAAGGGGTGGACGGGGCAGAAGAAAAAGCAAATAGCATCTGTGTTTGGAGGTGGTGAAAAAGCAGCCTGTCAAATGAGGTCTGCAATTCTGCTGGGGAGAGGGCAGGGGACTTGGTGGCAATCAACCCTGATGGAATCATGGCGATGAGCTGTGGAGAAGGATGATGGCAGCAGTGGACTAGGGGTTGAATATCTCACAAGTAGAAAATGGGAAAGGTTTCTGAAAAAAGCTGAACCTGAAAACTAAATGAGTTTTTGCAGAAAGATTTCATTGTGTTATGCCACCAGCAAGGAGGGCTGCTTAAGTCCAACATGGGAAAAACATGGAAGAACAATATCTCTCCCCTTTCTTGTTACAGCTGTCCCTTGCTAAGACACCAGAGTTTTCCCATTTCACTGTTTCTCATCACATAGAGTACGTAATATTAAACCTGGCTTTCCCTGACAAAGATTCCAGTTTTGAGCTTCAATAAATAGGTGGGGCAGAGCCTGAGACTGACAATTTCTTTTTTCTCTGCTTTTTAATAAATTTCCCTAGGGTCTTTTCAAATAGAAGACATATTCCATGGCCTGCAGTCTTTATCCTCTAGGTGGGATTTGAATGAGATTTGTGGTTTCAGGATAGTCCTACAAGGGGTTACACAGACATTCCTCCCAACTATCACACCACATTTTTCACAGTCCACAGTTCTGGACCAGATTTCAAGTCTGACTCTTAGTTGTAAGTATCTGGGTCTGGACCAGACCTGGGACATTTTTGGATCTGCCTGACAGATTGTTCTGTTCCTCTTTTTTGTCAAAACCAGGAGAGTGGACCACAGGGAGCAAAGACTACTGTAACTGCACTGAAACCCAGCCTTCTGACTGCATACTTCCAGGCTGATGAAATGCTAAAAGCAGTTGCAGAGGTCTCAAGGAGAAAGAGCCCCCTGAACTGCTTGTGCCCTGCTTGTTTACCCTGTTGCCAGTGCTTGTGCAGAAAGAGAGAAGAGTCACAGGCTGTGAAAATAATGAAAAGAGTGAAAACTTCTTAGACTGGATTGTTTTATCCCATTTATGTCGCTTTCTGTCACATGATGTTCATGGGGATCATGGTAGCAATGTGGATTGTGGCAGAGAGCAGGAGCATTGCATTCCTTCTTCCACTGCCTTCAATAAGTGCTAAAATGCATTAATGATTTATACCATGGCCTCTGCAGTATTATTATAAATCACTGTATATTTAGAACTGTTACACCTGAGATGCTAATGGTTTCTATTTCAAAGCACACTAAAATCTATAGCAGTGATGTTTGTGGCAGCCTGGACCTCAGTAAGCTCATATTACGTTTATAAGTACAGCCTTCCTTTTGTTTCCTTTTTTGTATAGCATACGCTTGACATTTTATTTTTATATTATGGTTCAGAAAGTCTTCTAGTGAAGCCTCACAGCTAAATCTGGGGGACTGAAGACATCCAAACCTTACATACCCAAACGTGCCAGCCACCTGCTACATCTACATGACAGAAGCAGAGAGGTGGTATCAGTCTGGGTTCGATACTTGCCTTTTGTAATCAGCATGTGAGAATCTGAAGAAATACCGATATGGCTTATGTGTGTATGATATATCAGCAGTCTCTCCTGGGCACAAATGTCAGCTCTGTTCATGACTGTAGGTTCAAATGTTGGTTATAATAGCACTGTTGGCATTGCTACCTCAAAGATGAACTCTGATCAAACCTTTTGTGGTTTCTAGTTGCAGCTGGTTTGTGTTCCCTTCTCTTTCTCAAAGTCTTGGGAGGGGACAGGTGTGAGATTTTCTACAATACTTAGCAGTTATAATAACATTTATATGAGAGGGGAGACGATTATTAAAGTGCTACTACTGCAGCAGCACCTATGTAAACAAACCCCAGCATTCCTGGAGCTGCATGAGTAGGTGTCTGACAGCAGTGACTGTCTCCAGGGACCTCCCAGCCCAGCCACACAAGCAGAAACTAGAGAAGAGACTGGGGAAAAGTCCCTGTGATAGTCACTGGGAGAGGCCGAATCTGGGAAAAGCAAATCCAGTTCCTTAGATACTGAGTCACAACATGAGTTTACTGTCACTGGCCAAAAGCAACCAGTTCCCAAATAACTCACAGAAATTATTCAGTGGGACCCCCAAATAAAACACTCTGCTTTCAGGTAATTAAACTCCTATATCTTTTACTTAAAATTGTGTCCCAACAAAAAAATAAAATTTGTATTCTGAAATGACAAATTAAACTCTCTTTTCTAAGGCCATTGAAGCAAAACATTTAGATTTTAGAAATGACTACATCTTCCCATTTTTTTGACTGAAGCAAGTCTATCAGTTCATAGCTGCATTAAAAAGCAGATATATTTTATATTTATATTTTATATTTGTCAAAAATGCATTCACTACACATAGCCTTCCATCATCTGGAGTCAAATAAATTAATTGAAACATTATGTTTAACTTTTTAAACTTCATTGTATAGAATAAGAATCATAAAACCATAGAATGGTTTAACTTGGAAGGGACTGTAAAGATTATCTGGTTCCACATGGTTACTCAAAACTCCATTCAACCCGGTCTTGAACACTTCCAGGGATGGGTAACCACAGCCTCTCTGGGCAACCTGTTCCAGTATCTCACCACCCTCATGGTGATGAATTTCTTCCTAATCTTTAATGGAAACCTACCTCTTGAAGGCCCCTTTAGGTACTGAAAGGCTGCTATAATGTCTTCCTGGAGCCTTTTCCTCTTCAGGCTGAACAATCCCAGTTCTCTGAGTCTGTATTCATAGGATAGGTGCTCCAGCCCTCTAATCATTTCTGTGGAACAGTTTTGGATCTGCTCTCACAGATCCACATACATTTTATTGTTGGGGCCTCAGACCTGGATGCAGTACTCCAAGTGGGGTCTTATAAGAGCAGAGTAAAGGGCAAGAATCACTTTTCCTCGACCTGCTGATCAGAATTACTTTGATGTAGCCCAGGGTACAGTTGACTTTCTTGGCCAACAGCCAGCTCATTACCAGTTTTTTGTCCAACAATATCTCCAAGTTCTCCTCAGGGCTGCTCTCGATCCATTCTCTGTCCAGCCTGTATTTCTGCTTAGGTTACCCTGACACATGTGCAGCACTTTTCATTTGAACTTGTTTGACCTCATCAGGTTTGCATGAGCCCACCTCTCAAGCCTGTCCCAGATGGCACTCCTTCCCTCCAGTGTGTCGACTGGATCACTCAGATTGGTGCCATTGACAAACTTATAATCATAGAATATCCTGAGTTGGAAGGGACCCCACAGGATCTTCAGAGTCCATCTCTTGGCCCTGCGCAGGACAACCCCAAAAATCACACCCTGTGTCTGAGAGTGTTGTCCTAATGTTTCTTGAACTCTGGCAGGCTTGATGTTGTGATAATTTCCCTGGAGAGCCTGTTCCAGTGCCTGAACAGCCACTGGGTAAAGAATCTTATCCTGATATCCAAACTAAACTCCCCCTGACACCAATTCAGGCCATTCTCTTGGGTTCTGTCACTGGTCACCATAGAGAAGAGGTCAGTGCCTGCCACTCCACTTCTCCTCATGAGGAAGCTGTAGGTCACAATGAGGTCTCCCCTCAGTCTCCTCTTCTCTAGACTGAACAAGGCAAGTGGTGAAAGGCTGCTCCTCATATGGCTTCCCTCTAGACCTTTCATGATCTTTGTAGCCCTTCTTTGGGTGCTTTCTAATAGCTTTTTATCTTTCTTATACTGTGACACCCAAACCAGCAGACAGGACTTGAGATGAAGCTTCAAGATGAGGTACTCGAGGTGGGGCTGAGGGTGCGCTCAGACCACTGTCCATGTCACTAGCAAAGATGTTAAACAGTGCTGGTTCCAATACTGATCCCTGAGGAACACCACGCATCACTGGTCTCCACTTGGACATTGAGCCCTTGATCGTAACACTTTGAGTATGACCATCCAGCCAATTCCTTACCCATCTAGCAATCCACACAAGAAATCTATGTCTTCTCAATTTAAAGATATTTTGCACTAGTCCAGGTAGATGTGAGCTGAAATAACCAGTACAACACAATTACTATACATGCACGCAAATAAAACCCCAACTCTCAAGCAATCTAGTAGACAATCTTCATTGCTTCTGTCAGAGAAGATAAGATATCCAACCCAGAAAGATTTTTTTAGCAACCCTGTATCTCCATATCAGAGCATGAAGAAACAACATCCACATAGACACAGCAAATGCAGGCAAAGTGAGAAGGGTATCTATGTGGTCAAAGGCACTGAGTCAGCAATGATAGCTGCATGTAGTTCTCACACAGGGGCTTCATCTGCTTGTCTTGGTTGTCCCCTGCTTGGTGGATATTGCTTCATGGTGGGTTCACTGTTGGCAGCACCAGAGGATTGCTTAGTACTGTGCAGTAGCCTGACCTTCACTGTTTTCACTGAGCTCCGATAACTTGACATGAGAAGGATGCTTGGTTTAGATGGAACCCTCTGAAGAGATCCTTCACACTTCATAAGCTGAACCATAGCAGGGTGTAAGTGGGAATCCAGAGTGCTCTGATAGGACACGGAATGCCCAACTACTTTTTTTGCTCGTCTCCTTCTCCCCACCACAGCCTGTCTCACTTCTAAAGTTTGTTCTAGAAAGCTGACTGGAGGAAGGGTGAAATTACTCTCTCTTAGTCTTTTAATTTTCATTGAAGCTGATTTTCTAATGGCTTGCAAAAAACATATTTTAAAATTTGTATTAAAAATAATCCAAGAAGACTCCTTTTTAACTCAATGTCTCCCATAATCAGCAGAGTGGAAGAAGCAAAATCTGACAAAAACTGAGTGAATGATTCTATGATGCAGAGAAGGGCTGTAGCCATGGACTCTGTTCTCCTCAAAAGCAGCTTCTCAGCTGCTCAATTTTGCTGCACAATATCTGGCATTTGCCATGTGATGAAGCCCCTTAGGGCATATACATCAGGCTCCCTGGCACCCAGGAGGGAGCTCGACTTTTGCTAGATTACTCTCGGTCAATAAGGAAGAAGTTTCCGGTGTGGTTTTGTCTCCATGACAAGGTAGGAGCTTTAATCAGAACACTGAGCTTGTGACAAGGAGCAAACAAGACTAGGAAAAAGGAGAGAGTTTAATACTAAATGACTAAAGAAACAGTCTCAGATGGATTAGTGTTTAATGAGAGCAATTTTTCAAATGTTGGTATTTTTTTCTAAACTAATTTTGTGAACTAATCCACATTAAGTTACAGGAAATCAGTAGCAACAAGGATGCTAAAGCCCAGGACAGAAAGCAGCCAGTTACATCAATTTTGTGAGAACCACCTTTTAGTGATTTAGTGATTTTAGGTCTTTAGGTGATTTGGTGTAAGAGTAGAACAACGCAATAGGTAACGCTTTCCCTGGGGAAGGGGCAAAACTCCCATGTGCAATTGCATGGAAATGAGAACTTGGTGTTAGGAGTGGTTTGGGAAGCTACAGCAAGGCAGATAAACAACCTCAAACCCTTCTCCAGTTGGATATATAATATACTGCTGTGGAAATAGGAACCAACTTATTTCAGGTAAAAAACAAATAGACAAGCATATGAAGAATAACAGCTGCCAGATTGTCAGTAGTTGTAGATTGTCAGACTGACTGGGCTGTCATCATGCCTGTACATGGCTAAGTCAGGGTCTGAAGAGACCCAGAGGTTTAGGTGAGGAGAGGTTAGACTGTGAGGCATGACAGGCTCGTGGACAGTTTGAGGGGAACACCTAAAAGTCAAATGAGACTTTCACAGTGACTATGTTACTCTGGACCTGCTGAGATTTTGGAATCCTTTATCAAGGGTGGAAAATACCTTGTTGCAGGACTTAAAACTCACACGCTCAGTTCTGTTTGGAAGCCAGCTTCCTATCTAGCCATACAGGTAAGCCATGTTGTATCTTTCTCTGTTCATCATATCATATGTTATCTCTTGCCTGTGAACTGTTCTTCAAGCTTTCCCCTCTCATGGGTTCCAGAAACAGCTGGTTAGATGTAGATTTGGGAATATAAGTGGTGAGGACCAGTTTTAGTCCCCTCTGCAATATGCTCCACGACAGCCAATGCACACATGGAGTGCTGCAACTGTCATGCTCCTGTGCAATAGGTTAGCAGCAGAACTAGGCAACAGCACCAAGAAAAAGTAGGGATGAGCTTGGAGGTGCTGCTTGCACCAGGTACCACACCAGCCCTTTGCATCCTGGAGTGGGCTCATGTTGGACATGGTGCAAAGGGAAGGTTTCAAAGGGCTGTTGTATGTCCTGGCTCTGTGCAGCAGTGTGGGTTTGGGTGTGAAGCAGAACACAGGTTTCAAACACAACAGCTTCATCTAATTCACCAAGTGAGTTTCATCCTGCTTCATACCAGAGGTTCTCTCAGCTGATGAGAGCAACTCCAAATGTCTCTGCTCTCCCACTCCCACGGCAGCCCCTGAGTGATGCTGATAATCCAGTCGACCTGCTCCAGAAACTAGTGTGTTATCAGCCTGATGAAGCTTTCATCCGGGCTGTCTGGCAAGGCAGCAGCCTGCTCTGGGAGCAGTGTGGCTCCTCCAGCACATGGGCTCGAGTTTTCACTGTGTGAGCCATTTATCTGAATCCTGCTCATCTGCCCTGCAAATAGAGAATCTGAGTAGTTTGTCTCCAATTTCTCCAGTGACACCAAATTCTGCAAACATGTTTGCTGCCATTAACAGCTCACCATCTTTACTGTTTGAAACATAATCAGTTTGTATAACAATATGAACTGACTTTGGCACCCAGTCCAACACACCCTGATTGCCTGCTGGCTAAAGATTTTATTGCTGTTAATATATGGGGACTGTGCTGGCCTCTTCAAAAGACCTCTCAGATTCACGACAGTTTATAATGATACCACAATGCAATTCAGCATTTCCAAGAATTACTTTTGTTTTCTTTAGGATAGAAAGGACTTTTTTCTAAGGTTGTTTTTTTTCTGTTTCTGACCAAACAGAAATATTTCTATTTATGTACTTTAAAATAAGCATTCTGAGGGGATTTTTTTGTTGTTGTTTTTTGGCTTTTGGGGTTTTTTCCCCCTAAGTGTTGGCCTGACCCTCTAACTTCAACAGGAGCCTGGGAGGGGTGATTTAGTACCTTGCTGAAAAGACTAAGCATCCTGCCCACAGCTACATCCTCCCCAGAGCTGGATTCTGCCACTGTACCCCAGAACACAGCCACAGACACTGGGGAATGTATGCCTTGGCAAACCGGAGTGCAGAGGAAACTATCAAACATCCAGAGCAATTGTTGACAATTTCCAGTCACCACTAATTGCTTGGGGCTTTCTTGGACCTCTGCCACATCTATACCTTTGTGTCCTTAATCACTAGGCACCCTTTGGATAATATGCCACACCTGGGACATAAGATAATTTATCACTTGCAGATGGATTAGCATCACAGCTCGCTTAGATAAATTTTACTTTAGCCTCAGTCCCAGAGGCCCTTTTTTTATAGCACAGTTTTATCCATTAAAATTATGGCTTCCAAAATTCTGTTGTATTTTATGGCTTCCATGAGATATTTATGACTCTTACTGTTTAAGTGGACATTTCTAAAGATTTACTGAAGAAATAATTCAAGCAAATAGCTCAGAAGAGGTACTGCCAATAGTTTACAGTTTAGGTTTGGTGAACGTAAAAGACATGCTGTTTTCAGTGTTCGTATATAAAAATGGTGTTTTAATGCATAATACTGAAATGTCACTAAATACATATGCAAAACCCCCTATCCATATGGACTAGTTCTAGACAAAATCCAAACACTGAGATTTAATCTTCCAAACTCCTTCTTTCCCAAAGCTGTTCATATTCTTTGCTTTTCTGCAAAGTGTGAGCGATGAAAGCAAAGGCCAATTAAAAAGAATTCATAGAGTCAGGCACTTCCACAGGCCCTGTGAGGTGGGACATATGAGAGATGTTTCTCTTCTCCTAGTCATTTAGCTTTGTCCTAATTGGGGTAATGCTATGGGTGGCCAGGGGCCGAGCTCAGGTTGCAATTTGACAGAGCCAGTGGAGGCTTAATTTGCTGCAAGGGGAAAGTTGAGCTCTGCCTTTTTGATCCTTTTAGGACTAGAACTGGTCCTCTGTTTTATACTATAGAAAGCCTGAGGATTAGAAAAGTAGCCTGCATGGCTTACAGCTTGTCTCTGTGAGAAGTGACTGATGCTGTCAGGCAACTCTGTAACACCCTTCCTAGCTTTCTTAGTCTTTGAGTTGAGTGTGAAGGCTTTTACAACACTGCAGCACAGGAGCAGAAAGCCCTCTTGTTAGCATGCCAGCTTCCACCCTTCCAATGTTCACCTATTTCATAACCTACATCCTGATCCTTTGGTGAAACTGCTCCTTTGGGAAGCTGAGCTGATCCCTATGGAAACACCTCTCCAAACACCTCTCTGGTAATGCCACATCAGGTGATACAGGTGCTGGGCTCAATGAGTCACAGAGCAACAAGAGGTAAAAATCAGACATCCGACCAGGTTTGCAACACATATTTTGAATTAGGAATCAGATTCCTAAGTACTTCTGAAATGTAACACAAATTGCTCTTCAAAATATGGAAGTCACTGGAGCATCAATAACTTTCACTAATGAAGTTAATGTAATTCAAGACAAAAGACCAAATCTCTCCCGGCAGTTAGTTCTTCAATAGATTTTCCAGCATCACAAAATTCCCCCAGTGAGTTATCCTGTATATGGACTCCCACAGGACCAAATTCAAGGAGGATGACTGCCAAATTTAACTGTTAGTTAAAGGGAGTCTTCATCTGTTTGGGAGAGAGATAAAAGTACCTGCTGAAGATATCCTGACTGCCTGTTGCCTCAGTTCCAGCTTACTAATGGCTCACTTTGGTCCTAGCATCCCTGGCCCTGTCAAGGAGCTGTAGGCAATAGTAGGGTTGCTGCAGAAAGAGAAGAGGTTTAAAATAAAATAATGTGATTTAAGGCTGACATGGGTCTTGGACTGACCTTTACACATGGCAAATTTCATTCTTTGAGTTTCTTTCCTCCCCTTTCCTCCTCTCTCTGCCCCAAAATATTCTCCTTTTCCTTTCACTGCTGTCCCCTGGTGAATTCACTCTATAGAGTTTTGTAACAGAACTGAAAAAACAAGAAACAGACACACTATTGTATGCTCAAGCTCATGCAGGATTCTAAAACTAATCTTTGTTCTGGCAAATCTCATGCAGCTTTGACTGCTTTGCTGGCTACTTCATTCATCATGTGGAAAATGCATTTTACTGACTACCAATTAGAAGAGCCAAACAGTGGCTTTGTCAGTATTGCATGGTAACCATTACCTTTGAAATTGCATAGTGACTGATGTACAGTATGATGTAATGACAGGTTAAATAAATGCATACTAATTTGTCCTGCTAAAAGAAAGGAATGCCAGCACGTTAACACAATTGCAAGTTATTTTATATGATTATACATGAAGCAAAGGTATACATTTATCATAAAAGTTATGCGTAGCTGCTGTGTTTCAACTTTTAAAAATTCTTTTTTACCTTTAGAATGTTTAGAGATGTATAATTTCTTTGCAGTCTTGCTAACATTGTTTGCAGAGGAAACATTTCAAAATGTGTTAGATATACTGGTGTTCTCTTCTTATGAGATCTGAAATGAGTTCTTTCATTTCTTTTACTTTTTTTTTTTGTAAAAATGTTATCTTAGAAATTTTCCTTTAATTATTGAAAACTGTGTAAAAGAAAATATTAAAAAATTTGTGTGACATGATTTATTTATGAAAACATATTTCATTTGGTTTAAAAAAGGACATCTTGATAAGAAAAATAATTGGGAGGCTGGCAATTAATCTAAGTGAAGTTTCATATATGAAAAAATAAAAGTAAAATTAATGGCACAAAATGAAAACAACAATTAGCTCTACTGGGAGTAAAACTTGGAGGTTTTCAGTTCTGTGCAGAGAGCACTAACTCAGGAACCCAAATGAAGAGCTTGAGAAGGATCTAGTGATGTCACCCTGAGCCAGAAAGTCCAACCAGTCACAAAACAGATTTCCTCTGCATTCATATTTCAGTTTGGGTGCTTGGGTTAGTTTTCCCCCTAGGTCATTGAAAGCCTAGATTTTCTAGTTCACAACTTATAGATAGGACTACCTCTACCACAGCACCAAAATGGCAGGAAAGGACAGGGTTACAGTTGTGTGCTTTGAATTTGGCAGGTCCAGAAGAAAAGAAGGAAATTGAGCAATTTGAAAAATTTTTGTGCCAGGAAAATCCATGCCTGAAGTCTTTCAGATCCTTTCCCACACACAATCTCTTCCCTCTTTACCATATCTAAATTCACGTTTGAAAACTTCCTCGTCTCTCTAAAATTGATGTGCCTTTCCTTCTGTTCTCCAGACTATGTATCTCCTAAGTATTTTAACATTTCATGCTCTTACTATAGGATGTCTTCTCTTTCCTTCAAATAGTCTGATCTTGCTTTGTAATTCACAGATGTTTCGTGCTACCAACAAGTTCTGGGGAAACTAACAGTTTATAGAGGAAAAAGATTATTTTTCCCTATGTGAAGAAATTCACAGTCATCTAGAGCTGTAATTCAACTTTTGCATGTTCAATATGTAAATCTTCTGTGGTAATGTTCTTCCTTGCAAATGTAGTGACTTCTTGGAGTGTTTCTGCTTTTTATATATTTATATAATAATTTTATATATTTATATAATAATCTCAGTAACAATTTTGTAATACAGAGGAAAAGGAAAGGAAGTGACAAGACCATTTCAAAACCTGTAGGATAGCCTTGAAGGTAATGTTTTGACTAGATACAATTCCTACACACGCAGACAGAGAATGGGTCAGGCGTTGAGAATGGTTGGAAATCTTTTCTCTCTGGTTGGAAGTTAGCAATGTCCCCATTTTGGTGGAAGGGGTACCCAAACTGAGAAGTTATATTCCTATTGTTATATCCCTATAGCCTTATCTTCTTACAAGTCACAGAGCTAAGATTTTTCATTTCAGTCTGGTTATGTAAAAGTGAGGAGGCTAAATTTGATTTTATGCCAAATTACAGAACAGAAGTCATAGAAAAAATGAAAAAGCATTCTGGTTGTGTTTCTTGTCTGTGTGGCAAGAGGCCAAACAGAATGAAGCTAAATGCTTTGGAAGGTGCCAAAATGCTCCTGTTGCACAGAGTGGCTTGTGGTGTGGGGGCATCCAAGAACATTCAAAGGAAAAGTTGGGTGAAAGCAGCATCCATCAGGCTGGTCTCTGAAGGGGTAGATCCAGTGGGATCAATCTTCTGGTACCATCTCTGCTCCTACTGCCATCCAGAAAAACTGGCTTCATACACAGGGGTAAGAAGTAGCACTGAACATGACAGAAATGTAGTGAGAAGGGGTGAGGGAACAAAGTCTAGGAGGTAGAGGACCAAGGAGGAGAAGCTGCTCAAGTAAGAGGTGAGTATCATGTAATTGTCTGTGGTTTCTGCTCCTAATTTCTTATACTAATTTCTTAAAATTAGAAAATTACTGTGTCCTGTCATACTGAGTACAGTAATATTGTTTTGCACAACTTTATGAAAACACGAACCTTGGGAATCTTGTCCATTGTCTACAATTCTCTCAGCAATCTTGCACTAAAACACAAAGGAAGCGTGAACTGTAATGACATCTGCAGGACATAAACTTTTTCTGATTCATAATAAAAAGCAAGGTTATGTTCTTATGCAGAAGGAATGAGTTCCTCCTTCTTTCCAAACATACAGTAGATGTTAGAAGCTGTTAGAAACCTAGAGAATCTAGGCTTCAGCTACAGAACTGCAGTATTATACAAGCAATCTTCAAATTCTCATGTCTGGTAAGACTTCAGAACTGATTGAACAGTATACCTTCTACACATGGATGCAGTAATTATTACTGTATCATTACAACATAAATACATGATCGATCTGTCCTCCAATCTGAGAATTTAATTTAGTGAAATTATACCGTTATCAGGGAGGAGGAATTGCCTAGATTGACTCACGATCTCAACAAATTCTACCAGCTGTGTAAAGTTGCATAATTGCAACCAGTTATTCAGCAATTTTTTTTTCTCTAATTTCGGCTTACTGTCATGTAATTATTGTATAATTGCATGGTTATTTCACCTTTTAAAAGAAAGTAAACCACAAAGATTAAGAGCTTGCTTCACAGGTCCTGCTTAGCTTTAAGCAGGAGGACAACCTTAGACAAAGTCACTGTGGCTTTCCCTGGGCTTGATGCTAAACAGGCTGGGGCAAAGCAGTGTGCAAATGTGCCCAGTTTCTAAACTGCCTTTGAGTCTAAATAGGGAAAGCCTATTTTATTTTGGAATTTTAGCTTACTTAATTGCATTGATCTCGATATGCAGATCTGAGCACAATTTGGCCCATTTCCAATTAGAAATAACAAGGGCACAAAAGATGAGAAAAAACATTAGAAAGTGCATGGTTTAGACTATCCATGTATATGTATGTATGTATTTCTAACTTCAACTAGACTTCTATTTAAATTCTTTAATCTTTCAAATAAAATGTATTTAAATTACAGAGGGAAAGCACCCCCAAGCTTGCCACCAGATTCATGATTGCTGCCAGTGCCATTGCCTAGGAAGTGCACTATGCCTCAAGCTGCTCAGAGACTGCATGTGCTCGTGGTGCTGCAAGGTGCTCAGGGCTTCAGTAACAAGTATGATAGGCTCAGCATCACAGTTCTTTTGAATCACTTTTATTTTGTCTTCAAGGAATTAAAGCAAGTCTTTTTTATTATGTATGGGCTGGCATGGGGCAGCAGTGGAGTTTGGGGCCCCCTCTCTGTCCCTGAACTGGAGAAGGTACAGGCAGACACATGTCAAGCTGTCTCTGGTTGTCTGGCCGTGATGGGAGGGCTTTTCCTCTGCAGAGCTGGTAGGTAATTCTATCTCCACACTGGATCAGTCCTAGGCAGCACATTATGTTAAATTACACTTGCATTTTTTTACCATATGAAATACTGTTTGGGGAGACTGGAGTGAAAACACTGGTAGTCTTCGCTAGGCACACTGGTGTGGAATGGAGGCTGGAGATGTTTTTGGTCAAAAGGGAAGAGCATTTACTCCCAGGTCTCACTCTCTGTCCTTGCGACCCCTTCTATATGCAGCAGTCACAGAAAGAGATAGCTGGAGACCCAAACACTCTTCCAGTACAATAAACTCTCCACAGGAAAGGGTGCAATATTCAGTGCTATATGACATAAAATAGGAAACATAGACAAGTGTCTGTTCTCTTTCTATCAGATAGTGAAGGCCAAAACCCAAGTATGCTCTAATGAATAGCAGACAACATCAACCAATTTAATTTTCTGTAGTAGTTTAACCCATCAGGTAGCTAAACACCTCATAACCATTCCTTTGCCCTCACTGCAGTGGGGAAAAAAGGTGAAACTTGTGGCTGAGATAAAAACAGTTTAATCAGACAGAAAAAGGAAGGAAAATAATAAGGATAATAAAAGAATATACAAAGTAAATGGTGCAAAATGCAATTGTACACTGCCTGCTGACTGGTGCCCAGTGTCTCCAAGCAGCAGCCATTGCCCCCAGCAAATACCCCTCCCAGATTTATGGAGTGACACCATACAGTATGGAATACCCCTTCTGCCAGTTGGGGTCAGCTGTCCTGGCTGTGCACCCTCCCAGCTTCTGGTGCACTCCCAGGGCCCTTGCTGGCAGGGCAACAAGGAGTCCTTGAGTCCGTGTGAGCAATGATGAACACCAGCTAAAACGTGTGTTATCAGTATTCTTATCACCCTAAATCCAAAATACAACACTGTACCAGCTACTAGGTAGGAAAGTAACTGTATTCAAGCTGAGATCAGGACATCTTCAAAGTCAATATCAAATAATAGTAATGAAGACATTTTTTGAGATCTATGTGATAATGAACAACGAGACTGTGTCTATATATCAGCTCTTAGAGTAGCATTTAGTTGCTCTGTTTTAGGGAAAGCTGCAACATATTTTATTTAAAATCAAGTATGTGCATATTTTTATTTAATATAATTTCTAAAGGATTGAAAGCCTAAATGCTTTTATTATGCATTAAGGCAGCTGAGCTGCCTTTCAAGTTCGGCATATCTCCAGGCAATCACATTTGAAAATTAACATAGTGATTAATACCTTTAAAAATGAATGCTTTTAAAAAAAAGATTTTGAAAAGTATTTTTTTCTCAACTCGCTCTTCTACCATTTAAGAAGTGGCAAACTTACCAGTTGATCTCAACCCTCAGCCTTGCAGCTCTTTCTGGCAACATCTAAAATAAATGGAAGGGGTCCTATTCTGTCTTCAGGTACGTCTGTGCAACTCCTCTTGATTGCAAGAGATTTGTATATGCATATGTAAAGCCCTGGGTCCAGCCACACACTGCCCGGGCTGATTTACTTATATTTAAGACTCTCAGGAGTCCCCACATGGAACTATTGCAGAGCCTTGTAGTTCTTTAATACCTTGAATTCGCATAAAAAGAAAAAACCACAGACTTTTCCCCAAAAGACTTCCTTTAATTTAGTGAGAAAATAGGCATTTTGGCAAAAGGTTTACAGGGATAACAACTAAGGAGAAGCATTTTACTACAGCACGCAGCAAATGCAAATCCACAACTCAATCAAATGCAAGCCATCAGTTTTAAGTTGCCAAAAAAACGTTAAGGAAGGAGTAAAGAAAGGAAACAGATTAAGAGAAGAAAGGATTAAAGAAAGAGGCTAGAATAAGAGACTTTTGTAGCTACCATCAGAGGTTACATGATGGCAGGTCCTGGGAGAAAAGGGAGGCCAAGATGGAGCCACTGTGCCCCTCTATTGAAGTGCCCTGGCTACTGCGGCCACCCATCCCAAGTGACACATCTGGCTCACTGACCACTCAGTGCCCTCCAGGCCAAAGAGAGGGGTGGTGCAGAGGCTCCTAATCAGAGGCTCCAGGGGCTGTGGCATGGACAGGCTACCAGCTGGGCCTTTTTTAAGACTCTTGCCACATGGCTCCTGATGTCACATGCCTTCCATGTGGCCATTGAGCTGCAGGCCATGTTCCTCCCGATACTGGAGGACTGGACGCCTCTGACACACACACAGAGGTAGGTTGATCCAACCCAATTAATACCCCAGTAAGATACGAATCCAGTCTCTCATAGCATACTGTGGTTTTTATTTGTGGAATGAAACTTTTTTGTATGAAATATCCTTGAGAGACAGATTTCCTTCTTTTCCCTTCAACTTTTTTTGGCCTTGAAATAAGATAATGGCGAAAAGCATAGAAGCAGAAAGCACAATCCCATGTCAAAATAGGCCCAACCTGGCAAATTTACAGGTAATGTAACTTTGTCATTTAAAAATATCTGGCTGAAACAAATTCTCACTAGTAAGTTACATCTATGGATAATAAAGATAAAAATCGAGAAGCTGACAAAGGGCAACTGTAAGAGCACAGTAGAGTAAGACACTTGAAGGCCATCCCATACAAGACATTGACTGTCATGAACAACAAGTAAGCCATTGAAGGAACAAGTCCTTTCTTAGCTGCACAGTGTCCTGAAATTTCAGCACTGGGCAACATCCTATAATCTCTCAAGCTACTTATCCCAGAAGCGTAGAAACATTAAGGTTGGAAAAGACCTTTGAGATCAAGTCTGACCATCAACCTAGCACTTCCAGGTCCACCACTAAGCACTGTATATGTTTTTTATTTTGAGGTGACAGTCAATTGCCTTTGCTTTTTTTGAGCAGTCCATATGTCTAGGCACTTACCTTGCGATACATAAGTATCAAAGCAAGTGTGAATGTCAAGCTGGGTTGAGGGAATTCTGTTCTCTGATATTTTAATGGGATTTTTTATCACTAATATTGTATTTCATTGAGATTTGACTTTTCAAATCAGGAAATATATAAAACATGAATCATTTAATGATGCCCAGCAGAACAACATTCGGATTTGAGGTGGCCAAGGCTCTTGTAAAAATGGGAGGTTTGCCTTCTAGATTCACATGAAGTCACATAAAAAGTCTGTTAGGAACAAGAAACAAGATGATAGTATTTACTTTTGTTTCCATTTTCTAAGCTCTGAGGTTTTGGAAATAAAATACTATTTATGATAAAACATTATTCTCAAGATAATTGTGGTTTACAGGAGGAATTTAAATTTACAGTCTGTACACTGCTGTCTTGCTACAGTCTCCAGAGGCTGAGTGTGTGGGCAGATGCAACTATAGCAAGTGACCTAAAGAAACTACCTCCTAGTTGTTCTGGAGAAACAACTTTTGACAGGCCAGTAACTGCAAATGGCATTTTGAGCCATCACAGAGTGCTGTTTTATGTTACTTGTTCATGACAATTCTGTGTCAGTGGCCCCAGCCGGAAGATTTGAAAAAAAACCAGTGAGTGCTCCTTCCCAGAAGATGCAGGTGAGCATTCCTTGCTGCAGGATATTATGGATGGTAGCAGTTTGCCAGTTCAAGGACAAAGCTATAGAAGAGAAGTTCCTCAACAACTCAGTGTCATGAAAGGCAAAACCGTTACTTCTGGCTCAAGAAGTCCCTAAGCAACAAGTTACTGAAGGCCACGGGAACACTCTGGAGAAGTATTTCTAGAGCTGTGTTATATTATGTTCTGCCATGAGTCTTGGTGACAGGACACCAGTTTGGATGAACCTTTGACTCAGTATGGCCATTCTTATGTTCTTATGTTGTTCCTCTCACCATCAGTACTTCCAGAGAGTCCTTGGTAGGGGTAAGACAACCATTTTGAAAAAGCTACTAATACAAACACACCTTTTACCTAATTCAGGCTTGAAAGAACTGGCCACATTCAGGAAAAATTCTGAAATACCACTTTGAATGGAATATATAAGTGGGATTTCCTGACTCAGTTTTAAATTTAAATGCATATGTTGTTAAGATATTCCTTAAACATCTATTTTGTTCACATATTTCAACAGACAGGACTATTCAAAACAAAAAACTGTTGGGAAAGAAAGCATCAAAACAGTCCAGAGAGAGAAAAAGTGGCTTGTGGCCTTTAATAATTACAGCCCTTCTTTCACAAGGGAACGTGTTGCTCTTGTCCTTCTTGCTTGAGAAAACCTCAAGAAGTATTTTATGAGTTAAGGTGGTATTTCAAAGCAAACTATCTTTTCTTCAACATTCTGAACTTTAAAACAAATGGGAATTCATCTCCATTATTCTAGCAAAAGCAGCTGAGGTAAATAGTTTAGGACTGCACCAGAGACTTCAACCAAAATTAGAGAAGAGTAAAGAACACCTAGAAATCAGTGTGATCTACTGATTTTTACTCACTGGTTACAGCTGTAGAGCATCATAAAGAAAAGTAATTTTATTGGATGCCATCATTCTTCTGTGATCCTCACTTCAGACTGAAACCAGTCTGTTCAGTTCCAAAGTGATGGTCTCCTCTTAATTACGCATGTTAGTTGCAATAGGAACCACTACCACTCTTCTGCTTCTGCCTTCACTACATTAAATCAAAGTGCATAAAATGGTACAGCAATTTTCTTCCAGGACTGTGATATTCAGTGTTACCAGGAAGAATAGATGAGTGAGCAAGAAGGCTGGAAGCAGAAAGCATGAGGTGGGATAATGTCAAATACTGCGTAGGAGCCCAGAAGAAGCTGTAAAACTGTAGTCATTTAAAAGTGCAAATCTGGTTTATTTTTCAAGTATTAGAAACAGACATTGCCTTTGGCAGCAGTTTCAAAAAATGTGTCTAAGCAAATTTCCTGTCTGAACCAAAGGATTATTCAACATTACTTAAAGATTTGAAGCTATGGCCTAAATAGTAATTAGCATACTTGTTATTGGCATTCATGCTTTCCTCTTCAGAAAGCAGATGTAACAGTAAATATGAAAATTTCATCAGTCTTGAAGGTCATTTAGGGATATTGTTGTATTTTCTTTTTTACCATCATGTCATTCGCTCTTCAGAGATCTATTACTATTACTCACCAAAATACGGAGAAACAAACCTAGCCAGAGATGTAGGAAAATTTTAGCACAGTTGGCATGGCAGAAAGCCATTGAGACTAAACGGTAATCCATAAAGGATGCTGCATAATCCCAAAGAGTTGATGGAAGCAATTTTTAGTGATGGTGATTGTTGCCATTCCGAGTATTTAGAATTTAGCACCAATGAACATCCAGAGAAAACAGCAGTAAAATTTGGAACCATCCAAGATCTCTTCTGAGTTAGCAATTTATTTCTGCTCTTTTGTTCTGAAGTTGACAATCTGTAATTCATGGCTGCCTTGAAGAAGGAAAATGAATCAGCTCTTTCTATGACACAGTGTTTTCTCACATTATATATGGTCTTTCCTGTGGCACTTCATTTTAGACAGTGCTTTGGCCTGACATTCACCTCAAATCCATACCATAACTCAGACAGATATATCTGGACCCTTACCCAGAAACTCTGGAGTTAAAAAGCAAAGAAAGAGGAAAAAATTGTTTTGCTGAAGAAATCCTCTGAACTTTAGAGTTCTCCACTTTAGACAGTCTAAAATAAGAAAATCATACATGATTCCACTTTAAGAAGTAAAAATCTTAAATATTATCACTGTAAAGCTGAAGTAATTTATGAAATTCATTAAGAAAAAAACCCCTGAAGAATTAAATAGCATCCAACTTTGTGAAAAGCAGTCAACAAAAGGGGTGGCCAGCTTATGTTGACCACTCGTTTGGAGGTTTCTGAAAATATTTTCCTCTTATACTAGAACAAAACCCAAATCTTCTGGAAAGTGAGATATACCAAAACAGTGAAATAAATATTCTGGAAAGTGAGCTATAGCAAACCATTTGATCTCAGGGCAAAAGCATTTATTTATCTAATTGTCTTTGATGTGCAAAATCAGACTCAAGTCTTTCCAATGCCCCATTCAGAATAGATTTTTCAGGTGAAATTATCTCACCAATGGCAGAAAATTATGTCTTCCATTCTGGTACCTAAAACACTGAAAATAAGTTGTGAGGGACAGAGACAAAGAGTGGAATTGACTTAATCTACTTTAGACTCCTACAAGGTAGATGCCTTCATGTGAACCATTGGCTCCCTTTACAATCAGACATGGTTTTCAGCAGAAAGTGGATGTTTCTGGGACACAACTTGCCATAATTGTATCTCTGTGTATGGATGTTTGCCATAGCTTCCATTTCCCTCTTCAAAAGTGAGCTGGCACTGAGACTCCAGTGCTAATTTTCAATATGTAGTTGCATATCTAAAAACCAGATTTATTTCAAGCCCTCTCTTAACTTAGTTCATGCACAAAAAGTACAAGATTTGGAAATTTTCCTCAGATAAGACCTCATTCCTCACCATGCAGAGAGAAATTCACTACTTTAATTTTGCTCTACCTTCCCCACTTTGAGAAA
Organism: Campylorhamphus procurvoides; assembly: GCA_013396655.1. Lineage (NCBI taxonomy): Eukaryota > Metazoa > Chordata > Aves > Passeriformes > Dendrocolaptidae > Campylorhamphus > Campylorhamphus procurvoides. The sequence goes on along the minus strand of WBMV01004262.1, from coordinate 221,703 downwards.
GAATGTAAATAATTAATTCAGATGGAGGCATCTGCTAAACAAACATCTAAACCAAAATCAGACATTTAAGATCTAAAGTTTCTTCTTCAGACCTCTATATGAAAAATATTACTTTCCATGAACATTTTACTGAAGCCAATACCACTCCAAACAAGGCACTAATGAAAGAGCAAGATTTTGTCAAAGCTTCAGCTTCATGAATGTTTTCCAACTAGAATTGCTCTAAAAAGATGTAATTCTACGAGTTGAAAAAAATCAGCTGTGACCTTCCCCTCACACAAACAAAAGTTGCTGCCTATTGAAATACAGGATAAAGTAGTGTATTCTCTCACTGGGGGGAAGTATAACATGTTGAGGCAGTGGGTGGAAGGCAGCTATGCTGTTCCCTCTGTAGCGTTTTTCTTATCCTCATGGAAACACCTTTAAGAGGGCTGCCTGGCTCCTGTGCTGGGAAAAGAGATCAGGCTAGTGCAAAGAGTATTTAAAATAAACGTACCACACAGTCCTGCAGAAAGTGTCTTATTTGCTAATGTTTACTCACTTCTTTTTCAATCATACAGAAAAGAAGAGACAAAACATATTACACTCTCTATTTTATTGCCTTTGCAAGTAATATTTTTCTGTGTGGTAAAAATGTGTGTTATTGTTTATTTTTACATTCCTCTGCCAGGCTGACATCATGCTCTGCACATTATGAGAAAAAAGTACAGCTAGGATTTTTTTTTTTTTCCTTACTTTCCAGAGAATGTAGTGTCGCAACTACTGGCAAGTTGCATACAATACCAGTGAACTGATGCTACCACATTTAACTCCTCATTGGACCACTTATCTCTGGAATTAGGATTTTTTTTTTCTTAAAAGGTACTGTTTGTCAAAGGTACCAGACAGCCACCAGTGTGTTCTTCACTTGAAATATCAGCCCCTAGAATATGTATACTACCACACCCCCAATTTTCTCTGATTCAGCCATAGAAAATAAATAAAACTTGAAGTCTTTAGCTCATAGCACATTCTCCTACCCAACTACTCCCTTCATTTGTCCTGGCCTCTCCCTCTGGTTCAGGTGCTTTCACCTGCCCTTGGCTCCCCACAGTCTTGTCTTGTTTTCTTTTGCCTCTTAGTGTGCCTTATTGGCTTTCCTTTAATTCCAAAATTTGACAGTAAAGTTACTATGTTGGAGGGTGCTTCCTAATTCTACTGTGGACTTCAAACCAGCTTGATTTTGAGTGGTTTTTGTTCATATCAAGTAATGTGAAGGAATGAGAAATGAAAGACGATGTATTTTTTTTATTCTGTAGCTTGTTGTAATGTAGTCCTTGATCAATATTAATTCTTCTTCGGGTTGGTCCTTATGGCTCACTTAGAAAGGGAAGTTTTTTCCACTTTAGATGCTGGAATTTCCCATTTGTTTACCTAGGTTAACCCATAATCTGCTAAGATTATTGCAAGATTAAAACAAAATCGTTAGGAGTCTGTGCTCCACCTCATGTGAGCTCAGATCAAAGTTTTATTCTCATCATGCACCAAGGTGTAAATAAAAGACAAATCCCTGAGACACTTAAAAGGAAAAACTGATGGGGACAGGGCCAGTGACCAAAACAGCATCTCAGAGTTGGCTACATCCTACATTGTTGGGATGTTGTCCTGGTTCTGGACAGGACAGGGTTAATTTTTTTCCACTAGCCAAGAGGGAGGATGGCTAGGACCCAGAGGTTGTTCTATACCATCTCATGATGTTTTCCAGGAGCAGGAGAGGGTGTCCCTTCTGCTCGAGTAAGCATAGCATGAAGTGAGCAGTCAGGTAGTGCTGGTTCCTTCTGTTACTGATATTGGAGCTGCTACGGTTCATTTTGCTTATTCCATTGCTGTTTCCCATAAATTGTTCTCATCTTAAGCTGTGATGTTCACCTTTTGTGCCTCCGTTCTCCTCTCCATCCTGCCGCAGAGGGAGGGGGAGGGGAGAGTGAGTGACTGGTGCCTCATTTGGAGTGCTTCAGTAGGAACACTAAATTGGGGAATATCATTCCTAAACCATGACAGATGTCTTCAATGTTGAGGAAACAGTCAGGAAAAAACCTGAGACTTCTATAGAAATTTGACAGCACCTGCTCCATCCTGCCCTCTCTGAGATTAATAGTCTTCTGCTGTTTTTCAGGCTGTAATAGATACAGAGCAAGTGAGAAAAAATTACTCCTCCTGTCTGTATTTATCACTTTAAGAAGGGCTTTAGAAAGAAACTTATCAGATTGGAACAAGCAATCAAATTTTGCAATCAGCTCCACAGTTAGTGAGACCATGCACAGACCAAACATGCTGGGGAGGGAACCTCTAATGACCCGGCTACAGATCAAGATCAAAAGACATTCACCTTTTATTTCATGTGACATAAAGCCAATACAATGTTTTACAGGTGGTGTTGAACCAAAACATTGGCTCTGAGCCCCATTTGAGAATAAAGAGTCAGAACCTAAAGTCAGAATTAAGCTCTGAAATTTATGGCTGTTTTTACTGGTATGCTGGAGACAACAAAATTCTGAGCTCACTGAGTGTAGGGCGAGAGTTATCTCCCAGATCAAGACTTTGACTCTGCATCTTGCTTGTAGCTCTAAGTTTGCTTCTTCGTTTCCCAGAAGGATTATCTTGGCTCCATCTGTATTGGTAAATTAAAGGTGCTTGGGATAGTTCTTGGCACTGAGCCCAACCCACATGTGAGAGTTCAAGTCCACATCATTAACTGCTCTTGCCCTTCAGAACAGGATGACTGCATCCCAAATGGTCCATTTGAAATGATCCTTGGCCCACTGTGGGGGTGCTTGCACTCTTGGAAAAGGGCCTGGATGACCCCATCTGCTAAGATAAGACTGGCTGTAAACAGCATGTGTGGATTGAACACACAAAACCGCACCAAAACTCATAGCGTTAAAGAGATAGATGACCAGAAACCAGAAAAAATAGCAACCAAAGAATTACAAAGAGACTTTCAAAACAAACAAGGAATCAGTTTGAAAGGAAATATAAAAGAAGAATCTCAATTTGTAATGCGGATGGAATCATGATATGAAACCAGCAGGAGTCAAAATCTGATGTGCCACCCCAGAGATACCCTGCAGCAGCACCCTGACCTCAGGCAGACAGGGAAGATCTGACTCCCCACAGAACAGCCAGCACCTGGCAAGCATGGGAGCCCACTCCAGTGGCATGCCCCAACCTGAGGAGGTATCACTGGGTTGCAGAGAGCAGCACGGGTAAGTGGACAGCTGGAGATCTCCCATGGTTGAGTGCTCTTCAACATCTTCATGAATTGTTTGGACACAGGACTGGAAGGGATACTAAGGAAGTTTGCAGATGATACAAAACTGGGAAGAGCTGTTGACTCCCTCAAAGAGCAGGGAGGTTCTGCAGAGAGACCTCAACGCATTAGAGGACTGGCAATCATCTCATAAATCATATGAGGCTCATCAAGGGAAAGGGAAAGGGAAAGATTCTGAATCTGGGATGGAGCAACCCTGGGTGTATGTACAGACTGGGAAATGGGATGCTGCAGACCAGTGCTGCGTAAAGGGACCTAAAGATCATGGTCTGTGGTAAGTTGACTATGAATCAGCAGTGCCCTGGCAGCCAGGAGGGCCAACCCTGTCCTGGAGGGCATCAGGCAAAGCATCACCTGCTGGTCGAGGGAGGGGATTGTCCTGCTCTGCTCTGCACTGGGGCTGCCTCACCTGGAATATTGTGTGCAGGTTTGGCCACCACAATGTAAGAAAGATATTAAGCTCTTAGAGAGTGTCCAAAGGAGGGCAACAAAGATAGTGAAGGACCTTGAGGGGAAGCCATATGAGAAGTGGCTGAGGTCACTTGATCTGTTCATCCTGGAGAAGAGGAGACTGAGGGAAGACCTCATTGCAGTCTACAACACCTATGAAAGTGGAGGAGCAGGCACTGATCTCTTCTCTGTGGTGGCCAGTGACAGCATCACAGGGAATGGCCTGAGGTTGTGTCAGGGAAGGTTTAGTTTGGATATTAGGATAAGGTTCTTCATCCAGAGGGTAGTTGGGCACTGGAACAGGCTCCCCACAGAAGTGATCACAGCACCAAGCCTACCAGAGTTCAAGAAGCGTTTGGACAATACTCTCAGGCACATGGCATGACTCTTGGGGAGGGTTCTGTGTATGGCTAAGGGTTCAATTCAATGATCCTTCCAACTCAGCACGTTCTGTGATTCCGTGTGTAAGAAAACCTGAAGCACCTTGATTAAGTAGTAAATGTTGTGCAAAATAGCACAGCATCAGGTGAAGTGCAGTTAGAGAGAACTATTGACACTGATCCTTCACCCTTCTGTCCTCACCAGGTATTTAATGCTTCTTTTTTTTACATATTTTTATATTAAAATTATAAGTGCCAGTTTGGACCCAGGAATGGTATGTTGGTGGCTAGAAGTTCATATCTATAACTCCATAGGATTTTTTGGACTTAGAGCCTGCACACTCTGTGCATGGGAATCCCATCTGATAGTGGTGACACAGGGCACCTCTAATACTCATAAGAGCAATATTTGTGCAAGCTACTCATGGGGAGTGCCAGCTCACCTTGCTTTGGCACCGAGTTCAATGTGTAGTGAGATGATGGTAAAAAAGAAATCTCTTGACTCTGTTAATGAGAGAGGAGGCACATCTTGGAGACCCTCCAAAAGAAGATAAGGTACTCAGTTTGGGTGTTATGATGGGCAGGCAGCCTCTTCCTCTGGAGAACCTTGCAGATGTTTTCTCTCCACTGGACGGGCAGAGGTGCTTGATGAACTGCCTGAAACCTCAGTATAAATTTACTGCAGGCAGACTGGATCTCCTCCGGTGACTCCTTTGGGCCTGGTCTAACACCTAGTAAAGAAATTGGAAATTATCCCATTTGTTCCACCGAGTTTCACAGGCTTTTTTTTTTTTTTAATCTGCTTGTTTCCCTTTTTTTCTCTCCTGTGATTAATAGATATTGCACCAGAGGAGTACATATTTGAATGCAAACATTCTCACATGAAGACCAGTATTTTTTTAAGGGGGTGCAAAGACAGCAAGGTACATTTTCAGACTGCTTCAGTGTTGATTGCTCACTCTTCACCCCCATCTATGGATTATAGGGCTGTGCAGAAATCCCCAGACTGGCTCTGAAGGAAACATTTCGACTAATAAAGGACTAATATTTGTGGCTGCTTTAATTGCATGTGATTTAGAGTAACAGTCATAAAGTGTAGAACAACAGTCATAAAGTGTAGCACTATTTTAAGTCTGGGTATTCTCAGAAGGGACTCAATGCTGCCTAGGAAAAGCAGGTAGAATAAAAACCATACCTTGCATATAAGTTATTGCTCTTCTATGACATGCAAGACTACAGCAAGATTTCTCTATTGTTTAGGAAACTAAAAAAAAAATTAGGTTCTCAAAATTTTGACATATTAACTAATGTTAAAAACATTAGTGCTGAGGTGAAATCACTTCATACGTTATCAGTGACTTTACTGTTAGGTCTGCTCCGGTCTACAGCCTGACATAAATTCTTTCTACTTGCTCTCTTCATAAATTTAAGGTTAGCTCTACAAGAGAATTTAAGCATGACTTCACTGTGCCTAACTTGCTGTCTGCATCCAAATCTCACCTACTCACCTAATGGCCACTGAGGAGTACAGCTCCCATTTAAATTAATGAGGGTCAGACTTCGAAACAGCTTTCTAAAGCACACATTTAGGTGCCATTGGTGAGCCTGGTGTAACTGGCAAAGAAGGAGTGTGTGAGTCAGACAATACGCCATAATGATAAAGTTGCAGCTAATTCTTGAAGTGATATCATCCTCAAAAAATAATAGGTAACAAATGTTTTGGACTGTATATAGAAACGACTTGAACACTTCCTCATATGGCAAATGAGTCAGGAATTCACAACCAGCCACTAACTGAGTGGGGACATGCCTACACCATTAATTTGGAAATGCTGGCAACTCTGTTATTCAGCAGGTTAGACACTCATCCTCAGCTTATGTGGGACTAAATTTAATAAACCAAGTCTTCTGTTTAAACCAATGTATCAAAATCACCTCATTCAGCAGTAAGGGGATGTCTCACTCTGTTTAAATTATGGCCAGCAGTGGTGGCACTCAGGTTATATGTTATGAATTAGTCTGCACAGCAATCTGCTGTCTGGACTGTTCCTGTATTTTAGCAAATGGCCATATAATGAAAAATGCATCAGACATCTGACCACAGTGACCATGACTGAATATAAACTCATCACGCAATGAGTGAGCAACTGGCTTATGGGTCAGGCATGGAGGGTAATAGTGAATGGCCATCAGACTGGACACTGGTCACTAGTAAGATTCCACAGGGCCTCATCTTAGGCCCTGTGCTCTTCAACATCTTCATAAATGACTTGGATGCAGGACTAGAAGGGATACTACGCAGGTTTGCAGATGATACAAGACTGGGAAGAGCTGTTGACTTCCTGCAAGGCAGTGAGGCACTGCAGAGAGACCTTGACAAATTAAAGAGATGGATAATTACCAACTATGTCAAGTTTAACAAGAGCAAGTGAAGGATTTTGTACCTGGGACATGGCAGCACAGGCTGGAAAATGAGAAAGCAGTGCCATGGAAAGGGACCTGGGGGTCCTGATCTATGACAAGTTGAATATGAGTCAGCAGTGCCCTGGCAGCCAGGAGGGCCAACCCTGTCCTGGAGGGCATCAGGCAAAGCATCACCAGTCGGTCGAGGGAGGGGATTGTCCTGCTCTGCTCTGCACTGGGGCTGCCTCACCTGGAATATTGTGTGCAGGTTTGGGCACCACAATATAACATATTAAGCTCTTAGAGAGTGTCCAAAGGAGGGCAACAAAGATAGTGAAGGACCTTGAGGGGAAGCCATATGAGAAGTGGCTGAGGTCACTTGATCTGTTCAGCCTGGAGGAGACTGAGGGAAGACCTCATTGCAGTCTACAGTTTCTGCGTGAGGGGATGAAGAAGGACAGGCACTGATCTCTTTGTGGTGACCAATGACAGAACCTGAGTGAATGGCCTGGTGTTGTATCAAGGGAGGTTTAGTTTGGATATTTCCCCTCTCAGATTTTATAACCTTTTATGATCTACTCTGGAGTCTTGTATGCCTAAACTGGTATTATTGGTATCATATATCCATCTTAAAGGCATGTTAGTGTCCAAGTTTGGCACTTACACACCTTGTCTTAAATTACTCAGGAATATCTGTGGAAGAGCCAGGAGTTAAGCATGAAACTCCACATGTCCTGCAGTTACCTAACTACTGACCTGTTTTGGCTTCTTCCTCAACTGCAGAAGAGTATTTATTACAATTTAAAATTCTGTAGCATTGTCTTTCCTGGATTTCTGGGTTTGTGGGTTGGATGCACTGTAACCACTTGTGAACAGCCATTCATCCTACTTTCAAAAAGAGAGATAGATGACTGTAGGTGTCTAGAAAATTTTTTCTGATTTGGCTTTGGGGATCTATCTCCTAGATATTTGGTTTGTCAAATTTTGGCAAGCACTGTCATCTCCAGCTCCGAACCAGAGATCTCTTCAAAACTTTGGAAAGTTGTATAGTACAATCCCATCAACACAGGACTTTTTCTCCCTCCTCCCCCAGCTTGTGATTCTTTTTCAAGGAGTTCAGCTGTCTGTTATTCTAGGATTAGTTTTGATACAGCCCAGCTGTGCAACCTTAGCTTAAACTTTAAAGAATATGTTCAGTTATGAGAGAGAGCTATGAGAAAGTAAGTAGGCTAGAATCAGCTGAATTATAAATCAAAATAGAAGGCAGAGATCAATCACTGGCACAGGTAACAACTGAAGGATTCAAGGAGTGTAACACTGACAAACAAAATTATAGAATCTAATGGAAAAAGAGAGTGAGATAGAAGATGGCAACTCAGAGACACCAAGAACTAGCCTCCTTCCAGAAGCAGCAGCAAAGGTGGATACTTTCCACCTGACAGATGAGAGCCTGGCCAGCAATGTCCTACTAGGTGTCAGACTGGGGTGCTGAGCATGCTGATGCTTACCCTTGTGCTTAATGCTAATGCTTACTTGCCTCATATCCCACTTATCTCTTATGTGCATTATCCAGTATGAAATTGCCTTCTGGGTTTTTTTGTTGGTTATTTTGTGAGTTTGTCTCTTCATAAATGGTAAAAGCTGCCTGAATAAAGAGAACCGGGTGACAGAATAACAACCTGTAAAAACATGGCTCTCATTTGCTGTACCTTAACACAGAGTAATATAGTACTTCACAGGGTACAGTTAAATCATTAAAGATATTTTTATATTTCATGTTTTGTTCCCAGAAACTATTGCATGTAAGATGTGCTAGTTCTAACGGTTTAGAAATTTGCAGCTGCCTAACTGGAGGCACATACAAGTCAAAGAGTAGGAAATATCCCAGAGCAGTTCAGTGTTTGAAAAGGAAACTATCAAGACCAACACATTTCTCTCTATGCCAACTTAGCAAAGGAAAGACATTATTGAAATATATTCTCCCTTTACTTCTGCTAGAACGGACTGTGAAGAACAGAAGGCTAAGAAACAATACTGCTAGCACAGTGTCTGACTGTAAATACCCCTAACACTGGCAATTGAAATATCTCTTGCCATGTTTAAATATTATGTTTACACTTTCACATTACTGTCTGTTGAAGAGTGATGGTACTTCAAGTCTGCATGAGGTGGCTCATCACTTCTCAAGTTCGGGCATACAACTTAGGAACTAAAATTCTGATATATATCAAGAATTATTAAAAGGAGAATGGCAAAGTTTTCAAATTTAGAGGTGCCTAAAATTAGGAATCAAAAATTTGTTTCATTATTGTGAAATATTATTTCATTTTGCTATAGTCACTAAGAAACAGAATAAAGCAACTTTAATAACCTGAATGTTGAAAAAGGCAACTTGTGATTATTGGCATGAATAAAGTTGTCAAAATGTTCCTGCTCTTGATGTAGTGACAGCAGCTTTTGGATCTTTGTTAATATTCTGCCTTCCTCAGCTGTTTATTCCTGTATTTATTCAATAGTACTTCCTTTGAGTGTAACTCTGCTTATCTAAAGTAGAAGATGGTGAAGTAGAACACTCTTGAAACTGCATATTAATGTGTCATCTCTTTTATTTATAAACTTCAGGCTTCTTTGGATTTTTCTTTTATTCCTGTATAAATGTGAACTTTTCAACTTGGATAGTCTTGTGAAGCATTAAAAAAAAAAGTACAAAAATTGCCAGGAAAAACATATATCTTAAAGTCATTCATATTTTGGCATATAAAGTCCTCAGTTACTTTATAATGGTTACTTTATATTGTTCCCTTTATTAGATTTCTTTCTTCTTTTTTTTTTTCCTTCTACATTCAACTGATTATGTCCATGGAAACTAGCTCTAATTGTAGCTTTACAGGCAGGCCATGTTTTTCATCATTGGCACATACTGATGTAAATCACTGGGGAGTAGCACGGAACAGAGCCGCTGTTTTCTGTTATGCTGCAAATCAGAACAAGGTTGGTATTTCTGATTAATCATTTTTGCAAGTGGCCTACCAGTTCCCTGCTAAATTATAATGTAATAAATAAAAATGTCACCAAAGATATTAGGGACAGCACTGATCAAAAAAAGGAATAATCTTTCAAGGAAAATGTTCTGAAGTTTGCATTTACTATAGCGGTCTTCATGACCAAAGTTCATTTTACCCATAAATATCCTGAATATTTTTCCTGTATGTGCTGAGATGTACATATCGCCCCTTGGGCCATGATGTGGAGCCCATTACACCTTTATCCTGGCTGCTGCAGAGATGCATAGACCATACTGGTGGTGCAAGAGTGCCTCCAAACCCTGCTTTGCTAAATGGCTCTATGATGGCTGTAAGATTTGGGAAAGCTGGGACACTCCCAAACAAAAAATGAGCCTGGGAAATTCTTTTTTAGCCATCAAGACACCACAGAGACTTCCAGAGTTGTGAGGAATGTGCCAGCAGAAACTCTGGAGGGTCAGCAGCAGCCAAGGTCTGGGGAGCACTTCTCTTTGCACTGCACAGGGGGAAAGATGGGCAGTTTGCCCACACGTGTCTGTGACCTCAGCTCAGGGAGGGCAAAGGGCTCTGAGTGAGCTTCTCTTCTGGCCAGCTAGGCAGCTACCTACCACAGAGTGGGATGCTGAGGGCCAAGGAAGGTGAGCCAGAATGCCTGCTTGGAAGCTGGCACTCATTCCCCAGCTGCTGCTGTGCTCGGTGGGAGGACAAGGGAGATTTTGTCTGTCAGCACTGCCCCAGGAGTGGGGCTGAAGCATGGGCGAGCATGTGGCGGTCAGCCTTGGAGAAACCTCAAAAACACCACAGGGGCAATGATGCTGGGTAGACATGAAGGTCAGTTTCTAACAACTGCTGCTACTCCTTTGCAATTTAGCCCCTGTTTTGACTGTGCTTAGGTTAATCACTATTCATTCTTTAAAGCCAAAGGTCCTTGGCAGAAGACAATAGATGTCTCTTATGGTGAGGGGCCATGCCAGCCCTCATGGGTCACTGTAAGAATTAAATCAGCTGAAGCATGAGGATTTCAGATAGTACGCTGATGAGTGTGCTCTGCCCAGGCAGATAAGGAGAGCCTTCTGCCAATAAGGTTTTGATCTCTGGCCTTTTCCAACACACTCTCCTTGAGAACATGTTTTTGGAGGGGTAAACTGAAGTTTAAAGCTTCTGCTGTGAAACTCTCCATTGTACTTTTCTGTAGCCTTCATAATACAAACAAAAGATATTTTAATTATCACTGTAGCCTCTTTTGTGTTAATCCAACATGCACTTGTCTTTGAAGGTTTTGCTAACTTTATGAAAAACTCAATTTAGGACACCTGAGAATTTAAAAAAAAATCTTTCTTCTGCTTTCAGTCTCTGAGATTTTGAGTCTCCTCTATGTATTCTATAAAAACTCATGAATTGCATGTACCAAAAAGTACAAATGTGTATTAAAATATGTTTGCATTTGTGATTTTTTAAAATTTTGCTACGTCAGACAGTGTTAAGCTGACAGTAAAGCTAGAAATATAATGTCACAACAGAAGCACTGGAGTTTAGCTGTTAGAATACACCAGAGCTCAGGCACATATGCTCTCCTAACAACACTGCTCATTCAATCATGTTTTAGCAGCCTCCCGTCAGGAAGCGCTGATTTGTCTAACTCTATTAAGCTTAGATAAGAAAGGTAAATAATATGTCACCCAATATAAGACAACCACTCCAAAATAAGTCTGACATTGGCCAATAATCACTCTAGCATTTTTGTGGCTTTAGCAGCTTCGGAGGCTTTTGAATGGCACAATGGGGAAAAAAAAGAGAGCAAGAGAATGAACACCCGCTTGCTGCTTTAGCCTATTTGAGATGAATTATTAGGAAGGGCAGCCAACACTTGGGCTAAATGCTAACAGATGTGGTGCCGAGTGTGCCATTTAGATGCTGGTGGTTTGCTGTGGAGCGGTAGGAAGTGGCCACAGTGGGTGGCAATGGAAGCTGGTGTCCGGCCGGGAAGTGGTGGGGGTGGGGGAAGCACAGCCCCAGCTTCCTGGAGAAATCCCACCCATTTGTGGGACTGGCACTGCAGCTCAATACACAGTTTAATTTTTTTACCTGATTTCTGCCAGGAAACATCTTGTTACTAGGCATGTCTTTGACAACAACTCTGGCCATGAGGCAGGAGAAAGGACTCAGGTCTTTTTAGGAGCACAAGCAACTCTTAAAACTCTCCAGCTCTGTTGGAGAGGAGCTAGTACAGACCAGCCACCAAAGCCATAAGGGCTGAAGAGAGAGGCTTCCCTCAGCTCATTGGACTCACTCACTCAGGTTGTGATGAAGAAATAACTTTGCCATTGATGTATTTAGGAAAGGTTTTCACAAAGCCACTGATGAGTTTTGGTGTAAGATGAGACTGGTATCCATTAAGAGCCAGTCTGGGGTGTGCTGGGCAGCTGTATGGTATGACAAAAACAGATTGCTTTCTTCACCTTGCAGACATTTGCTAGTTGTTTTCCAGCAGAACTGTTTTGCAGCTTTTTGGCACGTAAATTGCAGTGACATAGTTGTGTGTTGAAACCTGACAAAGTCATAGTAAACTGGTTGAATGCCTTGTGGTGTTCAAAGCTTCAGTGAGTTGGACAAAGAGGTTTTCAACACAAAAACTAATATTGCACAGTGATGTGGGAGGCACTCAAGGAGCACCAAAAACAGTAGCAAAGACCCACAAAGGGAGATGCAATTAACTTGTGAGCAAACTACAAGAAAAAGCTCAGAAAAAGCCATCACTGAACATGTAACAAATGAAGGAGTTCTTATCAGAAGCTGGTTTCATAAAAGGGCAGAAGATGGCCTCTTGGCCAAGATACTCTGCGTCTCCTCCCACCCCCCTGATTCACAGAGAGTAAGAAAAGGTGTTAACCAATGGCTGAAGTTTTTTCTAGGACCAGCTTCTAGGGACTTATCTTCCTGTGTGTAAAGAATACGAGTAAATTCTGCCACTGATCATCACTAATTATTTTTTTAATTTTATTTTTAAAATGGATACAGTAAAAAATGTCACTGAGGAAAAGATTATCATGACTTCTTCCCAATCTCAGCCCTTTTTAGGCTGGACTATATTCTGCTCTGTACTCTTCCTGGGATGTATATTAACAATCTAATATTAAATGTCTGTTCTTCCCCCACTGTGACTTCACACCTTCATTTATGGAGTTTGAAATAACAGACCATTACATTTTTGTTCTCTTTTCCTGCTTTGACTGCTCAAGTCCACATTCCCAGGGTCAAATAGTTAATCATTGGAAGCTGGAATTCTCATCCATTACTCTGCCGAAATGATGGGACAGTACTGTAGCCAAAAGGCTCCTAAAGCTAAGGCAACAGCATTTTAAAATTATTTTTCACAACTTGATAAATTTCATAGCTCTTAGGAAAAGAAGCCCTGGAGTACCTTGTCTGGGAAAAGCTGTAGGCAGTTCACCAGCAGCAGTCTATAGGTGTAATTTTGATGGACACCTGTCACAAATTACATAGGTTGTATTACTTCTGCATTTGGGGATGACCTGGAGGTGTCCTGCAGTTCCCACAGGCATCTCTGTCAGCCCAGTGGAGAATCAGGGCCTGCCTCATCTCTCAGCGTAGAGGCTACATGCCACTATGACCATATCTCACTGCCCTGATCCTTCACATATGTGGAAGTGAGCTTGCAAACTCTATATTGTATGGAAATCTTAACAGCATGGAACCAGGAGGATTTTGACTCCTTACAGTGTGACAGATTTTGTGGAAGAGACCACAGGAATTGGATAGGTAGCCTTTACTCCAAGTCCGAGTTTAAACTGCTCTGAGAACATCTGTTTTAGCTTGACTCTTGCAGGTGGGAATGTCATTCCTAGTACTTTAGTGAAACTGCTAATATTGAGTTTGGAATAATCTTTATGTTAGAAACATAATTTTAATGTTGGAAACACAAATAAACAACTCATATACTTTAACGCAGTATAAGCCATTCCTGTGTCTCCCATCCAGGTCAGTCTGGGAAATACATAATTTTTAAGCCATTACCAGACTGAATTTAATCATGGGACAAAATACGACTGTAAACTCCACCTTTACAGGGACAAAGGCATCAGATTCAACACCCTGTCACTATGTAGCAATAAAGATATTAAGGTGCAAAAGCTATTTTCCAAATGCTATTCCAGAGTTCCTTACTTCTGATATTGTTGAGTTCACCAAGTCAGCTGGATTTTAAGGGTGCTTACTCTTGCTTAAGGTCATAGTTTCCCATGACCTGTCCTGATCTGAATGTGACTCTCAGTGACTACAGTAAACAAAAAATGTTGCCTCTCTGTGCTCACCACACATGCACAGGTTTATCCAGGCATGTGAAGGAGAGCTGGAAGGGATGGGGAAAACCATAAAACCTTCCACTTCAGTAGTGCTGCCTGGGTAGAAACCAGACATTGTTTGATATGACTAAGCTCAGCCACTTACATGGACTTTTCCAACAGGCCTGTGTGTTTCAGATGCTAGGCTTTGTGGATTTTGGATTTCTTATTTAGATCCTTAGCATTCTTTGCCCAAATTTCTTTAAGTAGTCTAGAACATGTTTGTTATTATATTGCATGCATTAACTGTAGTTGTAAGATGCTCATAAAGCATGGCAACAGGGGCTGGAAAGGCCACAAGAGGATGTTCTTTAAAATTAAAAATTAATTGGACTGTGAAAACTTCACATTTAACTGTTTTATCTCACTTCCCTCCCTCATTCTGTGAAGTTAATACTGAGAAACTTGAGTTGCAAAGCTGGCTCCAGACATCTCCAAAATTCAGCTAGCTGAAAGCTGGGCTTTTGCCTCAGTTTTTGAAGAGCTGACATAAGCCAGTAGACAGCCACTGATTTCAAAACTTCTGCTATTGAATTACGCCAGCTGAACTCTGGCCCATTTTGCATCTCACCATTCCTCACCCCAATAGGCAGTGAATGCAGAAGGCACACACTTCTCCACCATAGCCATCCCCCGAAACAGGCACAATCCTTAACGTAATCATTTGAATTTAGGACATGTTTTCAGAATAGAAATTGTTTTGGGAGATGGAAACAATTCAATAAAAAGGATGGGTGCAGAGATAAAACTTCTCTCTGTTCAGAAATAAGGCCCTTACGAGCATGTCTCAGTTTAACAGCCAGGGCATATGATACTTATTCCATGAAAACTGACTAAATATTTTCAACTTCTGCTCAACATCGTTACATTAAGGCTTATAAAAAGTAAAGAGGTATTTAAATTCTTGTTTTTAAATGATAGAGAAAAGAGAATTACAATTTCGGACAAAGGCAGAAGACTTTAGCATAATAAGCCCACTTTCCACAATGATGTGTTGGATGTCCCAGCCACCTAAATCTCACAGACTACTTGCACAAAGCATGGCTGTGCAGGAACTTGTTCACTGCATGCATATCAAAAGCATATGCCATAAAGAAGAAGTATTTATAATTAATTCATGGGGCAGCAAGTTTCTTATTTCCTTCACTCGTATTTAGGATAAAAACTCATCAATTCTGTTGGATTTCCTGTATTTATTTAATTATTTTAACATACCCTATGCACATATATATCCTTATATATTTGTCATCTGTTTTCCCTAATATAAGCCCAGTGCTAAAAGGTATTGTACCTTTTCTTTAAGCTCATAAGAATTGTAATTAATGGTTACATTACATATATGTATATATAAAAAGAGAGGATAATAAAACATCCTCTCAGAATTTAGTAAAAAGACCTAACTACGTAACACATTTTCTACAAAAATAGCATGCAACCCACACACCTAGCCACAAATGTGTATTTTAATAAGTCACCTGTTTTACTAGTAATTTAGGAATACTCTGAGGTAAACATCATATGAAAAGCAAAAGAACGTAGAATAAATTTCAACAGAGCTGTAGTCCTGCGTTCTTGTAGAGGAAACTCTATGGCCCTACAAAAGAAGGTGGCAGTCCTTTGTGGGAATAGCTACACTTGTTTCAACAGATCTGCCACATCGATCTCTGTGGCCCATGGGTTATGATTTCCATGCAGATAACAGGAACCCTGAAGTTACTTTTGCCATCAGTTCAGATCATACCAGAGCAGGATTTTAGCGTGAGGGGGGAAAAAGAAAGGTTGTTGCTGAGTTGGAAACCTTCTCCAAGAAGTTATTGATAGAGTGAAAGGATCCATTGCCTTCAGACAACAAAGTACTCTCCTAGGAAACAGCAATGGCCTGGGGCTACAAATGCATTTTTTTTCTCAAAAAAAATTCAATATTCACTGCTCTAATCACCATGAAATCGAGTCTGATGGAGGCTTTCACTTTAGAATTAAAATTTAACTTTGCTTACTGCAGAAGATGTATAGCCAAACCCAGCCAGCCCTTCTGGAAGCCTCATGTGGTGTCCCTGCTGCATCCTTGCAGTGGAGCCACTGCAGGAACTGACTGACCATGGCTTGTTTTAGGATTATCTATATTATGAATCAAATTACTTTTAATTGATTTATTGCCTACTTGAATCAGTGGTTTCACTTACCTCCCTGTACTGAAACATCCAGGTACCTAAACAGTGTAAGCCACACTAGCCCATCTGCTGGCAGGAAAGTAGAGGATAGGCAAAGCAGCCTCAGAACAACTCAGTAAGAAACCTCAAGGCGAGATAGGGGCTCAATTCCTAGCTCAGATACAAAGATGAAAAAAATCTGGCTTTTGCCAAATGGGCTCCAAAGCATGGCTTCTTTTCTGGGGTCAGATATCTAAAACACACAAGTTCTATCTTGCTAAAATTGAGGGGGAGAAATATTGTCTATATTTGCAGTAGTCAAGTAATTTGGAGTCCTCATCTGAGAATGAAAATCAAAATTGCATCTTTTCATCGACTGGGGAAAGGAAAGTAGATATTCAGCCTCCCAGGTCTTCCAACTTGTTAGTTTAATCACCAGGCAATAAAGTGTTATGAAGTGAGGGTTTCCCTGCACCTCTTGGATTGATGCTGTTTACGTTTATAAAAGTAATTGGATATTCTCTAGACCAGGGAGCTAAGCCCCATTCAAGCCTTCCATGTAAGTGGCTTGCTTGTGATATGGTATGGTATGGTATAATGTTATGATGTGATGTTATATGTTATGTTATGTCATGTTGTAATGTCATGTTACCATAGATTAGGAGGCTGTTATGCTCTAACCCCAGCCAGCCCGCAAGTACCATGCAGCTGCTCATTCACTCCCCCACCAGTGGGACTGGAGAGAGAATCAGGAGGG
Organism: Campylorhamphus procurvoides; assembly: GCA_013396655.1. NCBI lineage: Eukaryota > Metazoa > Chordata > Aves > Passeriformes > Dendrocolaptidae > Campylorhamphus > Campylorhamphus procurvoides. The sequence goes on along the minus strand of WBMV01004262.1, from coordinate 204,869 downwards.
CAAAAGGTAGAAAACTCATGGGTTGGGATAAAGACAGTTAAATAGGGAAAGTAGAAGCCCCGTATGAAAGAAAAGTGAAGCAAGGAATTCTTTCACTACTTCCCATGGGCAGGCAGGTGTTCAGCCCCCTTCTGGAAAGCAGGGGTCCATCGCATGTAATAGTTACTTGGGAAGACAAGTGCAATCACTCCAAACATCCACCAATGCTTCCTTCTTCCCCCCACTTCATATGCTGAGCGTTATGCTATATGGTATGGAATATCCCTCTGGTCAATTTGTGTCAGCTGTCCTGGCTGTGTCTCCTCCCAGTTTCCTATGTACCCTCAAGTTTCCTTACCAGCATGGCAGTATGAAAAGTATATAAGGCCTTGGCTCTGTGCAAGCACTGCTCAGCGATAACAAAAACATCTCTATAGTATCGTCACTGTATTCAACATAAATCTTAAACACAGCCCCAGTCAGCATAGCAGTACAAAGGAATCCATCTGCAAATACATGCTCCTAGTAAGTTAAAACCACAACATAGGTAGCAGAAAGGCACAATAATGCCATGTTGGGAACAATCACTGTTTTGCACACTGTGAGCTGGGCAAGCTGCTGCCCCTTCAAAATGAGTGACTTTTTTCTGACCAAGGAAAGAAGAGTGCTGCACTTTCACTTTGAGAAGATCAAAGTGTTAAATCTCTCTGTTTCAAATGAAGAAACCAGGTAAGTTCTGAGTAGATGGCTACGGTTCAAATCACCATGAAGAAGTTAGTATCTCAGCCTCAAATATGCAAAAAAGAAGTTAGAGAGTTCTTAAAGGAGTTATTTCAATTTGAGTAGCCTTAATGAACTTCATCCTAGAAGACTTAAATAATTGGCTGCAGCAATCTCAGAAGCTCTAGCAGTCATATTTAAGAAAAAGTGAAGGACACACAAGGCAGTGGAAGGCTAAAAATTATATACTTAATTTAAAAAAAACCCCACAAACCATGGACAAGGTAGATTATCCAGTTTAATTCAAATGTCTAGGAAATACTGGCAATAATGAGCAGATTTTGCAGTATGAGTTGAGTAACAATCAGTACAGATTCATCAGGGAAGAACAATCTAATTTCACACCATACAAACAGTAATAAACTTTTCAGACTGTGTAGTAGCAGTAGATACAGAAACATACGTCTTGACTGAAGTCTTTTGACACTGTATTATGCACTAAGCAAGTGGGTTAGGAAACCATAGCATAGAGAGTCTATGGAAGATGCTGAGATAAATTTTCCAAGAGGCTCATAATTTTTCACACTTCCACAGGAAGAATGAATAAAGAAAAGTTGCATTGGACTGTGTCCTGATCAGGTGCCATCTAATGCTGTTGTAAGTAGGCTGGGTGGTTGATAAAACTGAGTTACCAAATTTGTAGAGGACATGATAATTAGAAAGCACATACATACGCTGGAGGCAGGAGTAAAATTCAAGGAAAATAGAAAGTAACTGGAGAAATGCTCTAAACTAGGGTAATGCTACTTGAAGAAAATAAGCAAAAGTACCAGTTTCTACTCTTTGGTGGAAAAACAATTTCATGGTGTGGAACAATTGACTAGACAGCAGATCTACAGGGTGGGGGAAAAAAGAATTATGTTGAATTGGAAGATGAACATGTTTGCTGAAAAAATGGGAATGTCACCATATTGGATATAAACTCGAGTAGAGCCTAGAAGTCATGTGATATGATCCTTCAATTCAATTCACTTCAGGTTTGAATGACCTTCGCTGGAGTCCAGTCCAGTTGTATTCTAAGGAGGGTGTGGACCTCTAGGAGAGGGTCCAGAAAGCAGAAGCTTGAATGTCCTGAAAGGAACTGGTCTTTTTTAACTTCCTGAATGGAAGAAGGTTCTTCCAAGATAAATATTCATGGCAGAGGTGTTAAGTGTTGGCAGGTTCCAGAACCTATTTAACTTGAGCCCTTCAGACAAGTATCTGCTAGAAATTACATAGTTTGTATATTTTGTTTCTGAAATGCAGTAGTAGAATATATGATTTTTTGAGATCCCTCGTGGAAGACTTTGAGATTTTATATTGATCTTATGATTAACATTACTCCATGTAGGACCTCGCAAGGTCTGTGTAACAGAGAGGCTGGTGGGGCTGCATCCTGACTTGACTACATTGCTGAATGTTACATGGAATTATTAATAAAAAAAAAATAATAATCATAAAAAATAAGAACTCTGACTTCTGCTGGTGTTGTGACTGATTTTACTGAAAAAGTGAGTAGAATTACAAGCACCTACATATCTGTGCTTCCCCAGTGGAGAAGGTGTAGGTACACAGACAGCTAAGAAAGCTCATCAGGCTCCATAGACCAAAGTTGGTTCTGCTGCATATTGTTCAAACTTAGAGAAACAATAGCAAACCAAAATATTAACTGACTTTAATAGCACTGCTCAGTGATTTGAATAATTCCTCACTGGTAGAATCACTTCCAGAACCAACCAGCAATGGCAGCTGCATATGGAAAGTTGTTTATGAAGATTACACAAATCTATCAAAGAGAACTTGGAGTTTAAAAGTATGTGTTTGCTGTTCAGGATAAGTGAAGAGACATAGGCTTGGCATGACTGGAGGGAGGCACTGAGGGGAATGCACACAGGAGGAGGGATTCTTTACAATCACCAATTCAACTATGGCCCTAGGCAGGGCCATTTGAAGAAACAGGCTATCCTTCTATTTTGTATGTGGTGGGTTTCTTTAACCTGTTAATCCTGTATAAAATACAACAACATGCTTGATTGGAAAAATAGTTTCTGTTTGAAGATATTAAGAGATGAAAAATCCACCACTTCTTTTGTAATTTTCTCTAATGTTTTAACATTCCCTTCCCTTGAGAAGGGAAAAAATCCAACCCCTTCCAAACCAAACCAAATCAAACCAAACCAAAACAACCAAATAACACTTTCCTTCTCCTTGTCTGCAGTATTTCCAGTCTGAATGTTTGTGGATTTAATTTTCAGCTCTTCTTTATTTTCTCAGTAGATTAAAAACCCCTTGACTGACCAATTTTCTTTCTTTTGATTTTCTTTTTTTCCAAAGCATGGGTAAATCCTTCTTTTTCTCTCTTTGATAAGTAAAGTCTCAGTCTTTCTGGTAGCTCTTTTTATTGCATTCTCTTCAAGGTCCTGACATTCTCTAAAAATTACAATTACTAGAATTAGATATGATGCTGTAGTATCTTTCTGCCAGTGCTGAATACAAAAGTTAATTTACCTCTCAACTCCTACTCACTGATCTGTTTATTCAGCCATGAACTGCAGAGAGATGAAGTGACCTCTTGCATCATGGGTCTGGTTCCCTGCTATTTGAATTGCCTAACCATTTATAAGAACTAGAACTGCTGCACTGGGTCCAGCCAAAAGTCCATGAAGGCCACTACCACTTCTCTGCCAGTAGCAGACACTTAAGGAAAACCAGAACAAGTTTAAAGTGATCTTTTCCCCAGTATATTTCACAGTTTTGATCAGTTTGCAGTTTAATGACCACTTAAATAAAAAGCTGCACCTTTGTTTTTGATAATTTTGATGGATTTTTCCCCATTAATTTATCTAATCTGATAGATACTTTCTAGTCCTTGGACTATGAAAAGTAGTGAATAATCATTCGCTGTTCATCTTCTCTGTACTCTTCATGACATTTTATTTCTCTATCATACATCCCTTTATGTTTTTTTTTCCAAGACAGGTACTTTAAATCTAGCTCGCTCTACAGAAGTCAATACCTAATTTTGCACATCGTTGTAATTTCTGACATTTTTTTCTTTCTATTCTTTTATTTTTGAAAAGGGGACAAAGAGCTGCACATAGAATTCAAGATGTAAGTTCTATTTTTAATTTGTTTGTCCTGTAAGAGAGCTCTGCAAAAGGACTCAGCACCAATGCTCAGTTACCTAAATTAGGTATTCAAATAGACAGGCCAGATTTCCAGGACTACTGAGTACCCACTGCCTTCCACTGAGGTAGTGGAAACTGTGGTTTTTGCTCTTCTGAATATCTGAACCCTGCTGTGGACATTGAGCACTTTGGAACTAACCTTTACAACACAAATATATCTTGGAAATAGCCTGTTTGCCTGAATAGCAACAGAATTAAAAAATACTTCTAACTCTCTCACATTTTTAATGCTGAGGTTAAATATGCAATCATGGGTAGGCAGGAAGAGGGTGTGCAAACTCTTTGCAACTGTATCATTTCATCATTTTTATGAGCAGTGGGGATTATTTTTTTGCAAAGATCACTATGCTTTATAAAAACATCTGAGTTTTTGAAACACATTTCCTGGCATCTTAGATTTCAGCAATATTTCTTTTCTTCTTACATTTTACTGTTTTTTTAAAGTTTAGGGTTTTTTTCCCCACACAATTTCTTGGGAAAATTATAACTAATTATATCTAACTTAGGCTACATTTATATTGCTGTACAGAAAAAATGTTTATCTTTTACAACAGCAGTGGGAATGCTGAACTGCTCTGCTAATGTTGGTGTATTCCCTTGTAACAGATAAGGGCATAGTTTTAGTTCCCTTTAAATAGAAAGCTTTTTTATTGGTACAATGCTTATTCTTTGCCACGGACTGTAACTTCACTGAAAGGCCCAAGTGAAAAAAAAATAAGGAACAGTGAAGCAAAATTCATGAATTTGAGTACACCTGTCCTTGGAAGTTCCATGGAAAAGTAGGAGTATTATTTTCCTCTATCAACCTGTCTCCTTTCATATGCATTGCAGATTTTTTCGCCCAGATAGTTAAAAAAGGAGAGTTAGTGTCCTGGGAATTTGTATGCTTTATTTACTAGCACCTGATGTACCTCTTCCTCTCTCTCATTGCTTTTCCCAGCAAATACATAGAGTAGATTACATAACACAGAAAAGTCAGGAGAGTCCATAGGACTGCTTCTTTCTAGAAAAACATGGCAATGTGATTTTATTGCATTAAGAAATGCAATTTCCCTTTGTCCTACATGGGAGTCCTTCAAACATGAAATAAATATTTGGTGATTGAAGTAAATGGCAATGTTGACTTTTTGGCCTACAGATGGTAACTAGGGATCTGCATTGCAGGGATTTCAGATCCTGAAGCAGTAGAGGAGGGTAGAGTTTGCTGACAGTGTTCAGACTAATAAATACCAAGTCTCTTTGGTAAGCTTTCTTGTAAAAAGCAAATTCTTCAGCCCCAGGATAACAAATGAAAGATTGTCAGGATTGCCTAGAGCAGGTTCTGCCTGCTTTGGTTTCTGGAGTCAAAATCATTGTTGCTGATGTTAGCAGTGTTCTGTTGGCCAAAGGGATTTCCTCAAAGAGAATCTACCTCAATACTTTCCTACTTAAGTTATGCCTACACCAGGACTTGTTATCAGAAGCAGAGCATTGCACAGTGCTAGCTGAAGAAGTTTCTCATCTAATTGCATTTTAACGCCTATAGCATTGTAAAGATAGAGCCTATATTAAGTGATGGACATCTTAAAATTGCACTTTGTGCCCAATACAATGAAATATCTGTCTGAATGAAGGTCCCACATTATTAAACAATCATCTAATTTTGAGAGTTGTGTTTCGAATTTCCCTTCAAAAGCAATAATATTCACACGAAAGAATTCTTCTATTAGAACTGTAGACACAGTGTCATAGGTGTTGTCTAGAAAAAATGAGTGCTGTCTTGGGAATCTAGAGGCAGGAGTTATGGCCGCTGCCATGCTTTGGTGTTGCTTTAAAAACCTGTTAAAATGATTACACTGCATTATTTTCATTGCTGATTTCTAGAGTTGTAAATCAGGATTTATCTTAATGTTCACCTTCTCACACTCTTCAAACTGAACCTCTCCTTGAGCAGCAGCAATGCTGGAGATGTTTGTGGCCTCAGACATAACAGCCTTTGCCTGGCATCACCTCAGAGCATGTTGATGCCATGCATCTTTTTCACTGTACACCTGATGTGACCTTGCTTGCATCCTTGGTCAACTACTTTAAAATCCAATGCTATAAAGCACTGTAGAAGAGGTAGGTCTATTTTAGCTGTATGTTTGGCAGCACCTTTGGTATAGAAGATATCTGAACACCAGTTCTCAAAGCAAGTGCCGAAGATATTTTTGGGAAAAGCCTGTATGCAAGAGCTGGCAGCCGTTCCCACCAAAACCGCTGGCGTAGCTCCTGGGAGCCCAGCTGATCTGTAGTGGCCAGAAGCCTGCTGGGAGCCAGATGAGGGCAGGGAAGGGATCCCTGGGCCTTGGATCAGCCCCAGGTAAAGACATTAGAGGCTTTAATTTTGCCAAGACTAGAGAAAAGTGAGGGCTGGCATTAAAAACTTGTTACGAAAAGCAGACAAGCTTCAACATCCTTGAACAGGCTGAACCAGGGCAGTAACATAGGAGTGTGGCTGCAACCCTTGTCTATACTTTTTGTTACATTGGGAAAGAAGAGAGGGTGAAAATTGCCTATTTGTGGATTTGTCTTACAAAATCTCAGTACAAAATCTCCTTATTGTAGATACTGCTCAGTGGGATGGTGTGAGATGGGATGGGATGAGATGAGATGAGATGAGATGAGATGAGATGAGATGAGATGAGATGAGATGAGATGAGATGGAAATGAAGCTGAAAAAAATTGTCCTACTTACATGAAGTTCAGTATTCTGTGTTGATTAAAAAGAAATTATTAGATTCACAGTTTCACTTTACCTGTGTGCCAAGAGACCAGTTTTGTGTTATATTTTGCTTACTGTCCCTTTCCCAAAGCAATATTGAAATCTTCTTGCACCACCTCACTGAAGCTAAACTGATGAAATCTGTGGAAGATGCAGATTAAAAAGTAGACCCAAACCATTCAGCAAAACTGGAAGATACATGTTTTTCTTGCTGTGTTAACACACTTGCCTCCTGATGCGAATTTTTCACTGCTGTAACAAAGTCATAAGGAACTTTTTCCCCAATATGATTTAATTATGCTACTGATTTTTGCAGGGGAAAAGAAAATGCAAACCAAAAACAAAGAAACAAACCTGAACACCAAACTTCCCAAGTAAACCAAAGCAACCAAACAAAAAATACCCCAAACAAAACACTAAAAACTCCCAGATGTTTTATTCAGCTGTGGTTGTGACCAGAGAAGGGTATTGGCAATTGCAGTGTGTTTTATTAAACTTTTGATTGATCTCATCTCATGTACAAACAAGCAGTAGGCCAGAGTTTGTGTTTGTTTGTATTTGTTTGTCATTTTCACTTTTTCTTTTCATGAGCTGGACACCGACTCTGGTTCATTCTGACGTGATGCCTATTTTCTGTTGTTTCAGATACTGAGGCATGTAGAGCACAGAAAGAGATGCCGAGTGAAGGTGTTGGTGTTATTGCTACTGTCTAACACAGGTTCTGCTATGTGAGAAGCTTTTGAAGATCCAAATGACCTGTGAGAACAGCAGAAGAGTGGTGGGAGAGAACAAGTAAGCTGTGGTGGCTATCATTTTTCAGAGTGGTGAATGGTACCTCTGGAACCCTTTTGGTGGTGGGGTTTACAGTTCACTCCTCTGATTGCTGAGGTAAAAATTTTTCATTCCTTAAACAAAATAAATTGCATTAAAAGAGGAGGAACTAATGAATCTGGCAAGTTACCTGGCTTTAAGAAGAGATGTTTACTCTTAGAAGGGTGCCTCCTCACTCCTTTGAAATCATATTTCTGATTTTCATTTTAGGGACTTATGGACAAATATCTTAACTTACTGAAGTCAAAGGAAATTTTGCCCTGGCCTTCACCAGTGTTGCAAAACCACCATACTACTATCCTTCTGTAGACCAGGGAAGCAAGCTCTGGACCACACTGAAGCAGTTGAACTGCTGTGACACTACAACAATATTGCTACAGCGCTCTGGCCCCTGGCAATGCGTAGTGTCTGAGCAAGCACCACACTGCCACTGTTCAGGGAGTCACTGCACCATGGAAGCTGTGTCAGTATAGCAGCTCACACGCACAGGGTCACTGTAGAGGCACAGAAGTGCATCATATATAAAAGCTTCCCAATCCTTTGGAGGCCTCTGAGGTGAATATGCCACCAAATCCAGGCCAAATCCAGAGTTTGACCCTCAGTGGTTAATCCCCACACTGGATATTTCTCACAGCAGATACCTCAGCAGGTTCTGGCTGTGATCAGAACCAACCCTTGCTCCTGTGAGCAGAAATAGTCTGTTTCACGCAACATAAATACCACCTTTTATATTGCTTCTCAGAGTCTAATTTTGCACAGTACAAATAAACGGGCAATGGCACCTCATGCGGATCTAATACAGTGCACTTTACATTTAGTGTTGCAAAACAGCCCGGCTGGGCTGTGACCTTTTGCTTTTGTCAGACCTCCTGACTCAAGGATAAATGGAAACAAGCTCACAGATTACTTAGTAATGAATAATACTCCAGATGTTGTTAACCCCGTCTTCTGTTGGACATCAACAGAGGCAGTAGATGGATGCAGCTATAATATATCTTTACTCTCAAAGAAAAAGAAAAAGCTGGCTCTTGTTCAAAAAGGAAAAAAATCAGTGACATAAGTTACTTCACTAATAGAGTCTCATGAAATGTACCTCCTTCAAATCAATCTTCCTGAAATTCTTAAAAATCAGAGGGGTGCCACTGGGTGTTAAGTTAGGAAGCCAGAAGCATTCGCTATGACCTTCAACTCCTGTCACCACAACTCAAGCCAAAAAATATCTCCAAGCAAGCAGATTTGTATTTTTGAGGTTTATAACATGGGTGAAATGGCTATGTGTATTTTTTTCTAGGAAAAAGAAAAAAGGAAGAAAATATTGCAGCTGCAATCAACGCAGAGATGCTGAAGCAACAAAATTAAGTGACAGCTGTAGGGGAGAAGAGTTCTGTCAAAGCCTGAATGTGTGGCTGGAAACCACCTGGTGAAGATGCCCACATTCCTCTACAGAGAAAGAAAGGTTGCAGGTTAGGACTGGCAGCCCACACCAGCCAAGTGGCAGTCATATTTTAAATGGCTATTATTTATTCATTAAATAAACCAATCAAATATCTCACCTCACTGAAAAGCCATAAGAAACATTAATTTATCATAATGGCATGATAATTCAAAAACACGAACCCTGGTCCAGATTATCCGTCAGCCAACACAGACGTACTAGGAGAGAGGCACAAAGAAATCCTTCCACCTACCTGCTGTTTTGTCTTCCCAGATGGCTGGGAAATTTGGTGGCTTTTATCAGTATTCCAAAAAAACCTCAAAAATCAGACAATTACATCAAAAATGTCCCATCAGTAGTTCCTTTGTTTTCCTCTTCCTGAAAGTCTGGAGCAGAGAGTGGCAGGGACGGGGGACAGGGGATTGGGGGGGGGGGG
>WBMV01004262.1:82809-195479 GCA_013396655.1 Campylorhamphus procurvoides | reverse complement strand
GGGGGGGAGGGGGGTGGGAAGAAAAGGAAAGGTAAGAATCTTCATAACAATTCTTAAATAGGAAAAGAAAATTATTATACTGAAGGAAAAAAAAACCCACCCACTTATAGTGGAAATAAGGTGCAGGAAAAATGTCAGACTTATTGGACCACCCAGCAAGTACCAAACTCAATAGTTTCCTTCAAATACTTCCTGGCTTCTTTCCTGGACAGACATGCCACAGGCATCGGGCTGAGACTCTAACAAACCCTCTCCACCCTTCCTTCATGGTCAGCAGCTGATAACCAGCCAGACCTGATCTGACTCACATTGCAGCAGAGGAAACCCAAAGGGTAACATTCAAGAGCTCCTTCACCTAGGAGAGCACAGCTATTTAAGTACACAGAGCTTTTTGTTACCTCTGCAGTGTAGCCACAGGGAAGCATCTCTCATCCTACAGAGCAGAGTTTCCAGCAGAAAGAAAGTCTTTAGCACCAGGAGACAAATGTATATTTATTCCATCATGCCCAGAAGCAGAATTTCAGATCTAACAGTTCCTCTTTGCTTTCTGCTGTGCTCCCAGCAGCTGCCGGTGTATATCCCATGACTGGCTTTGAGGCAGCTCTGCTGGCCCCTGGCACCTGAGCAAACGTCATCTGAAGGCTGAGTTTTTTCCAGAGCACTAAGTCCTGACTTGTTTCTGCTTTCTCCTGAGGTCGCAAGCGTCATTGCTTCCATCTGAGGAAAGTTGGACAAAATGATAGAAGCACCTAAACCCCCTGTTTAGAATCACTGGCTTGCCTACATTTAGAGGTCATTACAAACATCTTCAATCCATAGCTGTTGTTGAGATAGGTATTTTTTTCTTCTTTTCCTCACATTTTCTTTGCTTTCAGCTATTGACTGCATTAGCTGCAAAAAAAGGAAAAATAATTTTGAAACATTCATTCCTCTCCCCCTCTTTCATTGATTTGAACTCCAGGTAACAGGCTTACAAATTTTATTTAAAGAAAAGAGAACAATATCATGGCTCCCTATATTATGTATATGGGTGTATATATATATAAAATAAGGTATTATGGTGGCATAATACAATGTGCAGTATGCAGTACATTTCTACATTGTAATTTAGACAGGGTATGAAAGATACTATAACACATTGTGTGCATTTATGTAATATATATAGAATATACATATGCATTACATGTATACTTGCTCATATATATATATATAGGGTTATATATATATATATAGAGAGAGAGAGAGAGAATGTGAATGCCTATTATATACATAATGCATAAAATAATATATATGCTTCAAATGTGCCTTTTAGGTATCACAGTATTAATGTACCCAGTATTCATGTGTAAGTTGTTCTGTGAACCATTAATGAAGCCATATGGATTTATTAGGTACGTCTTTCTGTGCACTTTCACAACAGTAACCTATGACTTCAGATTTCTGCAATATATGCAGGTTTTTTCCATGCCACCTATTTTCCCATATCTACTGGATTTTGGTTAAAGAAGCTGAAGCATGAGCTGTATCAGTTCCAATGCTGACTGGCCAGTCCATGCGTGTGTTCTGACTGGCCAGCTGGCAGACTAAACCAAGTAGATAATTGCTACTCTTACACTGCAACTTCTTTTTTAGTCCTTGAACTGGGCTAACCTCCATTACTAAGCCACTGGCTCCACAAAGATTGTAGAATGTAGTTTTGTTTGAATCTTCTGTCCCTCTGTCAAATTTGCTTAGAGTTAACTAATAGGTGGCGGGAGGAATGACACATCCACATATAAACAAATGGAGAGGGGGACTGAATGTGTATGACCCACTTCCTTGGGAAGCAGTGAAGGGATTCATGTTCTTAGGGACTTCAGAGCTATATGTCTAGTAAAAATTATTTGTCTTGGTCACTTTTACTCTCAGTGAAGAGGACAGGCATCTGGCCCAATTTAGAATATATAGAAGAGCATTTCTTGAATAAAATATTTGTAGTACTATATGGCATATAGGCAGCTATTGATCCAGGATGGCTGTCCATTAGTTTATCACAACCATTAGCTGAAGCAGAAGCCCTGTTCTTTGGTGACCCCAGCAATCAGCCCCTGGGAAGCGGTACAGTCCTGAAGAGGAACCAAAGCCCGATCAACCTGTCATTGTGAAGTTACACTCAGACCTGTGTTTCAATAGACACATCCTCTTCTTATAATCTGAATTTTATCCAGAAAGAAGATAACTACAATGTTGGGCCAAATTTTTCATCCCTGACGAAATTAGACAATGCTACTGGACATACAAAAGACCTGGACAAATGGGCTTTCTGCATACAGAGGAAACTTGCAACAGGTCCAGTGCAGGCTGGATGTGTCATGTTTATTACACAGGCTCAGATGAACCACCTGGGCAGAGCAGCCCACCTGCCCGTGGCAGACTGACTGCAGTTATGGGTAAAGGGCAAGCTTAACAGCTTTGATTCAGGCTGGGCACATCAGGTTGTCTATGTGTGCATCACATATTTCTCTGCCTAAGGAATTCCAATGGAAACCCTTATTATAGTTAGAAGTGTTACTAGAAAACCTTAACAAGAGTATTTTTCAAATAGCAATTTTAACATTTGTGAGGTCTCACTGGTACAAAGTAATACAGCACACAGAATGGCATAGGTGTGGGGCATGAAAGATTTAGTAGGTTTGCAAATATATAATTAAGCATATGCCTATTAGGAGACTGCTGAAGGCTTCAGCAGGAGAGGGTGAAGTTTACAGATGCACTCAGATCACACAAGACTTACCATTTTCACTGCCAAAATCATAAGCAGTCACACCTAGTCTCTATAAATGTAAAGAAATTTCTGAAAGCAATAGTTCTGATGTAATTTGCTTTTACAATTCAAATTACTGTATTTATGTTCCTTAAGTTGGAGTGGTGCTAAATTTGAAAGTGTTCTAGAGAAGTTAGGAAGGTGATGTAAAATACCATATTCTCAATGGAGAGAAATGCAATCTTTTGATTGGGAAGCAAACCAGATGTAATCCCTATAGATAATATCAGCCCAGCTGTATTTTCAGGAGGCCTCACTCTCAAGTGAAGAGAGACAAAGAATTTCCTTAAGACTGAGGCTCATTTTTTCATTCTTGCTTTCAGTTGCCATCTAGAAAAACTCTCTGTAGACTGATGACTAGTCCTATGGCTATGTCAGCCCACAAATTGCTAGAGTTGTTCTTTAGCACAAGTAAAAACTATAAGCATGTCCACTGTCCTAATTACTGATAAACTCTCCACAACAGTGTACTCCTTCAACTCCCTCAAACCTTTGTGGTGATGCCTGCAGTGGACTACAAAGGCCTCTAGTTGTTATATTGACCACAACTATTTTGTTGTCTCCTTACAACCTTCCCAGATGTATATTGTATTCGTCTGTGGCCACTGCTTTCAGACTGTTAGGTACTTATAGCAGAAACAACCTTTACTGTTCTGTAGTTGTATGTCCTGCAGTTAGAATGGTGGTTTCACTGTGTTATAATCCTTGACTGTAGCTAAAAGAAAATGCCTCAAAATGCAGGCAGAAGCTCAGTTTGCCTAGAGACACTCAAGAAAGATAAACAACCTGTAGCCAAGCCCACTTTACCCACAATAAGACCTTACAGACAAGTTAGCAGCTGCTGCTGGAAGAGGGGCAGCACTTTGTGTGGTGGCAGCCTCTCCTGGCAGTCACATCTTCTGCTTCCATCGACCATGGTCTCCCCATGTACCAGAAGCAACTAGCTCAGCTCTTGAGGAGTCATTCCTAGTTCTTCACACTGGTCTTTTCTCCATTTTCTCTGCCTTGGCCTTAGCAGACAGAAACTGTGTTCTTGCTGTGCTGCCTGAGGAGCCTTGAACTGGCACCATCTTTATACATAGAAACATCTATGAATAAGTAACCAGTTTTGAGGCTTGGTCAGTTTCTGTTCAGTCATTACACATTGAACTTCAAACTGGTTTAGTTCATTTTCGGTGGGATATGAGTATTCAGCAAAGGTGGTGGCTAAATGCCAGTCTTCCTCAATTTCATCCAAAGCATACATGGGATAAGATTGCAGACACACATAATACTGTATTTGTTCAAGGTAGAAAAATAGAAGGATATCTGTACAACCATGTCTAATACTTTGGTCAAGCTGTATTCATTCTATACACAATTATTTTTCTATGCATGAATAAAAATAGAGGGTTTTTTTCCTTGCTATCAGTAAAGGACAATGTCTTATTTATGCAGGTGCAAAGTGCTCTCTATGTGTGCGTGTGTGTCCTGTTCTAGGTGAATGCAGGCTCTTACTTGGAAGCCATTTGAAAAATACCACTGATTTGTTTTGATATTTTTGCCAGCAAGGATTGGTCACAGGGTCAACATATGGGACTGATTTAGGGCATTATTCAAATGAGCACCCTCTGCCACCGCTTTCTTGCTCTCTCCCAAACCAGCAGAAAATTATTGCAGTCATTGAAGTGCCAGTCGTTTTGGTAGAAGATGCATCCTAATCCACAGTCTGTGAGTTACACCTTAATGATTTATCCAGACTAGCAGCTTATCCATTCCCAAAATTTTCCCCATGTTGTTACTTAAAAACTATGAAAATACGTATAACATACAAAAATGTAAGAATGCATTTGTCTGCTTGTATTTGTATGTTTGTGCTGGTGGTGAGAAATTTAGCATAATGGATGATCTCACGTTGCAAAATTCATCTCTGCATATATATTTTACTAATGCTCTGGAGTGTTCTGATCAGTGTTCTGGCAAGGTCAGTTGTTGGGATTAAAATGTTCTAAATTGTTAAAATTTATGTGATTTAAAAATACCTCCTCCCTTCTAGCAGTTTGTCAAATATTCCCCAAATGCTGGAGAAAAAGAAGAAGCAGGAATGTAAATTTTCAGTGATTATGTAACCCATTGTTCACTAGAGCCACAGTACGGTCCACCTCCTGAATACCAAGCCCATCAACACAAATGCTATCTGCAAGACGTCTGCCTTTTCTGGAGATCTTGTACTTCATTTTGTATACAGCAGGCGAGTAGATGATTTGACAAATTGCAGGTCATAGCAACCTCAATGGAAGAGTGTAGTGAAGACTTAATTGAGATACTTTCCACCAAAAAAAAAGGCAAAAAACCCAACCCAACCCAAAAAAACCCCCAGAAATCCAAACCCAAAACCTGATAGCTACTTGGTAAGATCTTTCTTAGAAAGTGGGGACGAGTACCAATGAGAAACCTAAGGAAAAATTGAAATCTGCTACTGTCCACCTGTGGGGTGAAACTTGGCCAAGCTTCAGCAGCAAATTAGAGCAGCTAGACTTGGTTATGGCCGTGGCAGACTGATATCAGATATCTGTGTGTTGGGGTTCCCTTGTGTATGCAGACATGCAGAAACATGCATGCTATGTGCATACTGTGAACAAGAAAAAGTCTGCTGGAGAAGGGAGTAATCCAGACAACTAATGTCACTGCAGTAGCCCATTTTCAGATAGCTCATATTAGAGGAGATGAAATCCAGTGAAAATTACTTTATCAGTACACTTCCCTGATCAATTGTACTGGTGCTTATCATTTATAATCTGTGTCCTTTGCTTCTGCAGGTGATTGATTTCTGTATTTTTCAAAGTTCTTGACTATACGAAGACTGTAAATGGCATTCTACAGGAATATGTCTGCAGAGAGGTGATGTAAAGTCAGTCAAAGTGTACTTAGAACTTACAAGGAGCAGAATTCACTATATTGCCAAGGAAAACAACAAACCAGGAACCTCACTGCATCAGTCACTTCACCACAACCTAACCTTGCAAAGAGGGTAATGAGAGTCCGGTACGTGAATTTTGTTTGCCAGATGCTTGGTTTTGGGTACCACTATAGGCCTGGCCACCAACACAGCCAATGCTTCTGCTTCACAGAACGGCCTCAGTTTCCGTTTGGGTGTATGGTGGCACATGCTGGGGCAAGTACTCACAAGAGGACATGGCAAAGACCTCTTGGACATCATCTACTTCCTATAATGCCATTCTTTTCTCCTTCAGTCCCTGTTCAACTACTCAGAACACAAAACAGAGGATCTCTGAGAATGGCCTATATTGAATTGCCTGATCCAGTTCATAGGCCTCCTGTCAAACCAATGTACTTAACAAGTAAATTAACTGCTTCCACAGCTTTCCAAATGCATAAAAAGAGATCTTCAAATCTTAGAAGAAAGTGAGAATCTGCATGTTTATTTCCCCAGCTTCCCCCACAGAAAAAGAATGATGTGCACAGAAAAAAACCCAATGCATTGCTTAATTTACAGACTTTCACAATGGGATAGGGCAGCTATGGGTACGTGCTTAGTTTATGTTTTCCTTTACTAAGACTGAACACATAGGGGACAGGCAACTCAGCACTGACTGATGTGAAAACATACAGCATACAAAATAGCCCACTGAAAACTCTCCATCCCTAAATCAGCTAATTTGAGGGTCTCCAAAACATGCACATGAGTAATCAACTTCTTAATAACTTTATTTGAGTCATGGGAGAGTAAGATAAATGCTTATTATCTACCTTTTGTCATTTATATGCGACCTGATAGTGTGCTCCATCCTATCCTTAAAAATCACTGGGAATATTGTTATCTAGCTTTTTCTCATATAGGTCTTTGATCCTTAGTCCTTCTTTTTCTTTCTTTTTTCTCTCCTTCCACCATCATCTCTAACCAATAAATCTCTGATACTCTTTCTTGCTTTTTGCTTGAAGCTTTATCACTACCAGATTATATTCATGTTAGTTTGAAGAGACACTGGATATGCATGTGGAGGAAAAGAAAGTTGAAAGACACGGTTGCAACCCATGAAGGCAATGCTTGGACTCTTCCCTGCTGGTCCTCAAATGAGACAGCAGCAAAGAAATTCTTGGTCACACAAAGATGTGTCCAAGACCTCTTGGATATCCTCTGTTACCAATAATGCCCTGCCAGGTGATTTCTCACAGGAGGTTTCATTTTCTGCTTGTACAGGTGCTTCAAGGGTAAGATTTTTTTCAAGCTAAAACAATGGTCCCAATGAAACCTGTCTTGGAAAACAGTATAATAATTCCATGAAGGAAAAAACTGATGGGCACCCTAAGGATGGAATTTTTTTCACAGCACCCAGTATTTGTGCATTAATAGGTTGCTAAAGGTTAACTGTGTTCCAGGACTTGTCTTTCCTCAACAGCAGTCTATATTTATATCATAATTAACTAGGATGTCAGGAGCTTAAGAGAACAGCCTAAATTTCCAAACATTTCTTACAAAAATAACTTGTGCAGACCAAAGCTGTCCAATAACTGAGACTTCCATGAAGATTAAAAAACAACTAAGGCATTCCCATTCAGCAGTGGTCTCAAACAGGTGGGAGGGCAAGTCTTGTATGTTTGACTATATTTATACTGTAGGAACTGGGAGTGCATCCCAGATCCAAATCTGGAATATCTCCATGGGACCATGGATATATCCGTCCCCACCTCTTTCTCTTCTGGCAAACTGGCAATCAGACTGCCGTAAAGTCCTGCTATTTAGATACAGCTACTGAGTACTTCTCAGAGAATTAAAGGATGGCAAGTTTGTGGGATGTGGGTCAAATACCCTCTCGTTATAGGAACACTGCTCAAATTCAAAAACTTGACCTTTTGTCTTAATTACACAGGCATTTCTTTACGAGTAATTAATTTAGCAGTATTAGACTAGTTTCAAAATAAAATGTGTAGGTGAGATCGGAAATTAGGATAAGATTTCATATACAGAAACAACAACTCTGTAACTCTGTATATTCATGGTTGTAATTCTCTAAGACCACATTAGTTCCTGTATAACTCTGATCAAATCAGTAGAATTACACTGGGGATTAATTCAGTCTTTAAATTTAACCACATTGAAAATAATTATAATATCCTATGATTATAATATTTTCATTTTCCATGGGAAGAAATTTGCCAGTATGTAATATGGTCTCATGTACCTGATTGCATGTTACCTCCAATTCTGTGAGAGCCTGCAAGAGTGGTAAGCTGAAGCGGCCATCCTGTTTAGCTTGGAAAAGGGCCAGCTGCATCATTGGCTGAACATCCAGGCTGCTTTTGAAATGGATGTACAAAAATCATGTTGAAATGGTATGACATATGTCGATTACCAAATCTCAAAACTTCTTTGTTGTTTCAGCAAAATTTCTGTGTGAAGAAAAGAGGGCCCAGCCCTAAGAGTATCATGGCAGCTACAATTCCTGCTGACTTCACTAGGAGCTGGAAGCGCAGCACTGGAAGCTAATGGATTTGTTATTGTCACTTTGGTCTGGTAAATGCTCGGAGGAGTCTCTTTACAACCATGAGAATCCTAGACATATAGAACTCAGGCAAGCTTGATCCTAACAGAGGTCTTTAAGACTGCATGACATGTTCATTTACTGAATTCATGGCCTAGGATGATCAGTAATTCTCTGAAAGATAAAATTATAAAATATTAAACTCCTGATGCAAGGGTAGATCTATATCCCTTTATTTCCATCAGTCAGGACTTCCCAAGTATTTTTTCGAAAATATGAGGACACATAAATATTTTAAAAAACTGGAAAATATTTCTAGACCTTCAAATGTTTTACAATATTTTAGTTTGTTTTTTTTTCCCCACAACACCTCTTATAATATTTTTGTTTCATTTTCAACAACAAGTAGAAGTTCATTATTGCTTAATTGAAAATATACCTTTGGAATCTGAAGCCTCTCAGGTTTTTCATTCAGAAGTTTTGGTTTCCAGATTTTGATATCCTAATCTCCTCTAATGATAACTTTAAAACATTTGGGGCACTGTTTCAATTTTTCAGTTTGTTTCAATTATTTGAGGGAAATATAAGATGGTAAAAAGAAAAGAAATAGAAGTAAAAGAATTTCATGAATTTTCTTTCCCTTTAAAAAATAGCTTCTTAATAAAAATTACACTTTTAAAACTGTTTTCTCAGGAAGTCAGTGGGACCATCCAGAGAATAATCACTATTGATAATCAGGGATTATGTTGAAACACGTGATTTTACCCTGGGCTTCAAATAATTATGGGTATTTTAATGCCTATCATGCCGTGCTAAAAATCTTGTCCCCTGAATTTAGCTGTCTGCCAAAACATCTTTTCTGCCTTTCTTTTATACTGTTTATATGCTACATCTTTATCTCACAGATTTGCTCTCCAGCCAGGTGCCACCACCAGTTTAAGAAAGGTTTGACTTTGTGGTACAAATAGCTCTTGGAGCATGTAGATCTAAATGTCATCGCATTGCAGCATTTTAGCACAGCGCGATGATATTCTGTTTTGACACAGTGTCATCATGCTGCATCCCAGTAGGAAGATGTTTTGACACAAAGTGCTGACAAAACATCAAAATGCTAGCAATTGCTCTTTAATATTCATGCTAACTGATAACTGCAAGACAGAGGAGCAATAAAGACTGCTGTTTAATATATTTATTATTTTTTTACAAAAACAAGCTACTGATGAAAATTCCTGCCTGGGTGAGAGTGAAGACATGTCCTTCATAAGGACTATAAAAAAAGGATGCTATCAACCTAGCATCTTAATCTACAGAAAAGGAAAAAAACCCAAAAAAACCTGAAAAAAACAAAACCAAACCAAACACCAAAACGTTCTTTCTAGCTTCTTTTTTTCCTGTTTTTACAATGCCAAAAGAAAAATAAACTGATGTTTAAAAATAGCATTGTGGAAGAAGTATGACCCTAATCTGAAAGACTGGAAATGAAAACTACTCACAGAATCACAGATTTTTCTGCGTTGGGAGTGACCCACAAGGATCATTAAGTCCAACTCAAGTGAATGGCCCATACAGGGATAGAACCCACAACCTTGGCATCGTTAAAACCATGCTCTAACCAACTGAGTTTTGTGTCAAGGTCACTATTAGAGCTGACTACGTGTTATACAGGCCTGTATAAGAAAAGGATTGAGTCTTCTAAGAAATATCTCAGGATTTCTGGGCATGAGGCACAGTGAGGGGAAGAAAGTTTTCAAGCTGAACAAAGTCAGAAATGAGCCAGCCTGCTCAGGGTCCCAGTTAGCTGTTCTGCCCAGAAACTCACTGTTCAGCATCCCAGATGGGAAAACAGCCAATCAAGCAAGAAAACTGCAAGTGGCTTTCACTCTAGAGCTGGAAGAGGCTCTATCAATTGGTTCACTTAGGGCTGAAGTCCTCACTTAAGTTTCTCAATATGCTTCACAGAAGAGATGAAGGCAGTGGTTTTAGTGAACTCTGTTTTTACTGAACCCACACCTGGGTTTAAATTGAATAACAGCCTTGGACAATACATTGGGCAGCAGCTGGGACGAAGAAGCTGCAGATGGAGGCTGTCCACCATCCAGACTGAGAGAGCAGTAGCATGACACTGGGCCAAAGGCAGGATTTGTACATTCAGATGTTCTCCCCACTGCCCAGTCTGTTCACACACAGCACTGGCAAAGAAAGCTGAACAACAGCCACATTATTCATTATGTTTCATGACACTAATTTTATTTTTGTCAATCAGCTAAAGTGTATTTCTTTTTTTCCACAGCAAATTATTTATTTAAGGCAATGTTAATAAACTGGTAAAATCATTATTTTAGCAAATATAAGGATTAGTAGATGGCATGACATTTATTTGTCATTTTTAAGATGTAACACTCTGGAACTACTGACAGTTTTGTCAGAGATCAGTAGCTGGTTTTCAATCTTGAGCTGACTTTCTCTTTATGACTTTATATTTGATATTACAGAGTTTACCAGAAAGGTGACATACTGAAAAATTACCAAAAAAATGGACACATTTTCAAACCACAGGTACTACAGATTAGCATAAACATAATGTTATCCCTTGTCGTCTGCAAGTATGTGATATTATGCATGCAAATCCATTCTGCTTTGTGAATAGAGCTATTGATTTCTTTGGAACTATCAAATGATTAAAAGCAACTTACTTGGATAAATGTGTGTGTGCAGAATCAGATCCTTAATAAAACCTGTGTCTGGACATGCTACTCTTTCCTCATGAATTTTCACTAGCTGTAAAAGTACAGGCTTGCTATTGTTATAGTACTGAATTACTTGCACTAATGTTCATGAAACTTAAATTTCATCCCATTTCTTTAAAAGGTGAGAGCCAAGGAGAGGCTCTCATGGTCTGAAACAAATATTTTATTTTAATAATTTACCAATATTTTATTTTAAAGGATTATCACTAATGTAGAGATTTGGTCTTGAGCCCATTTCTCCAAGGATTACTCTCCAAAATTTCTGGCACATGTTTAAGTTACATTTGAATATAATGAATGACTGTCACAGCAGTCTGTGCCGAACATGTCCTGTTATAGGCTTAATCCTGCAATAGCACAGCACTTTCATATTTTATTGAGTTCTCTAGGAGCCAAGGTGCTTAGAATAAAACCTGACTGGATAATGACAGTTTCATTTTATGCATCTTTCAAGGTTTAACATTTGGTTTGGTTTCATGTTGAACTGTCTATTGCTGTACTGAAACTATTCAGCGTGGATACCAAGCAGCATTTCTTGATTTACTTCCACATCACCTTGAATCTTATAAAAAACCCTGAAATTAGTTTTCCCAAATGAACACTATCGAGTACAAGATGGACTCTTTCTCCACCCCTCCATTCTCCCACCCTGTCCCCCGCCCCCAAAAGATAACCCAAACAAAAGGCCCTCACAGTTCAAAACTTCAAAGGAGAAAATCTAACCTGAGGATTGTTGTCCCATTAACTCATAGGTTTGAAATTCAGCACTTCCTTGACTCCAGCTCCCTGGGTGCTGCACAGCCTTTGTGTCACTGCTGCCCAACACAGAGGCCCTTGGGCAATGCCCACTTATACCCACAAAGCCAAGGAGTGTGACTGGTGTGCATGTGCATAAGCGTTGACTTTCGACGCCAGGCAGTGCAAGCAGGAGCATGCACTGCCACCTTGCCCACATGGGCACAGCACAGTGGCACACACCACTGTGACAGCATACGTGCACTCTTAATACAACATCTAGTTGTTTCTAGGCACAGTCTCTAGTTAACAGGTGATTGGGCTTTTATAAAAATGTATGTAAACACGTGCTTTAGGGCTGAGTTTCTTAGCAGATAGATATAATTACAGTACACTATTAATTTACAGAGCCGCATAGGAGAGTTGCCATCTCTCTCTCTTTCTCCACTCCTTCATGCTTCCTGATGCAGCCAAGCATCCAGCCCTGCCTGTGCATGCCATAGAGTTATCTGCATATGCCCAGCAAGCCTGACGTGCCTATCACACATGTGCTGGCCATCTGTACGGTGCACGTGCGGGAGGTTCAGCAAGCCGTTGTGTTTCTGCCTGTGATTTCCTGGACAAAGGAATGGGAGCTGTACCCACATGCATTCGCACTGTGCCTAGGGTGCGTGACCACACATTTGGCCAGCGTGCTGGGGGCTGAGTCCAGCCTCCAGAGCATGGCTGATTTCATCTGTGGGTCTGTCTGTTCGATGTGGGATTTTCCCCTTTCATTTCTAGTCATTCTGTCAGTGCTGGCATTGATCTCCATTTGACTCACCTTTCAGAGCCCAGACAGACTGGGGAAGCGATTGCCCTCTGCAACTGCAACCATGTGAAAGGTCTCTGAGCAAATCCTCTCACTTACTCAATTATCCCTTCACTGAAGTGATTTGCACCACCATGGGCGGGGAGACCTGAACTCCCAGTGCACCACACTCATTTATCAGGTGAAATGAGGCAAAGAAAGCAAGGTCAGCGAGTGTCCATGCTGCTTACAAGCTGCAGAGCCCTCAAGCCTGTCATTGCCCAGATTACTTTAAAACTCATTCCCTTCCGAGCATACAATCCCCTTTAGCAGGCATTGCTCTCCACTCACTGGCAGGAGGAAACCTGTTAGCCTTTGTCACCACATCCAAGAGAGCAATGGGCACTACAGACAAAAGCCACACCAGAGAAGGTATAACCCATGTTACTGAAACAGGCTTTCTCCATTCTTGTTGCATCGTCTGAGAAGCTCCTCAGCCTCCTGATATTTTTTGATGGAAATAAGTACTGGTAAAATGATACATCAGGAACAGACAGGTGGTAAAAGATCACTTAAAGATTGTTTGGCTGTTTGGTCTTTAGAGAAGTAATGGCAACAAAACCACATTACTCAGCAAGTTTCAGCAAACCATTTTAGCCTGGTTTCTTGTGAAAAGTAACCGCATATGACCATACTAGCTATCTGTTTTCCTCTCTTGTTCCTAATAATTCCCATTTCTACCAAGACTCAGAGAAAACTAAGGTTCTTTAAGGAAAAATTTTGTTTATGGAAGTTTTGTAAAGATAGATGTGCTGACAGAGAAAATATAACCTGTAAGTGTCCCAGCTAAATCTGACTTAGATCTAGAAGAGCAAATTTCAGTACCTTTGATGTCATACCAATGACTTTTCACTGTTACGGTCCATTTTAATAAACAAACTGGGCCTAGCTCACTTTCAACAGGCAACATTTGTGCAGCCTCTGAAGCCAATAAGCAAATGAGTACAAGCATTCAACAGGAAAAATTGGTGAAGTATTTTTTTACTACCTAAATATGTTTTTTTAAAGTCTAAACTCCATCTTTGAACTTTATTCTAATTCTAATTAATCCTAGAATTCATGCGATTCACTCAGCTGTATTTTCATGCTTCAGAAGATCCTAATTTCAACCCCATCTAGCAGAGAAGATGTTTTTGGGTTTGAGGACTCTCACTGTTCTCCTTCATGATCAGAGCAGAACTCTGTATGGAGGACTTTGGAAGAAAATATATCATATTATCTATGTTAAAATAGCTGAGATACAGAAAATTATAGATTATGCACACACTCACAGCAGTTTCAGCTTGCAGCATCCTCCCAGCTGTTCCCTGCCTCTGGTTTACACCAAGAGGTTTTTACAGACAGCCCACCCAGGATCCCTAGCATCACACCAAGTGTTAAGTGGTGCACAAACAAAGACTCTACTATCATGGTGGTGGTTTCAGGTCTACTGTTTGCATAGTCACCAGTTCTAATTATGTGCTTTTTGTCAGAAAAAGGTGCACTCTGTCTTCTACCCCAGGATAAAACAGGGGAGAACTCTAGCATTGCCCAGAAGTTATTGCTGAATCTGGGATTTTCTGGAGACCTGTAATGTTGTGTTGCAAGTCAGTAGGAGGCTGGCTTGCTGTGTGTTACTAATACTTCTATTATTACCATACAACAAGTTACCTGGTTCTTCTGTCTAATTCTTCTGTGAGAAAAGAGAGAAAAGAAAAGAAAAGAAAAGAAAAGAAAAGACACATGTCCTGGCATTAGAAATATAATATACTGTTATAAACAGCGTTCTTCTTTATTTGGAGTGTGGTGGCAACACATGTGGTACAATCCTATTTGCTTTCTCTCATGAGCAGCTTAGAGAGTAGGTGTTTTGGAGAAAAGTCAGTCAGTCATTTGGTAAGCCACTTTGAGTGGGCCTTGCTGCAGAGAATGTCAGGTTAGCTTTGAGAACTCATGTCTAGAACTTCACCACAGAGCCACAGCAAAGCTTTCAAGGACTGAGAAACCCAGGACTTGTACAGACTGTGAGGACACTTCACCCAGCTCAGTGCCAGCTTGTCATCAAAGACTTACGAGAGACCAGTAAGGAACAAATGGTGAGAAGAATATAGGTACCTTCATCTAATCTGAGAAGCTTAGATGCTTATCCTAGAGATAATATTGATATTTACTACACAGATTATTTGTATTTGGCTATTGATAGTTCTCAAATTATCCATTGCATTATTTGTGTCTAGATTCAGCACTTGAGGCTATGGTGCAGAGAGCTTTCATCAGCTGTCAGGATTATAAAATACTAATTACAATCGTATAGACTAAGTTTGACTATCCATCTTTTCCGTTATTAGAAAGGGACACCAGTAAGTCTTCTTGTCCTGACATCAAACCCATATTTCCTTTAAGTTAAACATAAATGCTATTTGCTACTTCTTATGCATCCTTAGGAATAGGCAAGATATCCTACCCTTGATTTTACTGCTCTTGTTCACATATGCATCTATAGGGAGGCTAGGTATGAGAATAACTGAATATGTATATGTTTCTTTCACAGAAAATCTTGGGCCAGTTCTCAGCATGTTCCCCAGCTGAGAAGATGAGCGGGATGCAAAGGAATCCCATCATTACAATGTGAAGATGGGAAATATGTCTGCACAGCAGCTGTTTCATAAGTGATATAGCCTTTTTTTTTTTTTTAACTCATAATGGACTTTAACTTCACGGAAATGTTGGGGCTTCCTGTATATAATAGAGGTCCTTTAACAGTATGCTTTGTATTTCACTGTCTCTCATATTTTTTCTCTGAACTAGACTTTTCAGTGCAGGTTTGGCATAAAGGCAGTAACTGTACTTATATGGGATCTTCCACAGAGAGCTGGCCAGGCAACTGGCATTGCAGAAGACAACCCTTAGAATAGCTTTTGAAAAGGCTCTTTCAGCCAGTTCCTGGCCCCTCCTTATGCAATGAAGAAAACTGATAATTATCCTCCATTTCTCCATTTTCTTGCATGCATGAAGTGTGCAAAGCCCACAGTTTAAAGGGCAGGTGTTATTTGTGTAGCATTCCTGGTGCTGGATTCTGTCTCTGTGCCACTCCTTATGCAATGAAGAAAACTGATAATTATCCTCCATTTCTCCATTTTCTTGCATGCATGAAGTGTGCAAAGCCCACAGTTTAAAGGGCAGGTGTTATTTGTGTAGCATTCCTGGTGCTGGATTCTGTCTCTGTGCCACCGGCTGCATTACTAATCGGCAGAGAGGAGGTCTGAGCTCTGCTGATGGTCCTCAGTGCCCTGGTAAGTTTGGCTGCAGCTCTGGAAAGACACATCTCTGCAGTTTAGACGTCGTTCTGCTGGCTGGCAAGGAAAGTTGCAGTATCACAAAGCTTGAAGTTTTTACTTTAAAAGAGTCTGCTTGTCATGGGAGGTATTATCTGAGAGAAAATGAAGTGTGAGCTATAGGATGGTTCAGTTCAGGGTAGCACCCTATTCTGAACTCAGAAACTGTCTAATAGCACAGGTAAAACTGACAGTTTCAGTTTTCTTCTGAAACCATATATTTTGGTGATGATGAAAATATGCCAAAGGCTAAGGGCACACATAGAGTCACACTGAAACCAAAGCAAATATTCAAAGACCAAGCATATAACTTCCTTTTCTTTGCTGCAGAACTGATGGATTCTCTTCTCCTTGTACACAAACAGTTTTTAGGTGGGGTTCCTTACAGATGAGATTTTTTCTCATTTATTATAGACTGAATCTACTTTTCTCTTCAATAAAGTACAGTTCTGGAGTCTGTTAGTGAGGATGAAAAAAGGCTCCAGACTAAAAAGAAAAAGTTATCAACTGCATTTTCTGAGCTGGCAGACTCTCAAAAAAACATGTATTTTTTATGCATGAGACAAATACAAGATCTTGCTTTAAGAAGAGCTAAGGTTTTGATAGAAATCTTAGAGTCCTAGAACACTCGCCCTGTCGAGTGCTAAATATCTTTGATGAATATGGAGTGCAATGTGGTACACAGATGACAGAGCAGGCGCTTAGAAAGTACAAAACAAAACAAAATATCCTAACCCTTGGACAGTGAGATTAAGCAGATAGGATGATATTACACAGAACTCCGAAGACACTACATGTGGGGACATGGACTAAATCACAGCCTTTTATAAAGTCATACAGGCTGCCATTTCAGATCTATCATCAGCTCTAGTGAACATGATGCACTGTCTGGTGAGTGCCATGGGTGCAGTGCCATGCTAACAGATGGGTATGAATGTAAACAGGCAAGAGACTGAACAGGAGCTTCAGCACAGGCCCACTCAGGTCACAGGAAAGACGAGAAGGGACAAACTTCTGTGTTGTTTCTATGGTTTCTACCTCTTGGCATCAGCAAATGTGATTTGCACACCTCTCTAGGACTGAGATTGCTACTAAAAAGTTATAAAACAGCTCCTGTGTATGAAGAATATTGAATCTTTAAAATCCAACCACAGCCAGAGCTTCAGGAAAGAAAGCAGAATGAATAGATAGACAAAAGCATGCATGAAATCTCTTCTTATTTCATCAACACAAAACCCCTTTGGAGTAAGCAGAGGTCTGGGTGCCTTCACTCAGTCCAGTGTTGCCTGCACCAAGCAGATATGGAAGATGCTTACTCCTCAGAGAAGTCGTTTGCGGGCAAACACTGCTGATGAATAGGGCCTTCTGTGTGGTCACAGTGTGACTAAGTGATTTTCTTTTAGTGGGTAGAGATTATTCTAGTGGCTTTGGCTTCTCAAATTGAGAGCAACTTGCTTCAGCAACAATCTGTTTATTTAATCATTCACCACACAGTATGCATAGCTGTCAGGTGACAAAAATCCACCTTACTCAGTCAGCCAAAACTGGTATTTTTGCAAAAAGTTATTTTTTATCTTGCTTCATCTTTGAGGAATCAAGTTGTCATTGACAGAAGATCTTTTTCTCTTTCAAGGCTTCTCAGATGAAATACACTGCAGCTTCATAGATGAGTTTGCCCTTGTCTATCATTTATATTATTTTTGTTTTAAGGCATCATGCCAAACTCTGTCCTCACTCATGTTCAACCGCAGAGACTTCAGTGTGGCTGCAATCGAGGATGGAATCTGACCCATTGTGTTTGTTTTCAATTGCAATATGCATGACTTAATGTTGCATCCTCCTTTATTTTAGTCTCCCAGGACAGTCTGAAAAATCAGATGTTGAACCTCAAGAGATTTCTCCCCAGTGAAATATTCTAAATATGCTAGGAAAAATGTTTTGTCAATTCCAGCTTGTTGATTCACCCTAGCCAGCTGCTGGGCAGTCTCAACCACTACACACTGCCATACAAACTGGGAGGTCAATGCTGGGAGCACGCAGGCAGGATGGTGGGGCCATGTGCTAGAGCAGATTGGAAGGATTCCATGTATTGTTGTAGATGATGTGTTTGGTTTTCTGATGGAAGGGGCAGTTGCATGCCAGCTGTCGCTCTGGACTTCATTTAACTGACTGAAGAAGAGATAAGTTGGAGTTAAGGCTTATCCCCATGTTTTCACCATCCTTGGTTAGATTCTGCCTGCTCTTTCTACCAAACGCATCAGAATTGTGGTGCACCTCTGACAATAGCGGAGATGGAGGTTCTACCTCGTCAACCTGCAGGTCTACTAATACTTCACACAGACAAAAAGCACTGTCCATCAAAATGAGCAGTTCAGAAATTGCCTCTCACGAAGATCTGATTTTTTTTATTATTCTTGAAAATTAGAAGGATGATTGACTTTTTATGTGGCTTATCATTAAAATTGAGAATAAATTGACCTTTTTCTCTCCTTGACAAAACTGATTCAGATCCTCCAAATAATCTAGAGAGTTGTCATTTATCTCTGATGCACCAAGAGATTTCCCAAAACTGGTGGATTTTCACTTTGTAGATTATGCGTATTACAAAAGCAAAGGAAAGATGGCAATGGTGACCATGTAAAGAACATTCCCATGATTTGGAATGGCTTGAGCAGGCACACATTTTGAGAAAATACTAGTTTTATGTTCATATGTGACTCTGGAAAAAAAGCATTATGTTACTGGTGCCATGGGAAGGCATTGAGTCGTTTGACAAATCAGAAGGAAAGTGTGCGCCAAACCAACAAAAACATTTTTTTCCCCAGAGGTGCAAGGTCTTCTCTTTGAAACTATGAATTTGTAAGCAGAAGCCCTCTATATTAATGAGATTTTTAATACCAGAGGGTGTTTTATAAAAGTAAGACATGACTGTTTCACTGAGGGTTATATTTTCATAGTGTTTCAAGTGCTTAGATCTGTGTATTGCCCTTGACTTGGATCATAGCCCTAAAGAGCAAAATAATACTATAGGTGCCTTAGTACAAAATTAACAGGGAAAACAACCAAAGCAAAGGAGCAGACACAGAAAGCAATACACAAAGAGACAAACGATACAAAGCAGAACCAGACTTAGACATCAGAGGTCAACCCACAAAATATTGTGAAGGGTAAACATGTTAAAAAGAAACGTCTTACAAGGAAAGTAGTAACAAAATGGTTTCTGCGAAAGCTGCAGGGCTCCCTCATATGGGCTCCTCACGCAATATGTACCCCTTGCTCTTCTGCATTTGGCTTTGGAACACACTTGACACACAATAAGAAAGTAGTCATGAATGCCTTTTTTTTTTGTTAGAAATTTTAATTCAATTCTAATTTCAATGAAGACTTGTAAAAATTGAGAGGGCTCATTATAACTGAAAATAGATATAGCAAAAAAAAAGAAGAAAAAAAAAGAAAAAGAGCACAACTTTGTTTGACCTTACTTTCCTGACTCTTACTTCACTTAACAAGAGAAATGTCTTACAGAATTAGAATCTACAAGACCAACACATGGTCAGAATAGAAGGAAAATCCCAGAGAGAGGGATACACCAAAGGATGCATGCAGTCAGAAGCAAAACATCTATCTTATTGCTAACCTATCCTCATTTGTCATAATGTTCTTCACCCAGAAAAATAAATTTCAATCAATATAATAAATATTCTGATGTTTCCCCCTAAAATGCAAACCCTGCCTTTTAGATCATTAGTGGAAAGAAGTTCTAACAGCACCTTTTCTAGGCCATTGCAGTAAGTGTCAGTTTTTGCATTTGCTTCTAAATATTGCAGTGCACTATTAGCCCAATTTCAGTGACTCTAAAGCTACCTTCTCACTGGATAGCATATCTTGAACTGTCCTCAAGTGGTCCCTGCTAATTTATGCTCAGGGTTGTCACTGTCAGTGTGACCACTGTCCCGGAAACAGAAAGAAGAAATGTTTTGATTTCTTGTAGGAAACAATAGTGAGCACACTGAGTGCTTAAGAGAGGTGTATTGACAAGTGTGATGTGATGTGATATTCACAATTAGGCATCCTCCAGAGGGATCCTTATTTATGCAAACAAAGAAATTACATGGTTCGCCCTTAGGGCTTTAGGTATTTCCAGTTTGTCCTAGTCTAACCTAAGTTTGCTATGTCTTAGTCTCATATTTTCAGTATGTGATTTACAAGAGTCACTTCCAAGATTTACCTCCCAAAGTCCATGTGAAAGTTAGCCATGGCTTGTCAAAAAGCCTTGCAAAGGCAAATCCCTTCTGGGTGCCCAGACCTCGGAGCACGTCCCAAAGGCAGGCCTTGCCTCTGGTCACTTCTTGCTGACTGGCCTTTATTCAGGAAAGCTTCAGTCCTCATGACTGAAACAAAACATCCTCAAGGAACTTATGAATAAGTCCATTTGCTTCCTGCCTCAAACACTTCTAAAACATTAACCTGAAGTGTAAACGTTTCTGCCTTTCATTTCCTTGGGGATGACAGGAGAGAGAGTCTGAGACTGATTGCAAAAGCTGTAGTGCTTGTCTGAAGTCTTTAGCCTGACTCTGGTCAGGCCCCAGGTGACCAGCTAATGAAAATAATTCAAACTATACCAAAACAAGAGCCATTTGTAATGTGGAAATTCTAGACAGACAGCTCTGCAAAACCCTGGGAACAAACATGGAGATAAATCTTTGCAAGAAGAAACACCCCTACCTCATTACTCACAAGGTCAATTTTAAATAGCATTGTGGGGCACAGCCCCCACATGTGGCAGAAAATTACTTAGTATTAGCTTTTTTTTAAATACATCCATACCTGTGTGCTTGTTCCTCTGGAGTCATGAAGTACAAGGAAATATTTGGCTTCAGAAATATTAGGAAGACTTTTGAAACTCATGCCTTGGGATCATTCTTAAGAACAGTTTCTATAACTGCAAATGAAAGAGGAAGAAATGAACCACTGAAAATAGGTATAAAAGCCATGATTTCAAATAAACACAACTATGAAACAAGACACAGAACAATAGGAGGAACATGCATGAAGGAAGAAATCAGTTGGGGCTCTCCAGTAACAAAACTGGAAGCTTTCAGATGTCAAAAACCTCCCAGAAACAGGAAAAGGAGGATGGATTCCACACCATGGCACATAGGCTGCCCAAGCTTGGAGCAAGCCAGCATCGATGAATCACAGCTGCAGGTAACCAGTGACAGGGAGCCACAGCATCCTGGGGAAAGTGCGTGCTGGATTTCCCGGTGGTCGGCGGCTTGCTCCTGCACTCCAAGCAGTGTAGCCAAACTCTGCCCTGACTGGAGGGCTGTGCATCCTCTGCCCTGTCACCCTGTGGCAGGAGTAGCTCCCCAGCAGCAGAGGAACTTGGGGTTGTCAGGGATGTCCCAGCCAAGAAGCCTGCAGTTATTACTAAAATGCACATTCCCTCTTGCAGGCTCAGGACCTTCCCAAGGGCATGCCCAAAGACCAAGCAACAGGGAACAATTTGGAATCAGTCCAAACCTGTTAAGTCAACTTAAAAGTCTTACCTAAGATCCTATAATTCAGGCATTTAATGAGTTAAGTGCTTTTAATGTGAGTTTTGTAAATAAAAAGCCTTTAAAAGTATATACTACAGAGATAAAAAATTCTTTCTTTACAAAAACTTCATAAAACAATATAAAACGTTTCTATGTGTATATATTTTTTTTATCTTACCACTTATTAAAACTTTATTTTTAGTAGTTATCTTCTCAGCATTCACCAAGAAGACTGCAGAGACCCAAATTATATTTCTGCTTTCTGTGGAAAACTGATTGGAAAATTGACTTTTTAACATTTGCTGTCTTCTGAGACCTCTTAGATATGTCCTAATAAAAAAAAGTTGTAAAATTTATTAGTTACATCTAATCATAACCTGATCCCACCACACATACTAAACTAAATAATTTTATTTCAGTGTTTAGTCCTAATGAAAAATAGTATTTCCACACTTGCTGTTTTATAAGGTTAGAGTTGAGGAAAAGTTCTCTTTTACTATCTGTTATCTGGTTGAATAACATGTGCACATGACACTGTATTAATGTTATGGAGAGGAGCTTTTTAAAGGTACTTATTATTTCAAAAATAATTGAAAGGAAAGAATTGTATGTAGACCATCAAAATATCTTCATATTAAAGAAAACCCTCAGGATATGGTTGTTTCCTTAAAGTTCTCACTGAAAGAAGAAAATTATTTTTGAAAGTGATGGAGAATTCTCTGTGTGGTTAAAATTTCTAAATGCTGATTGCTACATTTTGTCATGTGGCGACATATCAAATTAGCACAGTGCATTACTGTCTATATCATCACTTGAAAGAAGTTTTAAAACTGTGTATGCAATCATTGATGGAACTCAAATCTATGGGGTTTTTTCCCCAGGTCTCCAATGTTATTTTGATGGGACTCAGTACATTATTGAAACTGTCATGAATTAGTAAAATGAAATGAAAATAGATGCAAAACCCTTGAGAGAGTCTAATAGTGCAATTCTACTGCTTTCTAGCTTCCCTGAGCACAGCTGTCAAGAATACATCACACCAGGAAAAACACTCAAAGACTTTTGGTGTTTGTGCTTGAGGGAAGAAATGTGTTAAACTAAAAAAATTGTTAAACTGGCCAAAAGAGTTTGGAAGAAATTTTGTCAGTCTGTCAATTTTTCAATACAAAACCTCTCACTTCTAAGTTGCAAGATAACTCATTATAGTTTATTCTTTACTTAGTACAAATCATCTTGGGCCATATCATTAGTGTGACGAAAATTCATAGGAAATAAAAAAAAAAATAAAAATAAAAAACCCTTCATGAAGATTTATAGTTGAATATGTACTACTAGACATCAGATTAGAAAATGATGGGAGAATCAGCACCACAAGTTGCAGTGCTCACTACCAGTGCCTACTAATAGACCTTCAAATTTCAGGTGGAAACTCCCATGACCCTAACTTTGTACCACCAAAACTGGCATAAATGCCAGGAATTTTTTAGTGCTGGTGCTGCAGTGGTGATGGGTAGGTTACATCCTTCCCTTTCCCTCCAGAAAGTGCAGAGATTAGAAACACTGGTGGTCAAGGGATCTGGAGGTGTTTGGAAGGCTTGTGGGAGCCCCACCAAGACAGACTTGTTGCCTCTCCAAGAGGAGCCCCCGCCCCAGGCAAGCAAGTCCCCTCACCCACAGCTAGAGCTGACACCCATAGCTAAGAAGGTGACCACACAGTTTCCTTGAAAAAAGGACATAGGTAATCTTCACAGTCTGAGCGGGGTAAAGTGAAGGGAAACATCCTCCCAGTGACAGTTTTATCCAAAAGTACTTTAGTCTTATCCAAAACACATCTCCAGGGAAGCTTGGGAGAGGCAAGTAGCTTTAGCCCTTCTTCACTCATCCTTGACAGTCTCTCCAGATGCCCCCAGGGTATTTCATTACAAGCTTATCAGGTCCTTTTGACAACTAGATTGCCAGATTTGCAGTGATTGTCTGAAGTTATCTGAATACATCACTGTTATTTTCTCAACAACTGTGCTACAAAAGTAAATCAACAGAGGATAGGCTGTCTTCCAGTAACTCAGCAATCTGATTAGCTTAAAAATTGTACTAACATTCCCTTAAATAGCATATCCATGCCCTTGAGACCCATTATCCTGGTATCTAAATTACAAGAAGATAATACAATAACAGCAAAAGGAAAGACTTCTGTCTGTCTACAGTATTTACATCTTTTTCCTAATAAATCCTTTTAGAAAGAAGAAACAGTTGCAGGAAATTTTTGTGGACAAGCTAAAGGATAGCAATTATTTTTTAAAACTTGTGAATACTTTCCAGAAAAATAACTTTGTCATAGAAAAGTTGTTGAAAGAAGAAGGTGGTCAGATAGATAGGAACTGCATAGAGCATTCAATTGGTGATGACTGAGTCACTCAGCTACAGTCCAAAGTGAAAATTAAGGTACAGAAAGTTAAATTCAAATAACTTTTAACTTCTGGCTTAATTTCAGGTGAGCAAGCCTGCTGCAGTTGAGTCTGGCTGAATTTTTTCCCAGTTTCCATGCACTGTAAAAAATGAGAGCCTTGGCATTTTGCACAGATTAAGCTAAGTGCTATCATAGACTGAGTTCTGGCATTCAATCTAAATGCCCTAATATTTGTACTCTACAGTCAGGTTTTGAACATTATTTTAGAAATTATCTAGACCCAAGCAAAGAGTGATCACTGCACATCCCCCTTCAAGAGTTTTCCACTCTCTCTTCTCTGCTTTCACAGAGAAGAAATGGCATCAGAGAAATGCCATTTCAAAGGGGCAAGGAAACCATGAGGCACTCTCTGCACTTGGAAGGAATGCTGACTTTTTAAGAAGTTTGGGCCGAAATTTGTCATGTCACGAAATATTTTGATTAAAAAAGTTATTTACTGATGCAGGAGTTAGAGTGGCATATGCCAACTGACATGGAAAGAGAGTCCTCACTGTTCAATGTAAAGTTTATCTTCTGTGGCTTTTCTCTAAGTGCTATAGCAAAGACTCATCATTCTTGTTAACTCCATTTGACTGAGTTTGCATTAATCACCTCCTAGGAAAGAACTGCCCTCAGTAGTGCTGGCCCTGTGTCTCAGCTCTTCCTGCCCAGTGTGCTAGGGTAGGCTTCAATTCATATTTGCCAAAGCATAATCACCTAGCAGATCTCTAATAGTGATGTTGTTCAGGCCCAGATGACCCAATGTCATCAGCTAGGTATTTATACACAGTGTCTTGGTTTTAGTGTAGGCTTTAATTGAATTAGACTAAGAAAAAAGAAAGTTAAGATGCAGAAAGTATAAACGGAACCAGGTCAGATTTTGTGACTTACAGTAGGTGCAGTGGGTATTCTCAGAAACATTCTTCTAGCTTTGCAAGGAGCAATTCTGCTACTTTAAGATATTCTCCCTCAACACACTGAGCTTGAGCAAACAAAAGACTTCCCTAATAGAGCCACACTAGAAGACCTGGTGTTAGCATGTTTAATCCTTTAGATACTTTTCAGATGGGATAGGGAATCTTTCCTAATCACTTGCTGTCAGCAGATGTATCTCACATGCACTCATGGAATCCTGTTTGTGCCATATGAATAAAACAAGCCATCCGATGGTGACAAGGGGCATACAGGCCTATATACTCTGTTAGTACCTCTGTCTCTCCCACTTCACCTCTCTGGGGGGCTGGGCAACTGGTTTTGGTTGTTCACCAGAAGTTAGGGGCTGTAGGACCCCTGTCACTTTATAGCTATTGCCAAAGAACATTTTTTCTCCATTTGGCAGCTGTTTAAACATATGAAAGCTAAAGTAATTCTATTTCTAAATGAATACTAAACAGACAGGCTCACTATGTTGGGTTCATCCGTTTGCTAAATACACCTTTGTTTTCCAGACCATCTTTGAGCAGGCAAGCCATTACTACCATACTTAAGATATTTTTTATTTCTTCCTTTTTAATAAACTGTCATAGAAGCTTATTGCTCTTTCATATTTCTGAAATACCTAATTAATCAGAATACTTGATTTTAATCACAACTGTGCTGCACATACCGTGGTAATCTTTTGCTGCATCTACTCCAATCTCTGCCATTTTGACCTTTGCATCTCATCATGCTTCTCTCTGGTCACACAAAATGCCACAGAATCTAATTTACTCTCACAAAAATCAGGCTCTTGTCACGTGTTTTTTTTAAACACATCCTGCAGATTCTGGTAAATTCCTACGTAATATGTGAGCTTTTTTGAAAAACTTCTTCAGATTTTCTGATTCACTCGCCAATGCAATACCCGACTCATCCATAGTTAAACATCCCTTTTGTTTTCTTTCCTTTACTATTTTGCCTATTAAAGCCATGTCTTATTGCCTTTTATTTTCCATCAAATGACTACATTTTCTTCATTTCAGCCCTTCCTTCAAAGGAGTTTCTCGCAGTAAGCCTTTCACTAGCATTCAACCAAAGCTTTCACTGTCTCATAGGCTTAGACTATATTATCAATGTTTTACAGCCAAACAATACACTGTAAGCACTGGTAAATTATACTTACTGATACTGCTTGTGGAAAATAAACTTGAGAGGTGTCAGCACAAATTACACCTTCAAAAAGTATGATAAAAACCAAACCAAAACAACAACAACAAAAATTCACCTCAGCCATGAGAGATGAAGAGAGAGGGGGTACGTGTGTGCACATCTTTCTGTGTCAAAGTCTGATCTTTCCCCATTTCTGTCAATGGAAACTTCACCATTAGCCTCAATGTGCTGAAGACCAACACTGTAAAGAGGCTATAGCAAAGACAAACTGAGCTCTCACATCCTAAAAGCCACCAATACAAAGTAGAAAGCAAGATCCAGATATATAACTTCAAATAAGGAGACTACGTGTGGAAGGAGCTGCCTCTAGTAAAATGCGAAACATTTAATTCCTAAAACAGAAATTATTGTTCCTGAGTTGAACGATTTAAAACAAACAAAGAAACAAAAACCCCAAACAAACAAACAAAAAAACAAACAACTGTTTCTATAGCAGTGTTGATTCTTCTGTGAGTTTGCATATAACAACTTGAATACAATTGTTTTGACAAATTTTGCGCTATTAAATCCTAGAACAACACCACAAATAGAGATTGTGAACAGCCTTGCTTAGCCTGTAAACCAAACAAGTTTTAGTTGATTTTGACCAGCTTAGTTGTCTTCCTTACAGACTCACTTGTTAAGATCCATAGGAATGAATGAGTTTCTGCTATTTACAACAGAGCAGAGGGAGCTAACATGCATAACTGTGGGTCCTACTTCAGTATGTCTCTTTGCTAAACCAGTTCCCAAGGGTGTTTGGGCCATAAAGGAGTCTTGAACATTGCCTGCAACCAGCCTCTGAACAAAGCTGCCAAAGCTAGCCTTGTTGTAGGCACTGTGGATGCTGGCCTTCAAAGCTAGGGCTTGGAGAAGAGAAGGCAACCCAGCAATTGTCCTTAGAGAATTCCCAGTGGCTGTAAAGGCTGGTATGGCTTCTTTACACACACAGGAGGGCATAAAGAAACTGTAGCAAGGCACAGGAAAGACAGGAGAGCATAACAATACAGAGGGGACACCAGAGTGGGTGAAAAAGAAGTACATTGTTTATCCACAAGAGGTGCAAGATGAACTAATTTGTTGGAACAGTCCCCATGTGTTCAGATTAACATTAGGGCTCAAATTTTCAGAAGATCATCTATACACTCACACATCTAATGCTTAGCTGGACATAAGATGACACAGCACAATGTCATTGCACATACGGTCCTGGGGACGACTGGTCAGCTCAAACATGTTGCTGAGAACATTTTAAAATGGGTCTAAATAACTCTATATAGGTTTTGTACATTATTGATGATGGTTTCTTGAATATTTTTGTTACAGTTTTTGTGATGTTGACAGTGGGTCCTTGAGTATTTTCATATCCGCTTTGAGTGCCTTTGATGGGAAATAGCAAGCATATAGAGACCTCAGTTAAACTTAACCCACTCCTTGGATAGAGGAAGATGTGGCTTATATTGAGGTTAATGAACTGCCCTGCAGAGAAGTTTGTAAAGTGAAGTTTTTACCCATTTATATTTTAAGGAAGATTATGGTCCTGAAAGTGGACTATGGAGAAATTCCCACATCTCCCATTAAAATGTTCCCACCTACTGTTTTTTCAACAGAAAGAATGCCAGAAAGACCTTTTAGGCCAAAGAGGTCAGTCATGTTATTTCTACCATCCCAACTCGAAATGCCTCCTTGCACTATTGCAGCTAGAAATATTGCCACATTAGTTGTTGCTGAACTTCTTCCAATAGAAATACCACAAAAATGCTTTTTCTTTGGGATATTTAGACTACGAAATTCTTACAAATTGTATATATCAACATAACTCAAATGGGTACCAAGTATTTTTCTTTTTTATTATTACCAGTGTTTTGTGGCAAGACTTCCCTTTCCGTTTTAAGGACACATCATCAGAACAGAGATATCCTACTGGGAAGAAATTGTCACCAGAATTCTTACTTGGTAAAAGATGAAGAAAACATAAATAATTAAAAAAATGCGTAAAACCTCATCTTTGCTTTAAAAGTAAGTAAAAATTCTCTCTTTCCTAGGGAATTAGAGTGTTTGGTGTGCTTAAGTAGGATAGACAGTCAAATGGATATATTTCTGGTTGTTTTATTTGTATATATTTCTGGTTGATTTATTTGTATATATGTTATGTCCCAGTCTGGTGGGTTTAGGGGAAAGCGTTTTGATTCACTCTGGGTGGTGCATGGGAGAAACAACAAAATTCTCAGGACATCCAATAACCAACTTTTACTTGCAAACTTTAGAACATTAAGGTAGAATAAGGTACTTCACAAACTTTAAAACAACATCCGGACAAAGTAAGGCACTTCATAAATTTTAACTTAGCAAACTTAAACTTAGCCAACTTATCCAGACACAACAAGGCACTTGCTAAGGCACTGACTGCCATTTTTTTAGTTGGGCTTACAATATATTTTGAGAAGAAGTTAGGAGAAAAAAGAGAGAAAGAAAAGAAATTATAAGAGTAGAAAGATTTCGCCAGCTGTGAAGCCAGTGATGAGACTTGATTGGTTGAAGAGATGGTCGAAGTCTTGATTGTCGGGGGGGAGGGGGAAGCCCATGAAACACAAAATTCAACGTGCAGAGATTCAGGTGCAAACACCCTCGTACCTCCTCTGGGGTGGGGAGTTTTACACTGCCTGATGCAACACTGTGGTTCCTGCAGTCCTTTGGTGGAAGGCCACAGAAATGAGGCTGGATGGGGGACTTCGCGCCTGTGTGTTGCTTAGATTGTTTCTAATACCTTCTAAGAGATGAGGCTGCCTCTCACATCAATGTAGTTGACCCAGTTGTGCCCAATCAGAAGGGATGAATACTTTTAGGCCTACGTGTGAATGTCCCAATATCTCCTCCGGGAGATACTGAACCAGTTACACCCAATCAGAAAGGATGAATAATGTGAATGTCCTGATACCTTCTGCAGATGTGGAGAAGGGGTTTACAACTGAGCCAGTTGTCTAACGGGGACATTGGCATGATAAAAAGCACTATCCCACTTCCAAGGATCTGTTTCTAATTGGCCCCTTCCCTTATCTGGCTCAAAAGCAAGCTTCTTGCTAGACAAAGATTAACTTGTGGTGGTCATCCTCTGGTGTTCACACCCTCAGCACGTGAACTGTTACCTTGCTCATCGACAGAAAAGCACCTACTGCTTTTGCAAATGACCTATTGTTTGAGCCATTAACCATTAACATTTCAATCTCTCAAAATACATAGTTATAAAGGTCTTTCAAATTCTGCTACCATAGTGAGCATCGCTAGGAAAACCACTTTCAGTTTTTAATAGCTCCATTTAATATAGCTTCTAATTCAAAAATATTTGGTTATGTGAATGAATGGATATGTCATTCAAGTCTCCTTTTCAGCTTACTATATTGAAAGATCCAAAGACTGGCCTGTAATATCAAAGCAGGAAATGAAACAGCTGAAATTCTGCTTATTTGGTGGCACAGCTTTTGAAGAGCAAGTGAATCAAAAGGCAGGTATCCCCTCTGCATCTATCACTGCTTTCAAATGGTTCTCGGCAAAAAAGTGTTCTTGGAGTCTCCAAGGTCTGGAGTGGAAATAGCTAAGGTGAGAAAGCTTACAAATCAATATATGTATAGTCACTCTGTGAGAATTCAAGCCCATGGCAATTTTCTTGGTCAAATTGCCTATCGTGGATTTGTCACTTTGTGTGTATTATCAGTGTGCACTTCCAGAGGCTCACTAGGAGGTAAAGCTTACCAGAAGTTGCTTGAAGAAGGAATATTGGTATTTTGTGATGAAGCTGGATACCCTCCACTTTGGGAAAGTTTGGGTTCTGTTGAGAAGCGTCTGTCTTATGCTGCTTACCGTAAGGGATCAAACAGGGTCACCAGTCTGAACTGGCTTCCCACTTTCCCCACACTGTGTTTAAAATTAAAACCTGAATAAATGTTATGGCTTGAAGACTCCTCTCTCTAGCAAAGGTAATAACTGTCCTTGTTTTGACTTCTAGGGGTGAAAGAACTGACCCATAAATGTGAAGAAAAAAAATTTATAGTTTATTAAATATATTTGCATTGTGTCCAACACTACAAAAGCTCATCTTAGCACTAACACTGCCTTTGGTTTCTTTTCCTTTCCCTTGAGCTGCTCACTCAAATAACGCAGTTCTGCAGCATCGCAGGGCAGAAGCCCAGCAAGGCTGAGACTCATGATGAAACTTTCAGATCTGGTAACTGCATCACTGATTTCCAGAGAGTGATACTTTAACAGACCACAGGAGAACAGGGATGTCTGAATCCAAATAGTCTCAGTGTTTGAAGACAGTTCCCAGACTGAGCACCAGAATGGGCTCTGGATTGGTACTGAGAAATATGGTCATCACTCAGAGCCTTTCTCTCCTCTGACTCATGCTGATTTTATAGTCGTGTGGCCCCACTGAGCAGCCAGCATGCCGTCACGGATACAGAAGACATCAGAAATGGGCCCTCAGAGCAACCACAGAAACAAGCAATATCTAGGTAGGTCCCTTTGCTACAGCCTAAAATTTTTTTTCCCAAAAATATTTGGCACTGCCCTGAGTTATTGAGTAACGGGGTTAGAATTTTTTGTTTGTTTGCTTTAAACAAAATGGGATTGTTATTGTGCAATAGCATTGTTCTGGGAGGCAGACAGCTTTTGCAGGCTGTCTGCAGCTTTGTATTTTTTCAGTATCTGTGTTTTAAACACAAAGGTCAGCGATCACCCTATCAGGTCATTACTATATCTGTGTCACTGTGGGATAGGAGTCTGCTGATAACTGGACCACCAAATCCCTCATGCCTCCAGCAGCAGACTGGAAGCAACCATGTGCAGGGTTACTGCAGGGCTACGGCATCCTCCCACCCTGCCCAGCCACACTGCAGATCAAGGTTGTCTTTCCCAGGTGTTCCCTGTCCAGACAGGCCACAGAAGATGATTTATTACTGCTAGTAATCAGCACCTTGAGGTAAATTAAAAGCAAGACTGTAAATCTTTACGTGCTCTTTCATCCGTTACTTTTTGTTTCTTAACATCAAAATAGATTGACATTCCTCTGCCACACGGCAGGGTTGGGTCTTGTTTTACTGAGGAATTGAAGACTGCAGCCACAGTGCTCATGCTGTAACGATACAGCATGTGGGAAGAGGCTGAGTGACATGTTGAATAGAGTACTGCCTTTCTTCCTCTGGGACCCAGGTTTTCAGCCACATCTCAAATCCTATGTTAAATGAGTAGTCTCTGTTCCACTCCTGGGGGAACAGCAGTCTGCATTAGAAAACCGCGGTGCATAATTCATCAGACTCAGTAGCTGAAAGCCAGGAGCCAGATTCTCAGAGAAAATTGGACAGAAGATCCCTTCTGTCTCCCTAGGTTCAGGTCAGAAGTCGACTGATGGGCATCTTGCCTATGGTGAAGCCAAAGACACTGCTGCTGGAGCTAGTCTGAACCACAAAATATGGAGAAAAGACTCCACAAAATGCGGAGACTGCTGTTGTCTTGTAGCAGTAATGTAACTCTCCAGCTAGAATCTAACATGCCTCCCAGACAGCACTATTATTAGTCACAAATGAAATGAGGAAACTGTTAATCAAATAAAAGCCTTTATACTGTCCACCTAAAAGCTGTTGGGCATGCCAGCCCCAGAGTACTCAACAGCTTCAATCAAAAAGTACCAGATACAGCCATAGTGCCCCCTTGAATTTCAAACAGATCTTATTTTTATGACAGAAAATGATTACCTGGTAACAGAATCAGGTGATTGATTTGTCTATTCATACTAATTGGACAGAATTCCAGGAAAAATACTTTGGACCCACACATTTGCCCAGGACTCTGATACCATAATGAGCTTTATGATGAGACTACAAATGATAAAGGAACCTGGAAGAAAAGAGAGAAGAGTCTCAAGACTGGCTGCTGGAGACAAACTCCTGGGAAGAGCAATCATCTTCAGCACAGTCTGCTGGTTAGAGGCTGCCTCAGCGCAGAATATCAACCCTTCAAGATACAATCACAATGTATGGTATGGAAATTATGGAAGAGAAAAATAAGCATGGGGAGAACAATAAGACAGAACTTTTCATTAACATGTGAGATAATCGTAAAAAGGCTATTTGGATCATATGAGCTGTAGGCCATGCTTACTTACTGATGCTGATGTAGTATTACAAACATGGAACAATTTTTGTTGTTTTAAGAACCACTCTGGAATGGTCCACAGTCTGATCTAATTGTTGACTGAGGTATTCCACCAATGTGATTAGTATTACCCAGATTTTATGAAAATCCAAATCTAGCACAATGGATGTCAACATCTCAGCACATGATTCTCAACAGTAAACGAGATTGCAAAACACATGATCAGTGGGAAGCTAGGCTATACTGTATACACTTCGGGGAAAAGACTGCAAGAAACACAATTCAAGGGCTGCAGTAAGAATGCAGAGGTTTGGGTTCATCCTCCAAGGCAGTGCTATGAAGAGATCTGGAAACAGGGTTAAAAAAGAGTAGCGAGAATATATTCCCCAAGGAGGGTAATAGTGTTCTGACATGGGAACACAGCTTCCAGGTCCAAGTCAGTCTCTCCGTGCTGCCCTAGATAGATATTCCTGTTATCTGAAGGCTCCTTGCACAGGAATCCTTACACACACTATGGGCTGCTTCATACAGACATACCTGAGAAGGCCCTGTTTCTCTGAGAGGAAGAAAAGTAGTACTTTCACTGAAACAGCTGTAAGTCTGTGTGGCTTGATAAGACCTGCATGGAGCCAAAACAGTTGTATGAAATTCTTTAGTGTGCCATAAGGCCACAGTATCCTCTTTTCTTGCAACCAGTGAGACATTAGCCCACCTTTCACTTAGCATCTCTGTTGCCATCATATCCATTCTCTCTCTCTTTCCTTCATATTCTCCTTTCCCATCTCTCTCTCTGATGACTTGCCTTGAAGCATCACTGCAGTCCTCCAGGACTAACCACTCAGCAATGCCAGTCACCTGAAATGACTGTGCTCAAAGCTGTGATTTGCTATTACCCTTTGCTGTATACATTAGAGAGAACTGTCCCAATTAATAATGCTTTAGATTAAAACTTATCTGGGCTTTCAGCCACTTAAGAGTTGTCAAGCATTATACTTATAATCGTAAGTAAGTAATAAGTGAGGCCAAGCTGGAGTGTGAACAATTACTTTTTTACTTCAGAACACTCATTCATTATTAATCTCTCAGATACAAGTGTGATGACTGGAGTGTTACTTCAGGGAGACTGAT
This sequence comes from Campylorhamphus procurvoides, assembly GCA_013396655.1. Lineage (NCBI taxonomy): Eukaryota > Metazoa > Chordata > Aves > Passeriformes > Dendrocolaptidae > Campylorhamphus > Campylorhamphus procurvoides. The sequence continues at coordinate 162,156 of WBMV01004262.1, read as the reverse complement.
AAGAGTGTCTTGGTGCAGGGGGTCAGTATCTTAGAGATAATTGTTTTATATAAGCAATTAGGCCAACATTATCAAGATTGTGTGGAAAAAAAAGAAGGCATTTAATTCAGATCCTTACTTAAGCACTTCAGTGGAGTAACAGGAACATGAAGGCTAATTTCATTGTAGGCTCCTATGTGTACATGATCAGGTTGATAAATGTTTGACTTCATTTTTCATAAGACAAACCAAAACAAAAATTACCTAATACTAAATATGCAGGAAAGAAGACAAACTGTTTTGGAAACAAGGTGATGTAGAAGAGCAAATGTACATAGTTATCAGCTGCTGCTGAAGAAGGTGCACACCTGCAGCATTCTGGAAATCATATCAGCATGCATGAACAAAAGGCCAGAGAGTCCTGTGTTTAAGATAATAATTACAGGGAAGACTGGATGAGGAGCATGCTGTGGTCCTAATTGCATCTAAATACAAAGCCGAGTGTTTTTAAAGGCAGTGTTTAAATCAAAGCACATTCCCCTTTCATTACTGGACCTTCAAGGCAGAGTTGAATTCATAGCAAATTCTAAGGCTTTAAAGTCCTTGACCATACATTAAATCATCAAAGAGTTTTACGAATGTATTCTGGACTGGCTTATGGCCAATCAGGGGAGGCCTGACTATTTTCACAGTATCTGTTAAGGGTTCCCACAGCAAAACAAAGCATCTTGGGTAGGAACGAACCAATCTACTTACTGACTGTTAAATTCACACTACCTGTGTTTGTTTGAACAGTGGAGAATACAAATCTTCATTATCTCAGGACTAACATTTCTGTTAAGACTCAAATCACCACTGACAGTCAGAACCAGAGACAAGCCCTCTCCCTGCACTTACCTGTCTAAGGACAAACTGCCAGAACATCCAGATCTCAACAAAAAAAAATCATTCCTTCAACAACTACTTCTCTCCCCTGAACAAAAACAACTCTGAACTTCACCTTGAATCTTCTAACATGAGAAAAGAGGGGGAACTCCACAGTCAGCAGTCTTCTTGTGGAGATGAACTATTGTGAAAGTGCCTCACTCTGGTGTCCCCATAGAAGACCTGGCAGCTGACATGGCACCAATGTCTTACCTCAAGCATGGGGACTCGGGCCACTCTCTATCAGGTGTGAAAGGACAAAGCTTGCACCCTCACAGTTCCCACAGGCAAGTATGGAGTAGGACAGAGCCCTTATATAGTATACGGAAAAGTTGAGGTTCTCCTGTTTCTGTACATGATGCATTCATTACACAAGCTGCCCTTAATGTGCCATTTGTCTGGCACGATAAGCCATCCAGAAAACCAGGTGAATGGAAAAAGTTGCTAGGCAGAAGAACAAACCCTGCAAAGAAAACATAAAGAATCTGTCTACAAGGCAGACACAAAAGTTTAACAAGTGAAACAAGTTTTGTATCAGTTGTAGTTACATAAACTGCAAGCATATTTCATATGTAGTGCTCACAGTAGAAGCTTACACAGTGTATTAGGGAACTGAGTTTTGCCTGGGAGAAAAGAATATTTTGCCACCTGCTACATTCATAGTATTGGTGAACCAATCTCCACTAGCCCCTGATTCAGCTGGAACAAGTAAAGGAACAACAGAAAATCAGCGTGTATTGCATACAGAAAATACTGCAAACCTTGTCTTTTGAGCTCAAATTGCAGCAAGCTGACATTGCAAGTATGGGTTAAACACCTGCTACAAATTGCCCTGCCTTCCTGATTTCTGAACTAAAACGGAGTATTGAAGAATCCAAAGGTATTGACTATAAGTGGGCAGGATTTTTTTCTTTACCTCTGTGTCTAGCCAAAGCCATCCTTTAACACTGGAGAGAAAAACACCTATTTAAAAAAAAAAGAAAAAAAAAGTTCCAGGATGTTTGGAGTTCTCTTGGATTCAAAAATGAACAGAAACTTTGTGATAGCTGAAAAATGAGAGTGGATACACTTCAAATTGAACCAGTTCCCCCCTAAAGTAAGGTATGGGTACAGGATCTCAGATGTTCTTCCTTTGTATTGGGCAAAATCCTCCTGAATTTCCTAGTCACCAACCCAAGAGCCAATTTCTCTTTATTCCTCATGGTAAAAGGTGTTTTGTCCAGACTCTGCAATTGTCCATGGATTGAGTTCTGCAGTTTAAACTTTTGACAAAGATAATTAATGTCAAGTTAATAGCAGAGATATCCAGGATATATCAGAAGGATGCTTGACAGGATAGACTCATCAATGAATTTTTTCCTTGTTTTTTTACCATCTCTGCACTTAGGATGCAATAGGGTTCTATTGTACTCAATAGTAAAACTTGCACTACTTTTTGTCACTTGAACGTAGTCTTTGTGTTCACAGCTGAAGAAAAAACACTGTACTCAGCTGCTCAACAAGGGAATAACGTGCATGGAAAAGAAGGAAAAGCAAAAGGGAAAGCACCATGTGCCTGTTGGCCTCCCCCTCCTCCCACCTCGCCTCGTGTGCATCCCCCAAGGTCAGGCACAATCTGTCCCTTTGTATCCAGGAAAGAAATAGGACGCAAAGTGTTAGGAATTTCCTAAAACTGTCTTGAATCATGTGCTGTTTAAGTAACTGTCATTTTGCTGCCTGGTTCATTGACGCCTGGGTCTTAAATGGTGCTTGTGGAGGAGTAATATTTTCAGCTCTGAAGCGGTAAAGAAAACAGTTTTAGAAAACCAAAGCCTTTGAACCATGATATGCCAAGGAGGAATATGTTGATATGCTTATTTCGTGTAAAGCCTACATTCTTTTTGTGTGAAATCAACAAGATGTTAAAATAAGTATTTCACCAAAGTGTAGCATTTAGGACAAGTCTATTTTCATAGAAGGAAAAAAGTTAGAACAGATGGTTGAAGGAAAAATTAGTTTAAAGACATCAGAAACAGCTGAATAAACTTTCAGTAGTCCAAGAAAAAAAGAGTCTCAATCTTCTGGTTTATTCTTATTTTCCTATTTACATTCTTTAAATGCACTGGAAATGGCATACAACTTTTCTAGCACCTTCCTGGTTTTAATTTATTAAGGTTATGGGGTATCATAATGTTTAAGGTCATGGGGAAGAACACTGTTGAAACAGCACTAATCTAGTGCTGCTTTCCATATGTTAATTTTAAATTAATAAACTAAGAAGCACAAAAGACTTCAGAACTGTTATTAGTCCACACCTCATGAACATACCATAAGAGAGATGGGATTAAAATCAGGTTCATCTATAAAAAGAAAAATGTCAACCATGACTTTCCTTTAATGGGTTCTGCTGTATATTGTAGTATACAAATGTACATTTTTTTTGGTCCAGCCTCACCTGATATGCTCAGTGCCGGTGGAAGAAATTTTGCTCAGATTTTGGATTAGACAATGATCAGATTTTTTCCTCGTCTAACACCACATTTTTAGATTTAAATAGAGAAGAATTAAAATGCTAGAAACAGCATTTTACATGTTAAAAAGTAATTTCTGCTTACAGAAAGACATTAGACAAGCAGCCTGTTTCAATGATACCAGATCCTATTTGCATCAGTACTGACATAGATTAAGAATAAAAGTGTTGGAATAAGACATAGTCTAAAAAGTTATTACAAGTAGAAAAACCTGACATTAGATATTGTTATTAATTTTTTTTTCTGTGTTGGAGACTTCTTAAAATCCCAATTTGCATGGGAATCCATAATAATTATACCTATACAGTAAAATAGTAAAGGTTATTCTGAGACATATGGTGAATTATCTAAATCTGGGACAGGAAGGTGAAGAACATGAATTTTTGATAAATAATGTATATATATTTGTTTTTATTGAATGTGAGGCAGTAGTTTGGTAATCCTAACATAATTTTACAACTGGAGAGGTCTGAGTCCCAGAGATATTGTGACTGTTTTCATTAAGAGCAATGAAATGGAATTGCCACTATTATAACAAAATTATTATTTTCATACAACATTCTCCTCATGATAAAATATATATAATATGTATCCAGAAACAAATCTTGGCTTTCTTGTGTCAAATAGCAACATAATAATAGACAAAAAGCATTTAGTTAGAAAGTGTTAAGACTGTTGGTAAATGTAAGGAATTTGAGTCTTGCTCCTATTCAGGAACATCAAGAAGTTATAAAAAAATGAATATTTTTTTCATCCTTAGATTTGAAGTGAGAAAATGTAAGGTGAATTTTTCATTTCTTGTACAAGTCCCTAGGTTTTCCTGATGGCAGAGCTCCAGAATAAAAACCATAATAAGGTTCAATTTAATGACTGATGCCAGAGACATCATCCTCCTAATTTTTTTTATGAGAAGCTATCTTGTCCACCAAAGCAAAGACACTAGATTTTATTGCTTTTTAAATTAATATATAAATGGTTTTATAGATAACTAAAAATCAAAGCAAACCAAAGGAAATCAATAACCTACAGTAACCCCTGAGTAAAATTTTTTTCTGGTCTTTCATCAGAACATCAAATTATTTCCAACTGGAATTTTGACAAAAATATTTTGCTCGGGCTGCTTTATGAAAGCTAGTTATGTCTTGTGTCCCATCTATTTTTGTGCTTTCTTCAAAAAAATGTGAACATTTTGAGTAGCTTTGTTTTTTGCCTATATTTGTAAGAATATAATTGTAAGAATATTTTGTTTACTTCCCTTCATAATTCCTAACAAAACATCTTAACTTTATTTTTAGTCTACTTTAGTTAATTTTTAGACCAGATTGGGACTTTTTTTCTGTACAAAAATAGAACGGAGTCAAAGCTGTGTTTATAACCTGTGTTTATTGAGAGATAAATCATTCCATAATAAACGTGTTTTATTATTTATCTACTCTTGTTCCAGTGGCTGAATGAGAGTCACAGTCATATTCTTCCAGGACAGCTTCCAGTACAGAACCCTCAAGGAAGATAATTTTAATTTACTGGTAGAGAAGCACATGGAGTGTTGAAAGACCAGAGAGGAAACAAACTGGTACGATCTAGAGTACCTTTTACAGAAAACTATGAAAATATTATTTTTATTAGAGAGATCTGAACTTTTATGGTTCAGTTTAAGAAATTAATTGATGTACACATATGAAAAAGTATACTCCAGCTTTTTTTGGTACAATCTGGATGAGGCTCAAATGAAGTAATTGCATCTACACTTCCCCATGTCATCCTTCAATTTACTATTATGTCATGCTTGCACTTTGAACTGTCTGATCCAGGTCTATATCTTGCATAAAACATTCCAACTAGTTGACTACTGCTACCACAAAGTAGCAATAAAACAACTTGAAGGCCACATCTTTCTCTTTATCAGATTGACATTTTAAAAGCCATAGTTCATCAGCTTCTTCTTAATGACTGCTTAAAGAAATTCCCAAGAATTTCAAATATGTAAACCGGTCAAATGAGACATTATATAATGTTCTGTTTTCCTTTTATTTGTCATTGATAAACTATATTGTAGTTCTTGAAGGTTTTGATAGGTTTTGAACAAATTGCTTTGTGAAAATTGTCTCCCTTTTATTACACGTCATATCAATGCCTTCCACATCTGTTATTAAATTGAAACTGTTTTCTACCAACAGGATAAAAAAACCCCACCCTGGAATGAGCCACAACTGGGAGACATGGATTCACTGTCCAGTTCAGTTAATGCTTCCTTTGAAGTCATGGGGAGATCATCCACGATTTCTGTTAATGTAGTGAACATCTAACATTTGGTTTAACAAAACTTTAATTGTGCCTCTTGTTGGACTCCATATGCAGTTGTGATTCCCTTCTGACTGGATATGGTTCCATGTTGTGTGAAGTGTCCACCTCTAGCCTCAGTGACCTCCAGAAACCTCTGGAATTGCTCATGGAAAATCAAAGCACTGCAGTTCAGATCTGTGCTTTGTCCTCATTCCTAAGATCTGTGACCACCATACAACAGCCAGTCTTTGGAGCTCCATACTGACTTTGTTGCAGGCATTCCCAGTTAATACAAATCCTCTCCCAGAAGCCAAACAGATCCTTCCCTGTTTAACAACTATGTGTGGTGTATCATATACTCACATTCAGGATTTTTACAGTTCCTAAATACAATATAGCTTTTCAGATGCAAAGTAAAAGAGATTAAAAGCCAATGAGCAAACAAGCTGAATACTAATTCTCTGTAATGTATTCTTTCACTAGAGGACCATATGTGTGGGACATCATGATTAGGAAAGCAGCTGTGCCTCAGGGAGTTCCTACCTTGGGTCTGCTTATCCTGAGCAGATGCATCTCCATAAATATGCCTCTTCTGTCATTAGTTTCGAATAAGCCCCTGGAGGTGGTCAAGGTCTGCTATCAGGTGTACCACTGACAGGTAATTGTCACTCCAATGACTTCTTTTACTTGGGTGAAGTACCTTCTTTTTTGAAGAAAGTAAATTTTGAAGACAAAGTATACAAATTGGCAAATCTTGCTATTTTGTTATTCTGTGTCAATAGTGTAGGGAATTTTATCACAGACACGGATAATACTGAGTAACAAAGACAAAAGTGATAAAAATGACTTCTTGTCTCACATTCACATATGTAGCAAGTTCATAATTTCCAACAGGATTCATGAATTGTTAAAAATGGATTCTTCATGTCAACACCAGCATTCGCAAAGGTATTGATGAACGGGTTCACGGGAAATTTATGAGCAGCAGGGACTGATTCCTCCATAAATTTAAATCCTGACCATGTAACTAAATTTTGTTTCAGACAAGAAGTCATCTATGTTTTGATAGTGTGCTGTGAGACTCTGCTACAAAAACTAAGTGGTCAAAGGCAGGAAGAGAGTTGCCAACACTTGTGATTTTATTAGGAGAGAGATCGTTTTTCTTAAAATCCTAGCTCCCGAAGTCGTATGATTACAGGAAACTGTCATGTTGCATTCATTCAGAAGAAATAGTTTCTACCTTTTGTGGTTGTGAAGAAAAGCTGAAAATATAAATCCAATAGACGGGGCACCAGATGACACAAAGACACCAGCTTTATTGGTATTTTAAGGAATGTGATGGTTTATGAAGGCCTGAAGTTGAGAACAGTGAAATAATGTTATTTAAACAAAGAAGGCAGTGAATAATGATGTGAAAGTAAAATCTAGAGAGTCAGAGTCCTTCCTCCATTCTACTAAAGAGAGGAAATAGTGTGTATAGTGAAACCACTCAGCTTCAAAGCTCATTCACATTTTTATCCTAGAGTAGTTGTTTAAAAAATATATATCTTTATTCTTGAAGAATGGAGCACATACTATGTCATATGAGAACTGCTAATACACTAATGGAAAGATAAAGCAATGGTTTAGGTCTACATGTTGGAACTGTACTTTTCCTGTTTCTCCAGATAAAAAGAAGAGAGATATGTTAAATATTATGAAGCCAAGTTATTGCAGAATTTGCAGAAACTACTTCCTGTGAAGAATTAAGGTTTAATTAGCTAAAAAGGAAGTATACAGAGAGATGATAACTGAGAGTTGGTCACCCTGTCTCTCTGATGAGATTATCCTCCGTACCTCTGAACTTTATTATCCAAACAACAAGTCCATGGCGTGATTTGGTGCCTCCAATAATCTTGTGCTAATTTTTACTCATGCTGTCTGTCAGGAAGCCCTGAGTTGTTTGCAGAACAGCTCCAGATATAAAGAACAATTGACTTCATTAACTGTGGGTGCAGGAACATTATTACAGACATCCAAAAAATGACACTTCTTTTGTTATGATCCAAGGTCCATTGAAATCAACAAATAACTTTCGGCATTTGAATCAAAGTCTTAGATCAGTTTTGCTTAATATATTTTCATGCCTTTATTTTAAAATTGTTTCACCTGGTCTTCCCCGGAAGTACAGTCCTAGGTGTCCTAAAATGGCTGAGAATGTGAAAACAGGATCAGATTTAACATAACACTGAAGCACCATGTGCAAAGGTCAGCCACATCCTCCTTCAAACCCATGCATCACAAGGATACAAGCAGAACAAAGGACAGGCAAGAGGTTGCCAGTCTGAGTCTGGTGCTAGAATCCTCCTATGCTTTCTCCTGGCCTCATCTACTTTCTGCCTGGGACCTGACCTTGCTGTCTGTCTGAGGATGATTAAGGCCAGGTTGGATGGGGCATTGAGCAACTTGCTCTAGTGGAAGGTGTCCCTGCCCACAGCAAGTGGGTTGGAACTAGATGACATTTAAGGTCCCTCCAATTGAAACCATTCTTTGATTCTATGATAAAACATCACTGATGCAGCTTTCTGCAGGAGTTCTGACAGCGATTTCTAAATACCCGTGTGCCAAAAGACCAACTCTGCTGCCTGTTATAAGGAATGAGAGTGGTTGTGTCACTGATACCTCTTGGTGAGCCTGTTGCTCATGCAAAACAGGGTGGTAAAGGTCTCAGAGTGCTCCACAACCATGCAGTGCTTCCTGCTGCAAACAGAAAGTGATCCTGCCTGGAGCAAAGCATGCAAACCCATGGAAAAAGTTCACTCTATAAAAAGATAAAAAGCTAAGAATTAACACTTTTCACTGACATAATCTTAGTATAGGCTGGTACTTATTTGGGCTCCCAATACAGTGACACGGCATTTTTTTAGGAATCTATTTGGTGTGAAAATATGTCAACATTAGTCCAGGTGTTCTGAGGGATTCAGAGCTGTGGATAAGGAAAGAATATAAAAACCTTCTTAAGCTGGTATGCACAAAAGGAAAGAACAAAATGAGACAATAAAGGGATTGCAGGATGATATGGGATGAGATGTAAGAGTCATTGAGAGATTTGGATCAAAAGCAGCTGTAGGGATCTTACTCTCATCTGTCCTTTAGCAACAGTTTAAGAACATCCCTGACTGAGAGACCCCACTGTGCTAAAAGTATTGCACAAACTCACTGTAATTTTTACAGGCATGTTCTGCCCTGAACCGTTTCTAATCTCAGTTGGTGAGCAAGGGCACAAAGGCACAGAGAAAGGAAGCAGCTTGCCCGAAGTAGGTTAGTAGCAGAAATAAAGACAGGATCCAGATCTCCTGCAGCCAACTGGATGCATCCCATGGAGAAAAGTGTAATGTGCCTCCCAAGCCCACAGGGAAGATTCCAGGCAGAAAAGTCTGTTCAAATAAAAAAGCAAGGAAAAGGAGAAAGTGTGGATTTGAGGGTCCTAATTGGCATACGTAGGAACATGCTGACTGTCTGTGTCTTTCTCCCACTGGAAAGCTCCAAGGAAATAAATAAGTACAGACGATTTAAACAAAAACCAAGATTCAGTAGCTGCAGCACTCAGAGCCTCTGTGAACACTGCAGCCCGTTCTCTCTTCAGAGGAAGAAAAACCATTGCAAAGACAGCACAGACCTCTCATAAGTGTATTGTACAGAGAGGACAAAAAGAGGATAAGTATGTTATTCTAAGCACCAGTGGTTTGGGGCAAATTCTGAACTAGACAATTTCTTTTCAGCTAAAAATTACAGATTCATTTAAGTCTGGATTTCTTGATATTTTATTTCAGCCTCTGTTCCAAGCTGTTTCTGACCCTCATCTTTTAGTTGTTTAGAGATTTAGGAGACTGCAAAATGGCTCCTGTCTACTGAAATGGCAACATGGCTGTGAAAAAAACATCATTCAAAAAAAGTAGCCTGTTACCAAGCCAATATGCAATATAAATAAGGAAATCACTTACCTCCACCTTACTCCATACTGCCATTAAGAGCAAGGTAATATTCTTTAACTTCTGCAAAGAAATTGTTAGCAATAATGTAGGCATGACATGAAATAAAAACTTTCCAAAGGAAAACAAGATTGCCAGTGTACCTGAGGTTTTTTGTTGATATTAAAGATTTCAAAGCCAAGGAACAGAATTAAGAAGGAAAAATCTAAGACAGAGGGGAAACATTACTCAACTCAATATTAGAACTAAATTTTAATGCAATGATCCACTAATTGTACGTGGAGAACTCCACTTTTTTTTTCCTGATGGTATCTTGTTTAAAAGAGATATAGTACCTCTGCCAATGAAGTATAATAGCATTCCTGCATCAGCCCCAAAGGAAGGCAAGATGAAGCACAGGGATGCTAAAGATTAGGCTCTTCTACTTGCATCTCTGATCTGAGTTAAAGAAAATAATCATATTCATCATCTTTGGAAACCAGATTCTGAATAAAAATGTTCAAAAAATGAATGCAGAAATATACTTTTTAAGCAGTTGTTTTTTAGAATTTTATCTTCTTAGAATTTTATCTTCTATTGCACATGATATATTAGTGTCAGAGGGGGTCATAACCCAGACATGTAGACCTCTTGCTTCCTGTGCTAGCCACTCAGGTAGGACATTTTGCCTGCAGGCAAGCACTGCTTGGTTTTCTTAGATTAGTCCCATTTCTTATTCTCTTTGCACACAGATGTTCATCACATGCTTGTTTCACTAGCAGCTCAGAGAGAAACTTTCCTTACTTCATGTTTAAATATGTTGGATTTTAGATATTTTATGGTAGTTACTTTATTCCTTAATAAGAAAAACATTGCCAAAATTCCAAAATCATGAACGACACATGTTACACTGTCAAACCAATTAAGGCAGGGAATTTGCATGTGCTTTGGTTTCCAGCACTGGATAGGATCATCGTGGAACTGATGTATTCCCAGTGCCGTTTGGCTCATTATCAGCAGAGCTCTGGAAGGTAACTTCCAATGATAAGTTCCTTAGCCTCCAAATTGCTCTGGAAGTTTAGTTGCAGAAAAACTTTTTCAGGCATATGTGAAGAGGATCACTAACTTGGTCATTAAACCACAGGACAGAGGCTGGCAACACAGATTCTAGTCTCGACTCCACTATAGAGCTCCTATGCTGAATGTAAACTTGTCTCAATTTTTCCATCTGCTTTTCAGTCTGCTCCAATTAGGAGATTAGACTCTATTTTCAAAGCTAGTTTAGGGCAACTCCACAAAGCAAATTGAACAAACACTTCTCTGTGCCTGCTACAGGAGGCACTGACTACTGTCCATGCACTCACACACCACACTGACAGAAATCAGCACAGCTGTGTGAAGAGCTACCTATCCCCAACACACCGGCCCTCCATTCGTCCTTGTCTTCCCTTTGTTGATCTGAGCCTTTACACAGCTCTGAGGCAGTTTCAATACTCAAGCCAAATTCACAAGGCAGAAAAAGCTGTGGTGAATTGCTTAAGGAAGCGACCATGGCTAAACACAACATTTTATGTTCTCTGGTAATCACAGCTTTAATACAGACCTATTAACTGATCTGGATCACCACACAGCATCACAGATGCTTGCACCAGCACCAGGAGGTGATGGAACAGAAGTATGAACAAGATGCTAGAGGTGGATGATAGTGGTAGCAGTGCCACTTTGTGATGATCAAAAGCATACATGAAATTAACAAATTTGTATTTTTTCCTTTCTGCTTATGGTGGAATTCAGAAGAATGGCATTCTGTACAGTCAATCTGAAGGAAAGATCCCTGAATAATGCTGATGCTGATTAATATTGCAATTTTTTAAATGGCTTCACTTTCTCACACTTTGCAACACATTCTCTCTAGGAATTTAATTCTTAAGAGTTTAAGCACAAAATTGTTGAGAGCTATGATCAAAAATTCGCATTCAAAATCATGACCCTTTTTATTGCTGAATCCATTTACCTGCTTATAAACTTGACTGACATTTATCTACATGGAATTTATCTCTACTCTTGCTGCCTAGTTGCTTGGAAAAAGCAGAGAGCAGGCTGCCTGCTGATAACACATCATATAGTTTTTACCTTTCGACCTCTCTGTCTGGCATAGCGTTTCTGGAGTTCACAGTTCAGACTCACACTGAGGCTGACCTGAACATACTCCACTGGATCAGACCCTGAAAATGCTGTCTGAGTGTGAATGGAACAGATGTTTTTATGGATGCAAGATCAGACTCATACTGACAAAGTTCAGGATCGATTAATTCAGGGTCCATGCCTGCCTCTGCTTTTTTATTATACCCACAAGCCTCACAAGGGCTTATAACTAGCAGGAAAAAAATAAAAAAGGGAAAATCAAAGAGGAACAGAGATGTCGTGAGGTGTGAGTGTGACTCTCCTAACAAGGTCTGGAACTGAGACTGGATTTCCTGTATCTTCAGTCTCCAATACCATTTGGTTACACTTGCCATATCTTTTGGGATGGGGATTCAGTCCTGGTGGACCCACCTACAGGGGATTTTGGTGAAGAACTTTATTTGCCTTCTCCTCAAATAGTATTTTCTTCCTTTTTTAGTCCGAGTGAGGCTAATCGAGAACCACAACTCAAGAGCTCAGTCATGTAGTCAAACTCTTACAGAAGATTCACACTAACCTTGCTAGGACATAGGTGACACTCAAGAGACTAAGCTGGAGATCTCAAGTAATGTAAGGTGTGAATAACACTTGCCCTTATGGGATGGGGTTTGTGAACATTCTTCTGGACTGGAGTGGTAGTAGAAAGTGCTCTGGACTTCTGATGAGCATAATTGCTAAAAGAACCTGCAGAGTACTAAAGCATGGGGGAGACAGAGAATGTGAAGCAAAGCAATGGTTGTGAACATGTGGCTTGCATCGCACACAGACTGCACAGGGCAGGTATACATGCCCTGTATACAATTCAGGTATACATGAACCTTCAAAACACAGGAATGCTCACACTAACAAACCCACAGTGACATAGTTCCCTGGTATGTCAAAATCTTGGCATGATATGGAGACATAAGTCACTCACAACAGGACTGTTTTGCACATCCACAGTGCTGAGAGGAGTGTGCCCTCTGCTAGAGAAGACAATGCAGCAAAAAATCAGTTCATTACCAGACTGTGTTGTCCTCACAGGAGGCATGAGGATTGACAAGTGAAAAGCACCACATGATGATAGGCATCAAGTGCCAACTCTGGGCCACCTTCCAAAGTGGTTTTCTCAAGGAAAAGTACAGTCCATCCAGTATCACCTCGCTAGCTACATTCGCTCACTTCTCCTCACAAGATTTCAGAGCGCTTCAGGGCTGCAGCTGTGGAGAAGTCCTGCCTTTTTGGCAAGTGTGCAGGATGGCCAAGCATATCAAATGAGCTTTCTAAGCTTAATTGATAATGACAACAAGTCTAAGGCAATCACATATAAAATTCTCTCTTTTCTCAGATGTTGCTGGATGAGTGCTGGCACAGCCGCCTTCCTTCACAAACATTTCAGATACTGTTTCTTATTTTTTGGCTAGAGCTTTCAGTAAGACTTGGAAAAAACCCAAGATTTATCATGGACCCGGGTTGCCTTTTCAGATTTTTTTTTCAACTTTATTATCCTTATTCTTCTCAGACAAAACACTGTTTGACTCACTTAAAAAAATCATCCTCTAACACTGCTCTCACTTTCAGTTCTCACTGAGGGTTTGGGGTGAGGTCAGGAAGGCTCTGAAGTGGCACCTTTGCAGACAGCATGTTAATGACACAGAGGTCAGATTCATTTCACTTACACCTTGGCTAATGGACTTTTTACAGAGTACATATACAAACACAAAGGTTTTTGTGTCTCCCCAAATAAAATCTCCTCTCAGCACAAGATTGTACCTTTATGGGACTTTTATGAAGTGGCGTTGTACAGTGAACTTCATGTAAGTACATGTCAACATTATGTCTGGGACAGTGTGCTACAGCTAGGAGCTGGAAATGAAGACTTCCAAACCTCAGGAGAGTTCATCAGTGGGGTTCTGAAGCAGGTGCTTTGCAGACAGTGGAAGTACACAGGGAGAGGGAATGTTGGAAGGGAGCTGGAATATGGTCTTGACCCAAACCCAAATACTTTTAAGTCTGAATGGGTGTTTGGATTCAAATTTTTGGTTTAGCACATTACTGAAACCTGAAAGCTATCCATGGAAGAGAGATCTGATGCTAGACTTCCCTCACACATGCAGAGTGTTCTGAAGTATGACTCAGTTCAGGTTCATGCCTAGGTGAAACATCTCTGCTTCACAGTGACCTACGTTCTGTGATTCAAACAGCTCTCCCCTCCAGCCTCTTCCTAGTGTGGTTTGAACTTTTGCAATCTCTGTTTCTTCTCTTCCAGCCATAACAGCTTGTCTAAGAATATCACCAAGTGTCCCCCTTGTATCTCTCCTGAAACCTAAGTGGAAATTCTTCTATGAAGGTTCAGGTGGGTGGTGATGATATACCTACCAAACATGACCACCTTGCAGGAAGGAGATGCCCACACTTGCTGCAGCCCAGCCTGTCCACCCATCACTAGTGAGGAACTTGTGGCTGTATGGGCATCACCCTGGGCTATTCAACTACCAGGACCCTCTGGAGGTGTTTGGCTGTTAAAAAGTATTTAACTCTAGCTCCACTCATTAAGCCTATTTGTCTCAGTAAAGCAGAGGAAAAGACAGGAAATAACAGACTTTGAAAGGTGGTCCAAGAGAAGACTTCTGGCCACATTTCCAGCTATTTACCTTACATGGAATAATAAACACACCACACCAAGGGAAAAAAAAAAAAAGGAAATGCTATTTAGGTTGTTCGTTTGCAAAGGAACTGGAAATCTAATCTCAGCTCTCTCTTCTCTCATTTGCTTTCCCAAGTATGACCATTTTATCTGCAAGAACAGTTTGTTGAAAACCCCCATGTATCATCCCTGCCTGTGTCTCTTCTATTCAGAGATAAATAAGAATAAACTGTTGATGATACTCTCTTCTCCTCAGTTCCCTGGTTTCCCTGCAAGAACAAACAGCCAGGACTGAGACACTATCTTAAAGTCACCAACTGTTCACCCCAGCTGAAAGCAGCCTATAGTTCTCTACTGCAACATACCACGCCTGGCTCACTAAAAATAGGTTGGGTTTTTTTGTTGTTCCAATGAAACCTGCACAAAAGAGCCAAAGCCTTGACAAATCTGCAGCAGAAGATCTATGGTTTTTTATGATCATGACCTGAAGTGACCATATTCATTTACCCTTCTTCCTGGCTCCATGTCAAAGCCCACTTGCATGATTCACACAATGAGTCCAAGTTATCCAAAACAGACAAGAGGGATTTCAGTTTGCTGCTGTGTAATTAGGCTAAGTAAATGACAGTGCTCTTCAGCAGAAAACCTTGTGCTGTTAAGACCAAAGGAAGAGTGAGGACTTGTGGGAAGAGGAAAGAAAAGAAGAGGAATGAAGGAAAGACACACAAAAACTACCTTCACAAAGAACTTTTCTGTTCTGGATTCAGAGCAAGAAGGGGAGCAGGGACATCTCTAATCAGTGTTACTTGGGTGCACCAACCTTTTTCCCCCTTCTTTTCTGGCCAATGCATTTTATCAAATGAGCACAGATGTCACAGCTGGCTGCAGACCAGGAGCATGTCCCAGGTGGCCTTAGTTCTTATCTCAGCCACAGAGGCTCAGAGGCAAGACCCAAAAGGACTGTGAAAGCATAGGGGCAGCAAGGAAGCATGACTGACCCCATGGGTAGACATAAGCTTTTTCCACTGTAAAGTGACCAGATAGAATAGCCAGTTCCTCCAGTCTCCTGGGCCAAAAATGAATGTCCTTTTCCTGCACAGCAGATTGTATATCCATCACCCAGCCCTGATGCAAGGAGTAGATGGAGTCACTTCCTAGGACTAGAAGGGAGGGACTGTGCACTTGAAAAATCATTGGAAAGGAAACATGCACACATTGGCCATGATTTTAAAGACAGTAACCTGGGGTCTGCACACAGAACTTGAAGGGGACAAGCACTGCATTTAAGTGCCTAATTGTGTTCTTTTTTCTGTCAAGTTGACTGGTGCATAAGTCATGTGCAGAATCTGAACTTCAGCTGGCTACTAAGAAGGACCTACCAATATTTTCAGTCAGGAAAAGGTTGAGGAGAATTAGGTTTTGAAGTCCACTCTTTGGCCTGACCAGTCCACTTAGAAATTCTAGAAAAGAGACCAGAAAAAGCGTCACCCGTGGAAAATATTAATGTATTAAAAATGACTGTTATACAAAAATGGAAACATGGCAATTTTATTTCACATTTATTTTTAAACTAAGCTCATTTGTAATAATTAAGGGCATGAAACTTGCCCTAGATCCCACAGGTCCCAGAGAAAGGGCAGGAGACAACGATCCAGGAAAGGAAATTGCCAAACTGAGGTTCCCAGGCTTGTATAGTTCCCTCCTGAAGCTCATCACAAAAGTCACGCTCCCTCCCTCCCTCCCTTCCTTCCTTCCTTCCTTCCGTCCTTCCGTCCTTTCTGTTCTTTCTTTCCTTTCTTCCTTTCATCCTTTCCTTTACACCCGTTTTCTCCTCTCATGTCTGCTTTTTCCCATTTCCTCCTTACTTACATAACACCTGCACTGGAAAAACATAATGTTCAGACCTTTCCACAGTTCCAAAAACAATTATTTAATGAAAATATTGTAAAAACTGTTAATGTAAACAGGAAGAGAAGTTTTTAATTAGACATAGGAGAAACAGCAGATTAGCCCCAGGATCTCTTGTGTGGAGATCATTGGGCCATTACAGCAGCTATTTTCCTGATGTCTGCGTGGACTGAAGCCAACTACTTTTTGCTCCTGCTGAAGAATCAGGTTAATCAAAATGATGACAGCCAAATGGACAGAGAGCAGGATTCATCCAGGCCTCTTTGTCTAAACTCCAGATGGAATTAGAAAGTTAAAGCACAGACAGCATGTCCAGGATGGCCAGGCCCTCATGTGACAAGCCCTGTCTAAAAATCGTTCCCATTAATTTGCAACTGTCAATCACCTCAGCATTCTGCTCCAAGACAATGGCTGGCCCTGGATCACAGATTCTCCCCATCTCACACCAGCACAACAGAGAATTAGGGACTTTTTTTCTTGATTAGTGAAGACTTTTTGGTGCAATGCAACATGCTTGGTCCAAGAGAAAAAAAACCTGCTTAAAAGCCAATAGACTCTTTACACAGACCCACACCCCTACCCTCTAATAAAGGACTAAAACAATTTAATGGATTAGATTCAGCAGCTGCATTTGGTCTGTGTGAACAACAAAGTTTTCAGCTTGGCACTCAAGTAAAAAAAAAAGGAGCATGAGGGGTTGGTTTGAAGTGAAGTTAAAAGCAAGGGAAACAAAACCCAATATTCACCACCCCACTGGAGAAGAAGGAGACAGTGGCATCTGCGTTTCACCCAATAGCTCATGGGTGGCTGCTCTTGCCCAGGATGACCTTACTTGCAGAAGAGTTGAATGTGGGTTCCAGTCACTGCTTCAGTGATTATAAGGAGAAGAGTCACAAGGAGAAACTGATAACATCTTTCCTCATCTCTCTAACCCACTGCTTTGTGCAGTTTCTTGGGTAGATGTGGGGCTCGTAGATGAGTTCAAAGTTGAACAAGTGAAAAAGGGAATGAAGTATAGTCTTAATTTTGGTTTAGGGCCTGAAGATATAGGATAGATGAGGTGACAGAAAGTTCTTCTGAAGTTTTGTGTCTTGACCATCTGTATACCCTGTGAAAAAACAGTAGAGACCCAAGTCCCTAAATGGCTTTAGCATGACTAAAAATATATATTTGTAGGTATATTTACTATTATCAAAAAACCCCAATCCCTTGTTCTATCGTTTGTATAAATTTCATTACAAATATATTATTAAATTCCTATTCAAAGAGTTCATGTTTCTTTCTTGCAGCCCACATTACCTGTATACTGAACCTAG
The DNA here is from genome assembly GCA_013396655.1 of Campylorhamphus procurvoides. Lineage (NCBI taxonomy): Eukaryota > Metazoa > Chordata > Aves > Passeriformes > Dendrocolaptidae > Campylorhamphus > Campylorhamphus procurvoides. The sequence goes on along the minus strand of WBMV01004262.1, from coordinate 144,476 downwards.
TGCAAGACCCAAGCACATTTTTGAAATCAAATCATATCCATTTAAGATATGCAGAAACCTGAAGAAAAGGATACAAGAATAATTTTGAAAAGTCAGGTTGAATTTTGAAAAGTCAGAAGATACTATTTGAAATGGTAGCTTTTTTTTTCCCCCCAATACATAGAATAGTATTCTAAGAGAAAAAAAGTGGTCAAAGCAAACATTTCAAATTGACTTAAAAGGAGGTTTTTACTTTTTATTTTTTCCCAAAAGTTTGAGGACATTCTATTTCAGTTTTGCCTGAACTGATCAGTCCAGCAACCAAATTGAAAACTTATGTTAAGACAAAAATAAATATAATATTTATATATAAATATATAAAATATTAATTAACACTGTTATTTAATATAGTTAATATAAATTAATATTAAACAAAATAATTTGTAGCCTGAGATTGCTTTCCTGAGTATATTACTCCTCTATTTGGGTGACCCAGCTTGAAGACATAAAACCAGGGTCTGTTGCCATTTTGCTTCCCAAACTCTGGCTGAGTCATTGCTCTGCACATCCTTCTCTTTTTCTGTTTGCCTGTCTAAAGACACACACACACAATATCTAACACATGCATGATACAGGGATGACATCATATGCTATTTGTAAGAAACAGTACGATTATCTATCCTATTCACATGAAAATTGTGTGACTTTTAGATCCATGTTTTTCCCTATTTTTCAGACTTTATCCATGAAGTTTGTTGTCATAAGAAGGGGACAAAACTGTTAGCTACAAAAAATGTGATACAAAACAACAGTCTCTCACAACCAATCTTTTGTTAACACTGCAAAAGAAAAGAAGGGAAATAAAGCAGATGAAAAAGAAGGACAAGAGTGTTGAAAAATTACATTACTTTGCTCCTGGGGAATGAAGCTTTTGAAAATTAATGCAGTCATTAACCATCTGGCTTACTAAATAGTTAGCAAAAAGTTCCTCTGAAAGAGTTGGCTTTACATTCATAACTGCAGTTTATTGGTCCATTGGCACCAGCATGCCTAAACACAAGGGAAAGTCAATACTGTATCATAGCACTGCCTAGCTAACACCTGGAATATATTCTCTGGAGTGAAAACAGCAGGGAACTGACCAGAAATAACCTCTCTCGTATTATTCCTTCAATTAGACCAAAACAAGTTTCCCTTTGAAAACTTAATAATAAACACTGCAGGTCATTCACTTGTTTGAAGCCCCTTTGGGAAAGCTGAGCAGATGGGTCCCCTTATCTAGCCCCCTTGCTGTCACAGAGACAACAGCCGCAAATCAGGACAGATATTGATTTTAATTGGAACCAACAGCATCTACATACCATCTTAATATCCACATCTTCCTGGAAAAAACCCCTATCTTTTTAAAAGGTTGATTTGTTTTGTCCTGTCAGGTTGATTAGACAGAATGAGGTAATTCATTGCAAGATGAACAATTATGCCATTTTCCAGGTTCAGTGCTTAAGTAAATACACATAGCAAATCCCTAGGCAAACCCGAGGTCCATTTCAGAGCCTTTGCACATACAAGCAGCATAGATTAAAACATTGTTCATCCAAACTAAAGCAGTTATATTCTCATTATCAGACAGATTTGAGGTGTCGTCAGGGTCTGTTCAGTGGTTTTCACTGAGGCATAAGTATTCCTTAGCCGTGGAGAGAACTAACAACATAAAGTGAACATCTACTTAAAATCAAATTATCTGGGACATTTTCACCACCCCTAGGGTAAAAGCAGTTCTCCTCAAAATTCTTGTAAATTCATCAAGGCTACTATTCCCTGAAGAATCTCAGATGCATTGCTATTTGCCTTTAACAGACACAAGGAAACTCTCTCTCCCCCTGCCCCCCATGCCCGTGCAAATCTCTTTCCCATACGGCATGTTAATTCCCGCAAGGGAGGTGAGATGAACAGGTGCCATGGTTCTTGACTTAATTGCTGCGAAAAGTAGAGCACTAATAACGAGCTGTTCACTGGAGGCAGTTTCCATCCTGGCAAAGGAGCCCTGCCAATCTGGGGGGTGTCAGCCAGGCAGTGGCAGCGTCAGCTGGCCGGCTGCCGAGGCTGCAGGGGCAGGCAGATTGCTGTCTTGGCAGCAGCCCAGCCGAGTAGACCTCACAGGGTTGTCATTGTCACCAGCATTAGCGCTGTCCTTCTAAAGCAGAGAACAACATCACCCTCCTTCCCCCTGGGAACCACAAGAAATAGTTTTATCACTAAGAGAGTTGTCTCAGGGGACCTCTGTGGACCCCAGAATAAAACAAGCGGTTGCATGAAAAGGACTGGAACCCTACGGAGTAATTAGACTGGGGAACAAATAGGCATTGCATTAGGAGGCTGGGGTGCAAATGGAGGGATCACGCAGGGCTTTCATTACTCCCTTCACCATGGACGAAAGACCGTCACAACATAGGCTGGAGGCAATGTAAAATCTATTCCCACCCTGTCTTTGCAGACTCTATGCACTGATGACCACATCTGGACCTTTTTCAGTAACACCCGTGGAAAGACATTTGCAGAAAGCCTAGACACTAACACCTACACTCTCTGTATTCCCCAGCTCATGGAGCCATACTACAGAATAAGGAGGGTGCATCCTTCACCTTCCCAAAGGAGAGTGCTCACTCCCATGTGCTGGGCAGCTCCAGGAGAAATTCTTCCTCCATGAGAAGCAACCTCCCTCAGCAGCATAATAGCCTCTCAAGGGAAATGGTATAACCCATGGCTTGAATCATTTAAAACTGGATTGTAGTGAGTGCCAGCAGATGTAGGGGAGATAACAAACATGTGGGGGATGGGGGGAGGGGGCAGGGTTGGAAGACTACTGTCCATCTCTGACATTTGTGCCCCAGCAACAGCTGCCCTTTTGGCTAAGACTCAACAAATCTAAGGGTTATTAGAGCTTTTTTGCAGGGCTGAATGGGAACACAGAAATGCAGTGAGTCTCCCGAAATTTGTGTAGCACACTTCTCCCCTTCAGTACCTGATATGCCTTTCAATTTCCTCTCATGCCACTCATCTCCAATCCCCCTGCCAGACTTCCCTGAGAGCTTGGCAAGCTTTGTTTCTTCAAGTGCATGCTTACCCTGCACACAGGTTTTCCCAAGCTCTCACTGCTTCTATTAAAAGCCCCCCTGGAGATAAACTACAAGACTAACACTAATTACCATAATAATTTGTTAGAGCACTGCTTTGATCCTTTCTCACCTACCAAGTCAATCCTGTTCTACTCCAACCCCAAAAGTGTTAGATGTGATTACACAAGTAATTAACACAAGAGATTGGATTTTAAAGAATGTATGATAGTAATTCAGATAAAAGTTTTGATCTTTTGATAAACAAGGAAGTGGGCAAATTTATCACTTCCCAGGAGACCCATAGCAGGTCAGTTATTGCCAGAAATCTAATGTGCAGCACAAATGCTTCAGAACAGCACTGTTAAGCCAGCAAGTTATACTGTTCCCCCAACAGTTTCTGTAAAAAATACCATTTACTGTTTATAAATGTGCAAACTTGAACTAATCATATTTTATTCTTACATGTGAAACATGGATTCTGTTTGATCAGGAAATCCCCAAACTTTTTCAGAGGTTTTCAGGATCAATTTCGGTTTGATTTCTAACCCAGAATAAGACAGCTCTAAGTGTTTTCAGATTCCTTGGTGTGTCATCACTATTTCATTTCATGGTATGTCTGAACCCTCACTTTATTTCTTTGAATAAATGAGAAAGCAAAGAGAGGGAGAGAGATCATGTATCATACTCTGTAACTAGGTCAGCTTACACAACTGCTTTTAAAACATGTTAACTAGGATTTAGGAAACAGAATCAGACCTCATTGGATATTTACACTAGCTTTAGAGATTCTGACATTGAATCATAGGTAAAAATGGAACAAGAAACCAGATGAGTGTTTGGGAACATCCAGGACTACGTAAGTGGTATTATTAAAGCATAAAGTGTCTCTTCATGACTGCTTCGCATTGTAATCTGCAATATCTTTGATGTCAAAAGCTTTTGTTGGCTGTTAGAAGACTGCAAAAAACTATTGCTCCAGCACAATTAAAGTACAGCACTATTAGTAAAAAATTTTTTAGAGTTTGGACACATGGCTTTGTAGTCATGATTCCTACTAACTGTGGAGAATTTTTCAGGGTCAATGTAACTGGTATTCGATGGGCAAGAAAACAGTAAAAAAGAGTTATGATCACTTCATTCAACTCACTGTATTCTACTATGACACTTGATGTGCAACATTAAAACAAACAGCTCCTGACCCAGCAGTGTGTTCCATACAGCCAAAGATGAGGGTGTACCATGTAGTTCTGTTTTCTTATTGGTTCCAGCACATATTTATACACTGCTTTGTGTGTAAGAGTGGTCCGCATTGTCATGGTTGCCAGCAAGGTACACTTCTCCACAGAGTTTAATATGTTCAAAAGGGATTTGATGGGATTCACGCACTCAACTGAGGCATGCTTGAAATCACTGTTCAGAAGGAACCAGAGCTCACAAATGTTGCAGAGTGAAGGAAGGGGGACTGTGGGTAAGAAGGGTTAGAAAACACATGTCTCCAGGAAATGTTTGAAGCTGTCGTCTTAATTTATTTCCTGCCCTTTTTCTTTCTACCTCCACCTCCTTGTCTCTTTTCCCCTTCTTTCCTTTACCTTCTCAAAAGTAATGCATGTGTTTGGGCCAAATAATAGGTTTGACTTTGATGACTGCCCTGGATTATAAAATGAAGAAATTCACATAGAAAGCTTTCAAATAGAATTAAAATATGACTGCTACAATTCCCTTATTTTTTGCAAAAAAAAAAAAAAAAAAAAAGGAGAGGAGGGAAAAAAGGAAAAATACAGATTTTTGAGAGAGGTAGTATTTTGGTCATCAGACATACATAACTAAGACGTGAAAATTTTTGTAAGTTTCTCTCTCCCCATCCTTGGTAGCAGCCTTTAGCACAATATGATACCTTAGGAGATTCCTGTATGACAAATTGCATTGGAGCACAGCAATGTATCAACAGATCTGACTCATGACCAGTAAATTCACCTAAATGGCTAAGTCTACAGATAATTTCAGGGTTTATTGGTATTACAGCATTCAGCATTAATCTGAGGTTTGTTTAAATAAATAGAATTTTCAAACTGCCATGTGCAGATAGATCTCTTCACATGTAGACTCTACTGTACAGTAACATACACAACTGAGAAAAATTTTTTACCTATTTGGCAAGTCAGTTGATGTATTTTCTTCTGTTGCTTTTTTACAGATGAAAACACTGATATAAAACTATTGCCTATTTATGACTCACAGATTTACATTTACAGTAGCTTAGTATATTTCTGTATACACTTTTGCAGATGTATGGACAAGTAATTTCCTACTACTTCGGTTCAGTTAGTGAACAGTTAAAATTTAGTTCAACATCACTGATATAAGAAAGCATATACCACTTATTAATGATGTACTTGAGTTTAGATAGAGCCCTGAGACAGAGGGCAACTTCATTACCACTGCTTGAACCAAATTTGAATTTGACCTCCTGATCTTTGCAGGGTTATAATGCAATTTAATTCAGTCACTTCAGGTTTCATGTGAGGTACCTTACACTGAGAAAGGAGTTTGGTTTCATGTGTGCTTGTGTTAAAGCCACCAAGGGAAGTCAGGCAAATGTTCTTCTCATTTATTCCAGTTCAACTTTAACAGAACCATCGACATAAACAAGAGGAGAATTTCATTCATTGTCTTGTCTCCCCATACAGCTATGTGTATCTTATTCTTAATGACTGGAATCAGAAGGAAACTAAGCAAAAGTACAGAAAATTGGTCCCTTGGGCCTTTTTTAATGATCTACAAAAATAAAGGCTCTGTTAGCTCTTTCTCATTCTAACCTGATTGATTGCTGATGTTTTTGGAGGAAGAAAAGTGAACCTAATCTATTGCACACTCTGAGGTGAACACTGTGATAACAATCATACATGTTGCCTGTTAGAGAGACCTTTTTCTCAGTAATATTTTCCCTCATTGGCTTCATTACAACTGTCAAAACATGGCTATCGTTTGAGAAATGAGTGAAAAAGTCCTCCTCATCCTACAAACATTTTTTCCTTCGTCTGACTACTTTAGGACATTAGGGAGTTCATCTGTAGACAGGGCCAAATCCCCATTTCTCTCTGAAGAAGAAAGCTGACACTGGTGAATATTTAGTGAGAGAAATGACTGCATATTTGATCTTCTTGTAAACTCTGCAACATTACACAGCATCAATCCCTGTAAAATGAATTTGGCATTACCTTATCAGCTAAGTGCTAACTCCAAAGCTTATTGTAGGATGCCGTGACCCACGCAGTCCAGTTCACCTGAGCTTGCCTTTATTTCTGTTCTTTCTAAAGGCTCCCTGCATGATCAAGAAAGAGAAACAGGTGGAGATTTAGACCCTTCTCTGAATTTAGGAATTGACCAGGACCTAAGTAACCCTTCTATCTTTCATCTACTATGATTGGAGGCATAAAGGTAGATTCAGCAGGTAGCTCAAGGTATCTATGCTCTCCTCATCCTCTGGAAGCACTTACTTGCACTTGTTGTGTGCTGAAGATAATTATTAGCCTGCTAACTTAGTTAGACTTACACGCCTGTTGGTACTAAGTCTGATTGATTAGAGAGGGTCCTGATCTCAGACATGTTCTTCCCTTTGCAGTATGATACCAATGATATCAGTTGTATCCTCTTGGTTATCTTCAGACAGCAAAAAGAGGCATTTTCAAGCATTTTGTGTTTTTATTTGCCATTGCAAATTTATGCTATATTCTTCCTCTGGTGGTTGGTGACATTTCCGAGTGGAATGCAAAATCTTCCTCCAAGTACTCTGGCAAGTATTTACAAGTGCAGAAGAAACAAACCTTTTCATACTTCAGTCCCTGAAGCCTGGGATTTAATTAATCATCTAATTCCTAGTTCAAGATTTAATTAATCATCTAATTCTTAGTTCAAATGAGCAAAAATGCCATGAGTGTTCATTTAGTCATGTTATTTTTGGCCTATTTCCTTCCTCTACCACTCTTTTATCCTTTGGAGTGAAATAAAGATGCAGAAAACAATTCTCTGCATTTTTATTACAGAGAATTATTTACTTTATCAGAGACTTTAAAATTTGCTTCCTGCTAAGATATACTTCTATGCTTTTAAAAAATAAATAATGAGACTTTTCAACTTAATTATTTTATCCTGAAGAGGAAATATATATGAAGGTAGGATATTGTATTGGTTTGTGTATATGTGTGCGTGTGTGTGTGGTTGTGGGTAATTCATTAAAAACACATTCTTCATCCTGCCTGCCCCTAGAAATGTGAAAGGTTAGCCTTTTTAGACTTGCCACCTGTGAGATGAGGGATCACTAGTTACTTCTTCCTCCCAAGGACCAACAGTGCTCATTCTTGCTATAATGAAGAAGCTGATTGATGGATGTCACCTTTCATGCTGCTGACATCCTTATCTGCCCCCGCTTTATGCAACAGGCATGACCTCCTTCAGCCAGATGGTTCTGAGTGCTGTGTGCACTGCTCACTTCCACCACCCCCTCGGCATGCTCACCTTCAGCACACACACCAATTGGCAGCAACCTATATGTCTGTCTGTCATTGGCTCTGTAATGAGACCAATTTATTAGGTTACATAATCCTACCTCTTTAGGGAAGGGGGGGGAAATTGCATAGCACACTGCAAGAAATCTATCCTGGCTTCTAATTCTCAGGACTGTGGGAGGTAATTTCTTTTTAGTTGGAAAAAAAAAGGAATAGAGGTAGGCTGGCATGATTGAAATAAATTCATTTCAGGGCAATCTTGAAATATTTTCTTATGATTATGATATTGTTTTACTACATTCAGAAAGGGGTCGGAATGAAAATGCCAGATGCAGACTCCTCTGGGCTTTGTAGAAGGTCAGGCCCAGCCCAACTGTGTCATTGTTTTCCTGACACAATTGTTTTGCAAGCCATTTTATCAGCCACTGTTGTTTTCTTTAGAAAAGAAACATAACTTTGTTATGTTGAAGAACTGTTGCTCCATTTCATATTCCTTTACCGAGGATACTCGAGAAGAACCTGACTAAATCTTCATTGTGATGCTGATGTTACACATAGGAGTGCAACCTACATGTCACTGCAATTGAAAATGAAATGCTAGAGACATGGATGTGATACATGAACAGCTGAATGAGGGCAACAGGATAGTCTCTCTGTACAGTAGGCACTTTATACAAGGTAGCAGCCCTGCATAGCCAGGTTCAGCTCCAATAGCTTGCAATGTAAGTAGGCAAGATGAAAAGAAAAGGAAAAAAAAGACAATATCAATGAAACATTACAAATTAAATACTATTAAGAACTTGAGTGTCAGAAATGCCTACAAATTCCAGCAATGTTCAAGATCTTATTGTACTAACTGTATCAGTGAAAGGCAATAACAACCAAATTAAATTCAGATTCATCTTATAAAATGTCAGGATCTAAATTTGGAGCATAGTTTCTCTGGGTTCCCCCTATTAAACAGAGAAGAGCACAGAAGGGGATAATTCAGAGGTTAGATAAGTTGAAATTCCTTTTAGTGGTGCTTAATGCTAAGGTAGACCAACCTAGACTTAAAAGGTCGCTATCTTTTTACAAGAAAAATAAAAAGATACATTATATGCAAAAACAATCATCAAAACACAGCTTAGAAACACAACTAAATTTTGGGTTCATTTGTTTTTGAAAAGAGAACAAATTATAATGGATATACCTCTTTAAATGTATTTGAAACATATTAAAAAAATCCTGAAGCTTGTGTGTCAAAAGAGAAACCTTTCGAGCAACAGCTAGTTGAAAACTCTCAAAAGGAAAACAATACTGTGTGTTTTATGTAATAGATATTAAGTGCCCAATGCTCCACTCCAAAACTGCTTTTCCTTACTAAATAAAAAGGACTAGGGACCATTCTTTCCAGCTATGATAGCAAAGTGCTTTGCATCCAAACTTTCTGTTGGTAGCAGTCTCTTGCTGATTTCTGCTGACTCCCGAACTGTGTCTGAGAACTGTTTGAAAGAGTGTTTTTTAGCACAGGCCAAAACTGGGCTAAAAAGTAGAATAACAAATTAACAGTAGATATGATCACATGGCAGTATTCTGGCACAGTTTAAACTACGAGTACAGAGATAGCCAAATTGGCTACAACCAATTTACCTACAAGAATCTAGCTCAAGATTCAAGCTTTTAACCAAGTCATTCAGCCATAATACTGGCACATGAAAGCAGAGTAAATAGTCTCTAAGATTCCCACAAACAGTCTTACTGTAGAGCACCTTACGTAGCAGCTAAGCAATGTTACCTCTGCCTAAGTCCAGGGTTTCTTTATACACATAATCCATACCAAAACACTGAATGGATTCATCTCATGTGCGCTCTTTTACTAAGTCCTTTCTTGGTTCAAACACTGAATACAAAACAGAAGGCCTGAATGCATCACGAAATGCAAAGATGCAACCGCTGGTGTTACTGTTCAAACTCAGACTGCCAGCTCCCCCAGTGGAAAGTTCTCTACACTGAACTTGAATGAAGATTTTGACTATACAAATGCCTAGATCGTGAGTTTACAGAGACACAAAAATAACCAGACCACTCCCTAACCCCAGAGGGCATTGATGCTGCATTACCACTCATTCCTTGTCAGACTGAACATATTTATTATACAGACCATCTTTGGGAAAGGACCAGACATCACAGTGATTGGTGAACAAAAGCAGAAAAGAATAAACACAGTACAATGGATATCACTCACGCAGAGTAATTCATCTAACATACAGAAACCAGGGAAATATCCCAAATCAAAACTATCTGCTCCTTAAGCCTAAACATTCAATAACTTCCCAGCTTTGGAATGTATGTGCATCTCCTCCCTGGATTTCCCGTGGTTTACATTATCATTTGCAAGGTATATTATGACAAGTTATTTACTTTGGGCCATAGCCCTGAGGCATTTGAGTGCCTTTCCTTTCTCAGAATGTCATAAATAAACATGAATAATCTGCATAAAGGGAGATGACTTTATCTTATAACAAGTCAGAAGAGTAGACTATGCTCCTCCATGCACAATTCCCTAAGTATATTTGCTTTTGTCTGATCCTGAAAGCGGTAAGCTTTTGTTTGCCTGTTAAATAAATAAACAAGCCTTTCCTGTTATATTGTACAGAACTGCATTCACACTGAAACAGTGATGTGATCACTTAAGTAAAATAATTTCTACCAAGAAAAGCTACTATTTTACGGTCAACATTATTTTTTTCTATGCTATGCTAACAAATGAATGTGCAGCCAATAAACAAGCAATTCTGTTTAAAACCAGTAGCACTTGTCAAAAAACTGTTCCTTAACACTATTCTCTGACATCCCCCAGCATTACCTCATGAGGCTGGAGACAGGAGACGAGGAAGGCTTTTAGATTAAACAACAGAGACTTACCATAGCCTAGCTCCCAAAATAGCAGAGAGAAGAGCAAAAATAGTTAGACATGCTGATTGTATTGTTATAACTTAAATCATATTCAGATGCGAACTCTGACGTGCCAAAAACTGTAAGAGCTGACCATGAAAGATCAGAAAAGTGACATCTGGTATTGCATGCCCCTCCAGACATGACTAATACCATTGGTATTGTGTAGGCTTTACCCTTCCTAATTTAATAGTCAAATGTAAAGATTAGGCCCCCACAGCTCCTACAGTATCTTGAGAGACTGTTTTACTGTATGTCTATATAAAATTCTCTACTATCCTTCTTCATGGATCTCCACAGATGGTCTGCCTTTGAATAGGCATGTATATCTCTCATACTGCTATGGACAGTTCATCTCATTACTTCCAGCTGGTGGATTTACAACTGAACCATATGACTCCATCTATTATTAGTGGGAAATGAGGGAAATTTGACCACTAAATATTGATTTTATGCAAGAGTAAGTTTTCTACTGCACACTATGTGACATATATATGCAGCTAGACCCCCACTTCATCTTTATTTTCACTAAAATTGGAGTTATGTCTGTAGATTTTCACTGCATTATTAACAGCACAGTCCAAGTATTTTTAAGTATTTGATATCACTGTCATGAATACCATAAAGCAGCTGTTATTAAGAATTTAAAACTTACTCCTTCCCTGAAGTTTCTCTCTGAAGTCAGGAACCTAGATCTCTTTTTTTTCTAACCAGAATAATTCTTTCTCTCTAAGATTAAATTCTTGTTGCTGCCACACCAGACTAGCTGGTGAAAATTTTTACCTTTTCATGTAGTTACCAGAATATTCATATGCATTTTTCCTAGAGCTCTTTGCAGATACAGGCTACAAAATACTTTGACCTAGGAAGTGTACTTACCCATCTTTCACAAATGGAGAAATTGTGCCATGCAAAACCAGCAGGCCTGTTCCAAGTCACAAGGTAAACTGACACAAAGCTAGCAGCAGAAGAGCATCCTGTCACGTATCCTAGTTTCTGTGTAACCTAGTGGTGCCAATACACATGTAGATAACATGGTCTTCAAAACTGTTAACCGCGATCTTGTTATGTGCTAAAGTCGTGTGATGGCAACTCTGAAGGGGTGACAGGGTGACATCGATGACAGCACGGAAGGACCATGGATTAATCAGACAAGCTTGGGCACAAAATTAGATTTAATTGAAATACCATGATAATTCTCTGCAAACACTTACTCCACAGCAAGTGGGTGGTAGCTTAAAAAATGACCCCAAAACAAAGGCTCAACTTTTGTCACTTTGCTGATGTGGAGCAGTACGCCAGCTCTAACATATAAAGTACAACACATGAACCTTGCTTGTGGTGTGTTAACATTAACCTTTTCCTTTATGTAACATAATAATGCAATCATTCCTTCTAATACACGCTGTAGGGACAGCTCACTTTCTCTTGGGTATATGACTGCGAACCACTAAATTTCACAACAAATCATTTTAAACTGTTATCTGAAAGCCTGTTAGCAAACCCTAAAACACCACACACATAAGGACCCAAAACATTATCTATGCATCAAATAGAAACTCCGAATTGCATCAGGCAGGTTTAACCTGCATATTATTGAGACTGAAGGACAGAAGAGAGAACAAACTTTACAACTCAGAGTTTCACTTTGGTTTGGCTAAGGATCCAATATTTGAACATTCATTTGGGTTTCGTCCAGACTGCCTGACCATCTTTGATCTACAGAACTAGCCTGGAAGTCTTGCAAAGACAGGGCACTCTTGTGAAACTTCCAGTAATTTCTCATTCTGGTTGGGCTTGAAATACAGTAAAAGTAGTCTCTTTTTGTGGTATTTCACTGGGTCATTAAACTCCGAGCACATTGTCAGTGCCTAATAAATAATACCTAAGTATAGTCTTTCAACACTTCTGTTTCCAATCCTGATCAGACATGGGAAGTGAAGAGGAGTGAAAAAAAAACCAACAAAAAAACCCACAAAAACCCCTAAAAAACGAACCTCAGAAGAAACGGTCCATTCAAATTTCACACTGTCTTTAAAATTTGGGCTTTTGTGGTTTTGAAGACAAAAAAGGAGGCCCCATGGCTTCTTTGCAATAACACAGTCACTGCTATCACTGAAGAAAAAAAAGGTGGATTTGCTAGCCACAGTCAAAAAAGTCAGTTGACTCTGTACCACATGGGAGAGCCCTTCCAAAATCCATGCCAATAATGGGGTTGAATTTTTAAGCTAGTGCTCTGGCTGACAAAGCATATCGCTTATCTTTTAGCATCCAAAAGTTCTCAAGCTTAAAAACCAAGCAGAACTTTTGAGTCCTTTAGGTTCTTGAAGTTTTCACCTTTATTTTCAATGTCTTCTATCATATTTATTTATTTTTTAAAAAATCTGAGTACAAATCTCTGGCTCCTTATAAACAAAAAGGCAGCTGAGGTGATTCTTTTTCCTCCGCTTAATATCGATAGGGGCAGGAGAAGGGGGAAGATCTGTGTGGCAGCTAGCCACCACAGCAAACCCAATTCCTAAAGAACAAACTGTCCTAGGGTCTTAGACACCAGACATCAGATTTAGAGGTAGGGGTGTGAAAACTGCCCAGGGAAATACCAGCAATTTACATATGGCCACCATGCTGGAGGCATTATTAAAACTTGAAGGCATGTGATCGTTGCATAGAAAAAAATAGTGTTTCTATAATTTGGAAGTTAGGCACTTTTTCCATTATAGATCCTTATTCTAGGAACTAAGTAACAAACGTGTCTTTTTTTAAACCAGAAAATAACAAGCCTAATAATTACTTTTCCTGTGATAATACCTGAAATAAAAAAAGGAAAAACACAAAAACACTGAATTTTTGCACTTTTCTTTCTTTTCTTTCAAGTTACGATAATTTGTTCTTTCATCTCCTGAAAAAATCTACATCCAAGTAAAATGAAAAACATATGGGTTTAAATAGTTTAAGCCATGAATATGAGTCAATGCTACTAAATTTTATGATACATTCCATCTCATTAATGTGATAAAATATACTGAAGATATGAGTTTACACATAGAATATGGAAGATAATAAACTACTCCATAGTTAGGGTTAATACATGCAAGTGTGTTGTACACACACTTGTACAAATGCAGTTACATATTGCACCTATTCTGTAGGTTATTTAAATGTATTCACATTGCACTAAGAACAAAAATACATCATGATAGAATATTTCTTGTACACAGAGGGTAAAATGAATAAACATTCACAAAAATGACTATTTAATTTTCCTTTTAGAGAGGAAAAATTTTACAAGCCAACCTCTACAGTAACAGGGCATATGTTTGTGAGTGGTATGTATTTTATACACTAATATCTTGATTGTCTAGCGCGAGTGTTCTGATGCAGCATGCTCATGGTTGTAGTTGAATACTGACATGACTCAACACCTTGGAACAAGCTTTGGTGATTAAAGTCTAGTCTTTAATTTGTCTAGTACAGTAGACTGTCTACTCCTTTGTGAACACACCAAAACATTAATTAATTAATTTTTTCAATTTTTTTCACATGAAACAATAGGAAAGCCTCAGTTTCAAGGCTTTACCTGTCAACATATCAGTCATTCAAAAAGTGTATACGTGGTAGCAGTTTAAGTCCTAAGGTCTTCTGGAAACAAAAATGTGACTAGATCAGTTACACAGAATCTGTTTGTGTGAGTTTAGAATATCCTCACCTTGTCTCTTCACTTGTCATCTTGAATTATCTACCCCATAAGAAAGTATGTTGTTCTCTACACTGTTTATCACACTATTTACAATCTCAGCCTAAACCCGCTGCCATTACAAGCTTCAGCTACTGGCCTTTGTACGGTGCAGGCACATCCTGAACACTTGCCTCATGATGCTGACTCCACTGTCTGCGTTCAGAGATGAGGCAGGAGGGCAGTGACCAGCAGCAGACAGTCCCACCTTGAATTACTTCCAGCAGAGCCTTTAAAGTATGTCTGCTCATGCTTTTAGACTTCTCCATCACATTTTGTGATTATGGAATATCATCCACTTTGTATCAGGTCTGTTTTATCATCCTTCACTGGAAAATCATTCTGTGCTCCTGAGCACTCATGGTACCCACTGTCACACCCCACATTCCCTTTGGCGTGAAGTAAATGGGCTCTGCACACTGTTTCAGAGTGGGCTACAGCATGATCTTCATCATGCAGTGGAATAACAAGTTCCCTGCTTCATTGCCCATGACTGAACACCAAACTGATAGTTTTCTTTCTCTCAAGACTTCATGGCTGAATAGCAATAGTCAACTTGGAGATTATTGTTCTATAAATAAAGTAAGCGTAATTATTTTTCTGTGTGCCACTTTATGTTTACCTATATTGATTTTTTTGCTGCTATTCATTTTTCCATCATTCACTATTGTGTGATACCCATCAGTTTATTTCAGACAGCTTTACTACATTAAATAACTGAGTTTCATCAACAACCTTTGTCACCTCACTCCTCATCTCTTCCCTAAATTATCTATGAAGTCCATGCCATGGGCCATGCTGCTCAGTCCGAAGCACATATGGCTGTGGCTCCATTCTATAAACTCGTGTTACACCTCAGTCCCAAAGCCTCAAGCTTTACCAGGTGTATATCTTAACTTCTGGCTTCAAGAGATTTCACTCACACAAACTCTTGTAAAGTCATTGGTTCTTTGGTACCTTGAGTCAACATCTGGAGAATAGCTACACATTTTTCTCTAGGAGACTTCTTTTAATTTGGCGAGAATATAGGCGTTTTGGCAAAAAGAATTTTACAGAGATAAACATGCAACTTCACAGAAGCATTACAACAGATTACCATGATTAGCAAGCACTGTTATAGTAAGGAACATTTGTTACACCCAGCAAACACAAACTCCATGCAACTTAAGTTACGCACCTATAACTTACAGAAAGTAAGTGTTTAGGTTACCCACAAGAGGAAGAAAACAATGAAGAGAGAGAGATTAAGGGAAGAAAGAGTAAAGAGATAAAGAGAGGGGAGAAAGAACATAGTTACCACCTAAAAGGTCACACACTGATGGCTTCAAAGAGGCCAGGCCAGGACCCACAACAGAGATGTGGTGCTGTCTCTTTACCTTCTCTGGTCACTGTGGCCCCTCCCTCCAGGCGGAACCTTTGGTTCACTGACCACTCCCTGTCCCCACAGTCAATCAGGGGTTGCAGGGAGTGTGGTGTGGGCAGGTTACCAGGCTTGCCTTCCTGGACTGTCCGCCCAGCCAGGTGGATCTGGTGGCTATGTGGCTGCAGCCCATGGGCTTTCAGCAGAGCTTGTTGTGTGCCTGCAGACCCAGCCCAGCCCCTCCCCTGCACACACACTCACGCACATAGGGTGGTTCTGACCCAATGATAACTGATCTGGTGTGTAACAACTCCTTTGGAAAGAAACTTGACCTTTTGTTTCTACCCATTGCTTCCTAACTTTTAACCAGTTTTAATTTTTTTTAAAAATCTGAAAATCTTACTTCTTGTCCTATAGTAGCTGTTTTTCTTTAGAAGCTTTTGGCAAAAGATTAAAACTGAGTTAAAAACAGAAGCATGCTAATTAAATAATCCACTGTAAAAAAAGAAACGCATTTAAATGTGTGTTAACCAAATGCAGTTGAAATTTGGAAAAGCATTATTTTGAATTCTATCTTAATAGCCAATAGACCTACACCAGACATTTAGAGCACATTAACACATGACTGATGTGAGTGAATACCCATTTTCTTAATCAAGTCTAAACAAAATCTTTTACTGGACATGCCACGCTAGAATACCAGTCACAGCAACCTCTCTGCTGGGATATGTTCTGTAAGCTGGTGTGTTTATTCTGAATGCTTATGCTTGTCATTCCCAGTGAACGCCACCTTTCTGATTCAGTTTTGTAACTACCATGCTGACTACCAAGCGGTGCAGCCTTGTCCTTTGCAAGGACAACCAGCTGATTATATAACAGGAAACACATGAAGCTATTTTAGTTTATTATTATTTCTTCACTTGCCAATATGACTTTGGTGCAACTAATAAAATAAGGAATATTTCTCTATGTTCTTTATTATGAGCTAAAAATTTAAAAAACACTTTTTAATGTAAAATGAAAAAGTTATTATTCCTTTGCCAAGCTGGCATATACCAACTTGTCTTCCCACTTCTGGTTTTAATAGAAAGGAAAAGGGACATACTGCTTTCATATGAACTTGATTACCTTATGGGCCAGGTCCTTCCTACAACTGGTGTAGTAACTGCTGTGTAAATGGTTGTAGTGCGTATTTAGCCGGACACAGTTAAGTTGTGGTGGCTTATATTAGTAGTAACGTCAAATCAAACTACTAATGAAAAACCCATTACTGAGAACTTATTAAAAAAACAAACAAACCAAAAACCAAACCAAACAAAAAAACCCCAAAACAAACCCAACAAAAACAAAACAAAAACCGAAACCAACGACAAAAAGCCAACAAGAACCTATAAAGGCAAACATCTTTGAGTGCAAAAATGCGCCACTTTAAGGAGCATCCTACTTGGATCTTTTAAATACTTCTGTCAGGCTCTCCCCTGTCCCTCAAGAAAACCCTCAAATCACCAACAAATAGCTCTGACACAAACAAAAAATCCCCCAAACAATCAAACAAAAAAAAAACCCCATGAACTGTTTAGCTACAGAAAACTTATGTTCTTTAAATTGGTTTTAGTAAACCTCTAATCAGTGTGTCAGTGAAATTTCACAGGCCTTAGTTATAACTCTCCTCCTATGACCCCAACAACCTGTGAAGTTTCATGTTTTCCAGCAGACTTAATTTCTGTGATTAAAGGCAAAGTAGCTCATGAGTTTCATGTTTCAGTGTTATAGTTTCCAAGTAATTGTGATTAACTTGCTGTGCTACACAGTTCAATTTTTTTGTAACTTGTGTCTCCAGAGTAGTCTACATTGCAGAACCATATCCCAACTGTTCCTTCTTGTTTTGTTGGTTTCATGTTTGGAAGAACCAAGGACCACAGGTTTCTACTAAAGAACTTGTGATTCTTATAGCTGTAAAGTCCCACACTGTTTCAGATAATGCAGAGAGTATTTAAATAATGTACAGTGGCTGAATTTGCCTTTCAGTGAGATCCATGTTCAGAAGCTTCTCAGGCAATGTGTATGTTTTCAGTCCAATATGAAAAGATATATTGGGTCTGCTGCTTTGAGTGAAGGAGATCATTATATCACCCTCATATCAAGCCTGCATTTAGACAAATGCTTTTGGTTGGAAACATAAAATGCTGGATGTCCAGCAGGCCACATGGCCACAAAACCCTCACTATTGTCAAAGATAGAAAATAGGTCTAGTCTTTTCACTGCAACAATTATAATCTGATGAGAGAATTATATAGCTTTTTACATGAGCTGGGACAGATTTTTTTTTTAAAAAAAGGAGCTTCAAAGATATTGCAGAGGCCTTCAAACCCTCCATAGACCACTGGCAGTCCACAGAGAGTCAGCTGTTATTCTCATTTCCAGCTAAGAGAAACAAAACAGATGGGAAGAGATGAAGAACAAAAGCAGAAAATGCAAGTGTTTTGTTTTTCAGAAAGGGAAAAACATTTATCACACTCAGTACAGTACAAATACATAAATAGTTTCCTAGTATTAATTTTCTGTGTAAGAAACCACTGTCATTGCCACAGGGGTATTATGTGAGTGTGAATAACAGAGGAGGCAGCCCACACAGTTCTGAAGGGGGGGTAGGGGGGGCTGGTAGTGAATACTAGCTCTTTTACGAAGAGATCATCAGTATTAATAAATGTTTTAGCACCCCTCCCAATGGAATTTGATGAGAATTTTTATTATCAGTAGTTTTCAGACAAAATCCTAGTTGATTACTATGCCCAGTTTGGGGTAGTGAAAATTTAATTTCCATAAATTCTTCCATGCCCCATTTTCCTTTGCCCATAGTGAAAAAAATAAAAATTAAAAAGAGAAGAAAACTATAGTTATGTAAAAGCATTCTATCACTTTATCTGTGAGAGGAGTAAAGACCAAACATTAAATAGCAAATGCTGTTTAGCAATGGAAAAACCATTCTAAACAAGACAACCGGATCCGTTTGCAGTCTCTGACAGAGTGATCAAGATGATGATGTGATCAAGGTGAAGATGTGGCATATAAAACCACTTGTTAAAAAATGCAGCTCGCTGGGATCTTGTGTGGGATAGCACGTAAGCTGCAAATATCAAGCATAACCTCTTGTCTTAAGCTACAGAGCACATGTCTCATTGGGACTTCTGTGTTAGCTGCCAACCACTCAGACTTTCATATTATAATGCTCTCCTGTATCTAAGCCATAGTGGATTTAGGAGTCTCTAATATTCTTCAATTTGTTCTAATTGCACTTAGAAGCTGCACAAAGCCACTGTGGCAAAAACCAAAGGGAAAAACACAGATCCTGCAGAGTATAAAAATTAATGTCTTCTAGATTTTCCAAAAACACTGGTAATTCCAAATGACTTTGTTTCCCTAAGTGTCTATGGTTGGACATTCAAAAGCCAGTGTGGGTCATAAGACTCCTCTGATCATTAACTGAAGCTTTTTTTTCTCCAAGCTTCTCCATATAAACATTCGATTTGGTTTTATGAGATTTGCCACTTTTGGTGGCTTATGAAACTTTTGATGTCAAGGGCTTTCGGATTACTGATTTTTTGGTTTGGTTGCTTGGTTGCTTGTTTTGTTTTCATTTTGGAACCTGAGATGAAGAGCATTTAAGAAGTGAAATACATCAGAGGATGTGAACCAATGTTATCTTTTCTCTTTCTCAGTCAGATACTGCAGCTGGACTCTAGAGCCTCTTGTCCTGAAGCCCAGCTGGTTCATGTGCCTGTCCACCATCTGAGAAAGCATGAAACCACTGATCTTGGTGGCTTGGGATCTCCAGCAGCACACTACAACCTCATCTACTTTAATGAATTAAACAGTTCCAGGATTTGTTCCTCAGCATTGAGATTTGATTGTCCACAAAATAGCAGAAATTCCGGGAACATTTTTGCCACAAAGTGCTGCTATTTTCCCAAACAATTCAAGTGTATGGTCTGGAATTGAGCATGCCTTATATAAGTAAATATAGGTAATATTCCCAATAGGAAAACTGGAGGTAGCTATCATGCAATGGAGAATAAAGTGATTTTCATGATATGGATACGGGATCTTTCATAACAGTTGGCTTTAATGCTAGGGAATTGCCCCAAGAACACTTAATTTACCAGAACAGATTGATCCACTGTTCCTACTCTTCTGGAATCCTGTCTATGGTTCAGTTGCAGTTCTTCACAAAACCTTGGGTATTTTTTCAAAAGATTTCAGCTTCATTAAATCAGTATTTTCTCATCAAACTATTTCATCAAAAGACTTCCAAACAACTTCAACAATTTGTATTTCTTGCCACAGCCCAGAAAAAGCCTTGAATCATTTAAACCCAAGAACTTATGTGCAGATGTGGTCTTAGAAAGACAACAAAGTCAGACACAGAATGAGTCATTTTTGTCTGAATTCAGTTAATACTCAGCTTCTTAATCTTGTTATAATAATTTTCCTATTAAAAAAATCTCTATTTTCTCCTAGTAATAATGAGGTGTGAACAAACTACTTACAGCCATAAGTGAAAATATGTGGAATTTCTCAGACCGGTTTTTTGTTAAGGAGTATTTCTAGAGTTCTCATAATTCTTGTTGCTCTAGTTTGACCGCCTTTAGTGTGCCAGCTTTCTTCTAGCATCATTCTGATAAAACAGCACAACAGCAGTAATTCTGCTAATATATTCCACATAAGTAATACAATTTCATATTCAGTTGTAATGTCTTCTGGTCAGCACATATAGACCATTGCAATGGCAACTTCTGATCAAGTTTTTCTGTACTTTTTCCAGAATACAGTCTCTCCTGGTACAGGATGTTCTTCATCCCTAGTAAGGCTTTCTGTTCAACTGTGTAGACAAGTCTGGTGTTTAAATGGGCAGACTTTTAAAAACACATAAAGTTCTCATCTTTTTACGGTACCACTAATTTTTGTGCTATAAGGTAATATCATTTGAACTAACTTATTAGAGTTGAAGTTAAGGATGGTTTTTAAAAAAATGGTTACCAGCCTTACTAGCAGCACCATCTATGGCATATGCACCAATATTCAACTGATTCCCCTCTTTGAAGGAAATGGCAAATTATAGGTTTTACTTGTGGTAACATGGCCTCACTTAGTTCAGTCTGTGTGCTCAAAAGGAAACTACATTGAATTAACACACACATTGCGCACATTTTGAGAAGAGGTCTCTTCAGAAGGATTCTGAAGGAATATAGGTCACTCACATGTTAATGTAGCAGATTTTATAATCTTTACTCAGGATGGAGGATTCTGAACCTTGAACACAGCTGAAGAAAACAAAATCTATGTGGAGTCCTACTGCAAATCCACTGAAAGTGTTATTAAGTCCTTTTGCTTTTCCTCAGTGACATCTAACTTTGAGATCAAACTAAGTTATCTTGGACAAAATAGGGCTATTTTCAAGGAGCAAAATGTTGAAAGCAAAATTTTCAATCACAGCTATGAAAAGTATATTGTTCTTTCAGGCAGGAAAGTTTCTACACTCGCTTTCATCATCTATTTTCCAGCTCAGATGAAATACCTTGTAAAGTTTTACTTAATTCTGGTCTGTGGTTGCTTCAATAAAGGCATTCTTGAAATGTCCTGATTTTATGACATCTATTCCACCATCCACCACGCTCTTGATTCTTCTGGCATCAACAGATGAATTTTTCTCTTTGTAATGCCAGTGGTATAGAGTGGGCCACAACACTGAAGCTTGGCTGTTCAATAACAACTAAACACTTGCTACTGGCAACCTGGATTCCCTGGCACAAAACACCCTGTCAGCACTGAATAAACCATTATTGGCTGCAGTTTTCAAAGGATTAATATCACAGACAGTCATGAAACAAGCACTCCACTGGCATCCTCAATTATTAAAGTTCCACTGATATAAAATCCTCAGCTCCTCAAGTACCTGCCACCAAGGCTCCAAAACCACCCATCCAAAATCCAATTTTTCACTTCTTTGCTTTGTTTTTTTGGCATTAATACAGTAGTAACTTTTCTGCTTTTTGGTAGTTTTGTAGAGTAATAACATTTCTAATAATATTTTTGTATAATCAAAAACTACATGACAAAGACATTAAAAAACAATAGAAGGCTAATTTTGCTTATATACTTATTTTCTATTTTTTTCCCCAGGACAGACAGAACAAACTCTACATGCAAATGGAGAATGTGGAGAGAGAAGGATAAAGGTGTAACATAACTTTTCTGGAATGGGACATAATACAAAATGTAAGGACAATTTTGGGGAGTTGTTGAGAGAGGGTTGGTGCCGTAAGAAAGTAGATGGTCTCTGGGTTGTTCACCTTGCCCTCCATCAGAGAAGTAGAGCTTTCTACATTTCAGTATAAACACATATCCACTGAGATTGTTGATTGATATTATCCTGTTCTTCTCTAACTCGATGACTCTAGAAGATTAAGAGTTTTTTGAGCACTGGTTGAGGCAAAAGGATATTATACAGAGGTCCTGTGTCAAATTTACAGCTTTATAACAAGCCCTCTTGTCATGACCATAACATCACTCTCAGTCAAATGGAAAGCATAATTTCTGATTAGAATTTCAGGAACCATCATTTAATCTTCCCTGTCTCCAACCATCGTCATGGTACGTAAAGTCAAGGCTTCCTTTGCCACACCATCTTTGGACTATATCACACAGTTTCAAGTACAACTTCATTCTTCCAGGTGTTCCCCATCCCATTCACATGGTTCATTTTACATGAGTTCAGCTGCATTGACAATCTGTGCATCTGGAATGTAAACAAGGAGGGCTTGGTGGGCAAGGCAGAGGAAGGTGAAGAAGCAAGCTCCAGAGATTGGTCTGGGTAATATGGAACAGGCCTGATATGATTTTAATTAGAGCTCATGCCACAGGATCATTTACTCACAAAAAGTATTCAAGGACTTGTGGGCTAGAAACCTCTGATTGGAGGAAACTTTTCTGCCCTAGGCTGCTTCAAGATGTCACTACATTAGCTAGATTTAAATACATGTGGCTCATTCCAGATTCAGTGCCCCCAAGTCTTTCTGGCAGGATAGTCACTTTCCACTCAGCTCCTGTCACTAATCAACACAGAAGCTGCTGCAGAGCTTGAGGGATATTTAGGGAGAACAGATTAAATAAAGTGGAATTAGAGCAGCTTGCTTTCAAGTTCAATCTCTTTTGCTAACTCTTTATGCTACAGCTTGCTGCTGGCTTCTGACCTTCTAAAAGGAAGTTCGTTCTGTAAATTGGGTTAACACTGCTGATTTCAGAAGCACATTGAGCTGATGAGCTGAGATGTTAAATAACCCTTCATAAGGGATATGGAAGGACTTCAAGTTTCTTACTTCCCTGCATAAATTACTATTATTTGTGTCAGACATAAAAGCCCCAGTCAAGAGTTCTATCATTACTTCTGACATATGAGAAACATGTAACAATGGACAAATGTTTTTTTCCTCTGAAGATCTTAGTGAGATGAGAAAAGTAACTAGGCTTCTGTCCCAGATACACTGTCAGGATCAAATGACTTGGCCAAGATCAAATAAGGTACCTGTGGCAATTCTAAGAACTGAGATCACTTTTCCCCACCTCCAGAACCATAGCCACAAAATCATCTCACTTCTTTAAGACAGCAGCAACCCAAATGAACTTACTGAGAGGGAGCAGTGTAAAGCAAATCATTCTGTAATGCTGTCTGGGTTAGAAAATTATGACTCTGAAAACAGCAGGCTAGGCAAATGTTTTATTTCTCAATCCTTTAACTAACTCAATACTCCAGAGAAACTTGCAAACAAGTTGTTTTGTTTTTTTTCCCTGTATCTCACAAATAGAGGTCTAGATTTTGGAAGGTGAAGTACTTTTAAGTGGAAAAAGTCTTCACAAATAGAGACCCTAGACAGAGGAACAAACTGCAAGTACAGAGAAATTGTAGATTAGATTTCATCATCTAAGCTTGTGAGCTAATTAAAAGAGTCTTTGGAAGACAGGTTAGTATACAATCTTTAAAACAATTATTTTGACAAAGTAGTATAACTATTAGAGATGTGAGAATTTTGAAAACAGGAAGCACTGATGACACATGTCCATGTCCCTGGGTTCCTCATATATCCGTATAAACAGAAAGTAGCTCTTTGGGGTTTGCTGAGATTATACTGTGGTGAAACTCATTGCATTGGACTTGTATGGCAAAGTTTTGGTAGTGCAGGGACTACAGGGGTAGCTTATGCAAGAAGCTTCCAGAAGCATCCCGTGTCTGGCAGAGCCTATGGCAGCTGGCTCCTAAACAGAACCACCACTGCCCAAGGCTGAGCCCACCAACAACAGTGGAACGTTTACAACATTTAAATAGGGGAAAAAACCACTCTGCACAATTTCAGCTTCAGCTGGAGAGAGGAGTGAGAATGATAGTAACAATTCTGCAGACCCCAAGATCAATGAAGGAGGAGATGTTCCAGACAGAAGAGAATCTCCTATGATCTGTGGTGCAGACCATGGAGAGTTGGGCTGTCCCCTTGTAGTCCATGGAAGTCCACAGGGGAGCAGAGATCCACCTGCAGACCCTGAAGGACCCCACAGCAGAGGAGGGAGGTAGGGAGGCCAAAGAAGGCTGTGACCCTCAGGGGAGCAGATATCCACCTGCAGACCCTGAAGGACCCCACAGCAGAGGAGGGAGGTAGGGAGGCCAAAGAAGGCTGTGACCCTCTGGGCAGCCCATGCTGGAATAGGCTCCTGGAAGGATCTGTGGACCCGTGGAGAGAGAAGCCCATGCTGGAGCACATTTGCTGTCAGGACTTGTGACCCCATGGGAGACCCACACTGGAGCAGTCTGTTCCTGAAGGGCTGCACCCTATGGAAGGGACCCGTCTGTGAAGAACTGCAGCTCATGAGAAGGACTCACGTTGGAGAAGTTGGTGGAGGACTGTCTCTTTTTGGAAGGAGCCCACACTGGCATAAAGGAAGACTCTGAGTTCTTCTCCTGAGGAGGAAGAAGTGGCAGAGGCAATGTGTCGTGAACTGACTGCAGCTCCTATTTACTGTCCCCCTGTATCACAGAGTGGGAGGAGGTAGAGAACATGGGGAGTGAAATTAAGCCTAGGAAGAAGGGAAAGGTGGGGGAAAGGTGTTTTCAAAGATTTGATTTAATATCTCACTATCCTACTTTGATTTGATTGGTAATAAATTAAACTGCTAACAAATTTTCCCAAGTCAAGTCTTTTTTGCCCATGATGGTAACTAGTGAGTGATCTCTCCCTGTCCTAATCTCAACCCAAAAGACTTTCATTACATTTTCTCGTCCCTGCCCAGATGAAAAGGGGATTGATAGAGTGGCTTTTGTGGGGACCTGGCATCCAGCCAGGGTCAAGCCACTACACTCATGAGGGTGGAATAAGTACCTGATATGGTTCTATGCAAAATAAACAGTAGCATTTGAAAATAGTGAAGTAAAAAAATATAGCCATCAAATATTCTCTTGTTAAAAGATACATGTCTGTGATGAAATGTGTTCTCTAGCTCTGGTCTAAGTGTTACAGCATTGCTGTTTGAAAAAAAAAGGGAACTGGAAGAAACTGCAAAAGTGACACATGCCGCGTGCCTCACTGAATGTTATTTTAATACTAATGTGGAAATTTTGCTTTGTGCACAAACACTTTTCTTTAGGGTGGATAAAAAAATGCTCGAAGAATTCTGTATCTATTTTACTAGTGATGACAAGTATGTTAATTGCTTGCAGATAACATCTGCTCTAGTGAAATCAAGATGCAGACTCTCACTGGACTGCTAGTGCTACACTTTGCGCTTTGTCTAGGAGGTCTGCTGCTCTTTGCTGAAGTTTGAAGGGAGCTGAAGTGCCTTTGAATTTTTTGAGAATCTTCCAGTAACTGAAACCAAATCTGCCAGGAGTCCTGGGTCATTGCAATGTCTCTCTTTGAGCACAGGACTTACCTTTGAAGCTTAGAGGCTTCCACTGACCATGACGACGAAGTGTGCTCTGGCTGAAACAAGTTCATGGTGATCTGCCAACAGCCCCGCATGAGAGAGCCTCTGATTTCTTTCTGTTTACAGTAGAGGGTGAAGGGCCTCTCCTGCTAGAAAAGTGTGAGCGTGGTAAATATAATGTCAGATCTAAGGAGCCCTTATCCTCTACAGGCCACATTTACAATTTTACAGTGTGCTTATGCAGGCCCTGCCATGAAGTTACTTACCAGATGTGCCTGTTGAATCTGTCAATCATGGCATTGAAGAAGCAACTCCAGACTGATAGCATTCCCTACTTCCCACCATGCATTTGCATATGTACACTGTAGCAAACTTGCTTTAGCTTCTCTAAAATACTTGAATCTAATTAGATCTCTAACATGAGGGAAAATTACTGTCAATCTGTTTTTGCAACAGCATTTATGAGGGAACAGAGGACAAACAACTCCCACTCACCCTTAAGAGCAAACAATGATTAAAATACTAAAGGGACAATGAATAGCAAGTAGAGGTCAATATGCAATTGCACACTTAATAGAGTTTATTCTGTGCCAGCCGAGTTCCCACCAGGAATAAAGTTCAGCCATATACTGAGGGGTGTTGCCAAGACTTCTGCTGCCTGAAGGAAAAAAAAAGCATTTTGTGTTTTTATTGAATTTTTTTCCAAGCTCTTCTCCTGTGTAGGGGCAATCAACTGCACAAATATAGGATAGAAAAAACTACAAAGCAGCTGAATTGCAGAACAGAAACTTAGAGAGGATTGTATATACAATCTACGCTTTATCTATCTATGGAGATAAATCTATATCAGATTTATCACAGATCATTAAGTGAACATAAATTAGTGATCTTTTCTTGTTGTGCAGGATAATTTTGTTACTGACCTGTAAAAAGAAAGGTTATGCCTATAAACCATATGCTTTGGTTCTTCTGCTTTGTGCACTGCTCACAAGGCTGCAGTGGAAGTAAATGGATTCATTTCATGGACCCTAATTAAAGAAGGTTGTAAATTGACTAAAGAGAACCTCAAGAATAGTAGTAAGAATGATCAGAGTTTTAAACACACAAAAATAGCAAAGGAACTGGAATTATATTCTGTGGAGGAGAAAGAACTAGGGGAAATACAATAATGAATCAAATACATGTATCAATGCAATACAGTTATAATGAGCAAGGTAATATACTGTTCTCCATGTTCAGTAAAGACAATGGGCTGCAAGTCAAACTCATGGGAAAGAGGAGTTCAATCTGAAATCAGAGGAAACTTTCTAACAGGAACGACTGTGAAGTCCTGGAACAAATTGATGTGCAAGATTGTGAAGGCTGAGCCTGCTCTTTCTGGTGATGCAGCTGCTCCTGCAGTGGGTTAAAGAGATAGTTTAAAAAGACTTCCCAAAGGTATTGGCAGACTTTTTCAGTATAACTCATCAAAACAAGAGCTGCCCAAGGGAAATGGTTTTCCTTTTTTATAAAGTATTCCTAAAAATTCTAACCAGGGTCAGTCTCAAGAAAAGCTGAATGGCAGGGTGTTGCCCTCATTAAATATCTGTAGCAATGACGACACAATTTTTTCTTTCAGACCTTGAATCAGCCAAAGTTTTGATGTGGATCTGGTTGCATTTTTCTCAAAACAGGCATACAGAGGGGATTTTTAAACTCCACAGCATTAGATTTGACTATGTACTGAAATAAAGTCACTTTAGAAACACTAAAAATTTCAATCTCTTGGAAATCAGAAAAAATAAAGGAAATCTCTCCCTTTTCCCTTGTCTACTGTGTCATTGCAGCAGGAGAATCCTTTCCCCCAATCTTCTCTCAGCTCAGGAATGTTTAGCAGCTTCCTGGAATGGAATATATTACCACATTCCCTCTGCATCCCTAGATTAAGTCAGTCTCCTTCCATCACGCCTGAAGCAAGGCTGCGGGTCTGCCCACTACTCCTCTGGGGACCAGCAGAGTGCTCACTGATGCTGCTGCCTCCAGTCACTCCTGTGCTCCTCATGCCAGCCGTGCACACCCAGAATTCTGCCCTGGCATGGCTTGGATTGTTTTTTTCTGAGGGAGGCCAGTCCCCCCATCTGCCACAGCTCCTGTCTGAACCCCAACAGTCACCAGAAACAGGGAATAGACATCATTCCTCCCTGCTTTCAGGTGCAGCCCTTTCAAGGAGCACAATACCTCACAGATAGAAAATTAATAAACAGCTCCCACCCATCACAGCAAAATAAGCCTCCTGGAATCACATCCACTCTCAGCATTCTGCTGTATTTTACCCCTTGCTTTGTTTTGATGCTATTTTTTCTTTTGAGTTTTCTCTAGAGAAAAACTGGAAACTTTCCCTGCACTTGTCTCAGAGGGGACAGAGAAAAGGTTTCATAGTAATCTCAAATTTGTCAAACATTGCAGAACAGGGATTGTGGAGAGATGGAACAACTGAACCAGTATTTTGGTCCAGCAATAAACTTTGCATTTTTATGTGATATGACAACATTCCCTTATCTGCAGAAAACCCCAACTTCTGCTCTTATTTAAAAGTCTTCCCATGAACAAATGAAGACCTCAAGTCTTAATAGAATAGGGAATCTCAGATACAGTTGGAAATTAAAAAGAAAACCAAAACAAATTAAGAGTCAAATTAAAATAAAATGAGATCAGTAGATTAACTGGAGAAAGATTTCAGAGCTGATTATTCAGTTTACCGGATAGTCAACAAGATTTGTTAGCACAGATCACTGAATTCAAGAAAACTGTGGTTTGTTTGGTTTGGTTTTGGGTTTTTTTTTGTTTGTTTTGTTGGGTGTTTTCCCCCACGGAAGAGTAGTATCAATAATTTTTCACTCTAGAATGCAGCTCTGGAATTTCTTAACTGTTTTTGGTATGAGATATATTTCACTTCTTACTCTGTAATAGCTTAATAAAATGAAAATTTAGAAGAGGAATGAAGAATTTCCTTTTATTTAACTGATTATAATGCAATAAAGCTTCATTTTATGTCACATATCTGAACAGTGTCCTAAAATGAATGCCTAAAAGTAGCTTTTCAGTTTAGTACCAGCTGTAGCTACCATGGACATTAGGCACTTGCCAAATGCAGAACATCTACTTGCCTAAACTTCTGACTACTGAGAGCCTAAATTAAGATGTTCCCTTCCAAAAATATAGTAAAAGCTGTTATAAGGTCCTCGTTCCTCAAGTCCATAAGAATACCACTAGCTGCAATCAGATGTTGAAATGGCTGCCTCCAAAACTGCGTTTCAATTTCTGTAGTTTCAACCAGCTGTTTATTCTTATGCTATGGAAATAAACATATTCTTGTGAAAGCTTTTAGTTCCTTGACCCCCTCTGTCTCTCCACAAGTTTTAAAAATAAGAAAGGTTGTGTAAACCAAGATCACAGTTATGTACTTACCAGCACTGGAAAATATGGAATGTAAAAAAAAAGATTATATTTTTGTATAGCTAACCATACAGCCTTCATAATTATTTTTAATATCAAATGTTTACATTGTATTGAAATGGAGAAGCACAATTATATAATCAGCATGTGTATTATTTTAAACTGATACTAACTGATACTAACACACGTATGCCTTGATACGTGGTCAGCATAACCATTTCTAAAGTCAAAGGCAAGGGAGAATAACAATTGTCATGTCACAAAAAAGCCATTAAAAAAGGTAATAGATGTAGTAAACCCATACTGAAAAAGATTATAGAATTGTAGAAGGAGACCTCAAGGATCATCTGGTCCAGCCTTTCTTGCCTAAAGCTCAGTACCTTGCGCAGCTGAATCTTAAAAGTGCCCAACACTGAGAATCTACCACTTCCCTGTGGAGATTCAGTGGTGGATGGTTCTCACTGCAGAAAAAATTGATTTTGTGTCTCATCTGAATGTTCCCAGGACTTACTTTTACCCATTACTTCTTCTCTTGTCCATGCAATTCCTTGTGAAAAAGGAATCTCCATCTTTTTTGTAGCCACCCTTTCAATACTGGAACATGATGATAAAGTCCCACCTAAGCCTTCTTTTCTCAAGACTGAGCAAACCCAGCTTTCTCAGCCTTTCCTGATATGACAGGCTTTCCAGTCATTTGATCATCTTTGTGGCCCTTCTCTGGACCCTCTCCAACCTGTCCACAACTCTTTTGTATAGAAAGGACCAAAACTGAATACAGTATTCCAGGTGTGGCCTGACAAGTGCTGAATAGACTAGTAACAAGCCCTTTCCCACTGAAACACTGTAAATTCCCAAATCATTCAGTCATTTGCATTATGTCCTTCCAGCTGGTGCTTTGTGACAATTGTGTAAGACTGACAAAACTGCCGTCTTTTTCGTTTGAGACAGGCGACATTTGTGGGGTTTTTTCCTCTTCTGTCATTATCCTGCCTAGATACTGTGGAAATCTCTCACTGACAGAGATCTCTCTTACTGACTACCATGACCCTAGTCTCTTATTTTGGAAATAACAAACCTGTATTTCAGCAGCGCTGTTTTGTGGATTTTTCTGCTCTAAGTTGCCTGTTATTACAGAGTAAAATACATGCAATTGCATCCATAGCTGAGAAGTCCTCCGTTGAGAGATAATACACTGTACCATAAGGCTAATTGGTCTAATGAGTCCACAGACACAGCTCACTTCTGAGGATGCCTTGCTCTAACGATTTACTCAGAGACACAACATTGGAAGAAGTTCCTACTGGAACTTAAAAATAAAGAGCTGGGGGAAAATTACACTTGTAAAAAAGTTAATTCCAAACTGAGAAAGGAAGGATAGGAGGGAGGAAAAGAGGGAAATAAGGAGAAAATATTCTTTGGAGTAAAACCCCTGCAGACTTAGGTTCATAAGCTGACCCTTGTTGTATCTGCTTAGAAGGTAGAAAGCAAAACAAGCCTAGCAGACTTACCTAGAAGGTCACATATTTGCCAGGTATGAAGCTAGAAATATAAAAGTATTAGTGAGACATAAAAATATATAAAAATTACAGAGCCTTCCCACAGATTATAGTGTGCACCCAATTTTTGTGCTAGAGGGTGAAAACACTTCTGTTTTAATGCTGCAGGGTTTAAGAAGGCTCAAGCCTACACCTCGAAGTACCATCTGAAAGGTGTTGAATGCACTGGAATAATATTCCCCTCTCTTGATTGCCTGACGATACTCCTCCTATTTAAGGAAAAGTGCATGTTTTCTTTGTCAGTTGTTCACAGATAAACTGCTTTAGAGATTGTGATGACACAATTTGGCAAATATTTTCCCCAAGCCACACAAAGAAAAGAAAAATGCACAATTCCCAGAGCATTTGTGCTTTCAACCATTCCCTCTTGCCAAAAGGAACAGCCCTAGCCACTTGCTTCAGAAGGAAAGAGGCAAGATTTATCTTAGGTGGCACTGAAGCTTAGAGCAGAACATTACAAGAAATCAAAGGATACCATGGAGCAGAAGAAGAGAAGTGAGGCCAGCTCAAAAGATGGAAGATCACTAAGGACACACTAAAAAGTAAAGAGGGAAAATTGCATCCTACAGCTATTGTCAGGAAGAGCAAAACTGTCCCTCTAACAATACCTCAGCAGTTTTACAGCTGGTATTCCAGTGACCCCAGTGAAAAGATCTTGAGGGCTTGGAAGAAGGTTTGGCGTTTCTTTGAGCAGAGGTGCAGAATCCATCCTCCTTTAAAAGTAACTATTGTCAAGAAAGGGAAAACATAAATAGAAATAATCCTGAGCTGCCCAAAAAAAGTAGCCCACTTGGGAAAGTTTTAGGGAGTAAGTAATGATCTAAAAAGATCATCTAAGTGAATTGATTCCCTTAAATCCTGGAGCTCTGAAAATAAAAGAACAAAACAAGATTGATCAAAATTAAAATTATTAAAAAACATTCTTCGTGAAAGTTTTGGGGATGGCTTTAAGTAAAACTTGAATTTATGACCACAACATTTTTTATCCACAAAATGTAAGTATCAAAATGGAACTTGTGGATAAAAAATAAGAGACAACATCTGGACATTAGCTGGCTATGTTTTATAACAGAATAATTAAACAATTCAAGATTAGATTAAGAACTGTATGGACTACAGTGAACTACTTGACAGACGAGTGAATGCTTTGCACACACACATATTGAGGCCTGTTTGGCCTCAACACCATATTATAACTGCTGTGCTGAAAGTTTCCAGCTATGAATAGGCATATATACCTGTAAGGGACCCCCAGGAAAGTCCCATATAGAGCCATATGATGTCATCTCCTGCATGACCATTATCAAATTCCATCTAGTTTACTTGAAATTACTTCTGTGTTTCAACCTCACTATTTTTACTAGACAGTTCCTCAAAAATTATGATTTTCATGCTTAGAAATATACTTTCAGCCTTAGTTTAATACCATTCTTGATCAATTTATATCCTCTTTGCCCTTGGAGCCATTTTTTGAACCTGGACCTAATTACTTGCTTGCTTCTTAAAACATTCCCAAAGACTTTTATTAATGCTAAGTATGAAGTGAAGCAGAATTTTTCTGATGCTGATCCACTGGCACAATATTTAAGGAAGGCCCAAAAAGCTTTCTTAGAAAAAAAGTGGTACTTCATTTTGTGAGTCTGAGCCCCAATTAAATTCACCTATACAGAAACATTGCTGTGACATTACACAGAAAAATCTTAGATGATATTGCACTGTCTAGGATCCTGGCTTACGGAAAGGGAGTTTTGAAAAACGCATTTTGTTACCTATGCAATGGCAAAACTTGGACTGCTTCATTCTGCTTTTGTTGATTAGCCCAGCACCATAGGTTCCCAGGGAAATGCATGGAAATTACATGAAGCTTGCCCCCTAGCCGCCTGGAGTAATGATGCTCCAGACATCAGGGATTGTCTCCGCGCTGAATCTCAGCTGAGCAACTGGTCAAATTTGTGTCATCATCAGTAACACAGTATCTGAAGTGTCATCATCAGTAACACTGTGTGGCTGATTGTAATAGCAATCTCAATGCAAGCTTTAAAAACAAACAAACAAACAAAAAAACAAACAAAAACCCAAACCAAAACAAAAAGAAACCCCAAAAACCAAAAAGCCAAACCAAAAAAAAACAACAACCAAAAAAAACCCAAACCAAAACCAAACCAAAAGTTCTGAAGTGCCTGAATTTCATACTTGTACTCAGATAACAGTGCCCAAGAACACCAAAACTTGCAATAAATTTCCTCTCAACAGTGCCTACATTACCAAAACAAGGAACTACTATTCCCTGCTAACTTCGAGCTATTTACAAAACAGTCGATGACAGTGTTGAGCAGAATTAACAGAATTTCTTGTACTGTCCATGCCATATGACATGGTGGCAAAGCATTTCACTTAGCACCCAACAGTAATATTACTCATATAATTAGTGGAGTGTCCCTAATGATGACCTAGGGCTCCTAGCACAGAAAGGGGGGGGAAAAAAGAAGAAAAAAGCAAAACAAAAGCAGCCAAGAGGAGTTTTAAAAGACATTATAACAATGACATTACTATAGGAATAGTAATGATGGAAATTTCACGATAGATGGAAGTCTTTAATAAGTGCTGAGTGGGATTCAGTACTGAAGTACAAGTGTATGTAAAATACATGCTTTTAAAATGGCTTCATAGCATTACCAAGTTGCAACAAAGTCATCCTTTAGGTATAAGTTAGTCTATGTAAAAAATGATGTGATATACCAAATCCCCAGGAGAAGAGAAGTTTAGCAGTATGGAGTTTGCACAAAATGGGAGGCAGCAATAAGATGAATACTGCTTTGTTAATGGAACAGTTATCAAATCTCTTCCCTGTGTGTTTGCAGTAGGTGGTACATGTGCCAGACTACTACTAGTAAGTTTCAGGAGAAGGCATAGATAAGATAGGAAGAGAACATTTCCTCCTCTGCTTACTGTGTTCGCTGAAACATAAAGTGGATAAAAAGAAGTATTTTATGAAGTTGGCTCAAAAAACTACACCTCCCCCTGCACCTGGTCCTGGTAAATGGCACCCATACGACACACTGCTGTGTTCTTCTCATATGTCTTTAACCTCACTGCAGACCTACTCTTTAATCCATCGCTCATCCTCAGGTAGAACTGTATTGTTTGTATAATCAGTATGAGGAAGTTAAGCAGATGGAGCAAGACAAGATTTTAGACAAAAGATATAATTTGAAACAGAATATAAGATGCAGAATAGCTCTACTGTTATTACTACAATAAAGTTCCCAATTCAATTAGACGAAAGTTACAAACCATTTTTCATTACAGATTTAGTTTTGATTCTGAACAGCTCCAAACTCCACTTATATGAAACAAATTAGTCTATAAATCCAGTTCCTTGTTTAAGCTCCAATTTTTAATTTTCTTCCTTAAATGTTAATTCACTTTCTGTTTGTTACAGGTAGGAGCCTGTATGGACCACTAACATTTTCCACAGGAAATGCATAATAACTTTTACAAGGTTTTGTGAAGTCCATTAGAAATAGAAACAAGGTAAAATTTAAAATATTATTTCTGGCTTATATTATCAGTAGATACTAAAGTCCATGGCTAGCCATGAATAAGTCATATTACACTGCACCCAGAGGGCTCTATCAACACTCACATAGCATAAAACACCTGGTTTGAAACTAATGAAGTGTGACGATACCCAAAGTTTTTTTTAAAACTCTAAGCCATTCATTTCTGCAGTGATTTTTTGAAGCGAAATTTTAAAATTTTTTTTGTTTAACCCATATTTATACACATGATAGTGTGATCTGGGAGGCTGTAAAGCCTTGATTAACATTCTTTGGGAAGGTTTGGATATTTTCTTGCTGTGTTTGCTCTTATTATTCTAGTTTATCATTATCTAGATGAGGTCACCTTGTGTTGTACAAAAAAAATGTTCTTACCTGTTCTTACCTGTTCCACCTATTTGGTGGAAATTACTACAGTTTGAGGAATGCTGATTTCAGTTTGTTTCACAGTTTTTGTCTTGTAATTCCTTATTTATTTATCTATTTCTCTGTGAAGAGCATTCAGAAGAAAACCTAAGAGGCCAGCATACAGGTATGGAAAAGGTTAAATTAGATGTAAAATGAACACCTAAAGTCAGATAAACAAAAAAGTTATTCTTTCAACATGAACTGCATACATTCCCATCTCACAAGGACACAGTAAGACTGGAAGGGATGACCTAGGTCATTGTTTTCTCAGGAACCCATAACACATACTGTAATTCAAAAAGTCACAACATTTCTTCAGAAATTGGTAGGTTGCAACTTTTCCACCCTGTCAGAAAGAACTATCTGAGACAATAATGTGTGCATGCTTCAATAAAAGATGAGCCACATGGGAATTAATTTCCTAAAATCAAACTCAGGATTAGGAGTTCTGAATTAAAAAGGTTAACATCCAAAAGAGATAAATAACCAGGAAAGCACTTAAAACATCAAAGAACTGAAAATTACCTGGAGCCGTTATCATCTGTGGCTTTGGTGTAATTATTTTTGTGTCTGCACAAGGGATTACTGCAACCCCATTATGCAGTTCTACAGGGAGACACCAGTGAATGGATGATGCGTAGGAAAGCAAACCAAATTTTTAAGTACTGGCCAACCAAACGCTAGTCTCCAGCTGTGTGCAGGTCATTTTTCGAACTGACTACTATTGTAATGATTTACATCATAATAAAATAAGTTGGTTACCTTTATCTTAGTGATTTTGCAGTTATACAAGTGATTTCAGGGTACTTCAGAAACTCCAGCTACCTATTTTCCAAAGGACAGTCCATGGTGACAATCTGCTACTGCTCTACTGTTGTACTGCCCAGGTCCCGCTGTATGGCCAAGGCTATTAAAGCTGCAGGATATTCTTCCACTAACCTGAATTTTGCAGTCAAAATGAGAGGTAACAGTAACAGATTACAGTATGTGAATGGAAAGGGGCACATGAGCTAAGGAGTACTGGTGAGTAGTCTTCATGAGTCCTGAAGAGTACTGAAGAGCACTTGGATCTAAGGAGGGCTGTGCTCCCTCGAAATGTTCTCCTAATGTCAAACAAAACCCTGCAGTGACCCTATAAGAAGAGGGCAAAGACAGAACTTAGGAAAAAAAGACACACAAAAAATTTATATGAATAAATAAGAATTCATTAGTCTTTCCTCATAAATCTCAAGTCATTCAACAAGTAAGAATGGCTTTGCCTTCTTTTACAAATAGGCGAAAATCTACACAAAACTGATCTCATTCAGGAATATTTAATCCCCAGTGGCAATGCTAGAAACCATGCTGTTCTTTGCACATTACATTGTACTGTTTTGCCCTTAAAGCTACTTCTTTTCTACAAAGGGCTCTGTAACCTGCAGATAAACGCCATTCAGCATTGAATTTTTATGAATACAATATTCTCATAATAGTTCAAAGATCCAAGAACATGTAGACAATAGTGATCTACTTCTGAAAGGCAAAACTATGTGGAGCCAAAATATTAGAATCTGGAGAGACTTTACAGTCCAAGGCCACCCAGAAGCAGAATTAATGAATGTTTGAAATACACCTTCTTATGTGTATCTACAGCAATGGCTCTTCCATGAATGAATAGAAAATAAATCTCAGGCCTCCTGTAGAAAGTCCACTTCAAGGAGAGATGAATTTTGTGTATATTTTGATATATACTATTTGAAAAGGAATTATCTTGATTTTAAACAATTTACACTTCAAAAGTTTGGGTGCTCATTTTAGAGAGAACTGTCACAGTACAAATCCTATTTCATTAATTTAGTCTATGATAGACAACTATAGACTATAAATAAATAAAATATATTTATCCAGAAGCTACTGCCCTTTCCTGCACGTTCTACCTGACTGAAGGTGTCATAAAATACTGTCAATAATTCTTTGGTGATCATTGTTGCACTGCATAATTTTCTTTCCAGCATTATCTTTCCTACTGTTACTTTTGCCTTTTTTTTTTCTGTGCTGTAGTAGTTTTAGCAGCTGACCTGTTAGAACATGCATTTTTCTTCTGACTTTCATGTGTCTTAACTATTGTATAACAAAAGTCAGCTTCACACAGCACTGAGCAACTTTCCCTCAAAGAGGCCATGGCAAGAGGTATGGGCTGACAGACTCGTCTCTGTGTCTCCTGATATTATTCATTGTGGAGTCCTGGGCCAACACTAGTCTCCATGGTCTTTTCAGTTTACATTCCTTGTTCTGGAAGATGCCAAGAAACAGCAAGAAAGCATTTATTAAATTAGACAGGGAGACATTACAAAACAGGAAGGGAGCTGGATGGATGAGTATTTATCTTCAGAAGGTCCCAGTAAAGGATTTGTTCAAATTGTGGTAGACTATTTGGTTTGGTAAGCTATAGGTTTCTACCACACTTCAGTTGGCTAAGTTCCTCTTTTTAAATCTCTTGCGCACTTGTAGCCTTTATGGAGGTACAAAGAAATACGTTACTTTGAGTGGGACTATACAGGTGCAATGGGGTGAACTTAGTATTTATCTGTCCTCAAGGGGAAATTGTTCCCAATAAAATGAAACTCACAGAGAAGGTGACAGACTTTTGTCATTTAAGATCTTCCTTTCTCAAACAAGTAAAAGATACAGCATGTATAACTCCAAGTTTGAGCTCAGATGAAATAAACTATTTGTTGCATTCTAAACTCAGAATGAAAGATTACTTTCTATAGGCTCTATTCAGCAAAAAGTCCAATTTTTTTGTGGTTTTGGCAATAGCTTTCTTGTGGGCTTCAATGGTTTAACTTTCACTGAGCTGAAGTCTCACTCAAGAGCCAGAAGTTTCTCCACATCTCTCCCTTGAGAATCAGCCTGGAGGTTCTGGCAGCAGTTCTTTACTAGTATTGAAAAGATTTCATGATCCCAAAAGGCATAGTTTTGCTTTATATTTACTTGTATCTGCAGTCTACCTTAACTCTGTCTTGATGCTGGTCAAGTGTTAATGTTAGCATATATATGTTTAAACAAAAAGCAAGAACTAACCAGCTACCTTCTCTTTTGAAGATGTATGAGTAGAAACAAATATCAGTAACATAGACTGGGAAATAAAAAAGTAATCCTATAGATGGGGCAATTATCTTAAACTACTTTTCTAAATCCAGAAAATACAGAGTTAATGTTGAACTTAAGAACGCCAAATACATTAGCATGTCGAAATACACAAGAGTTACCAAAGCAACTCAAAATTTACTTATCTTACGGGCTTCTACTACACTTCTTTTGATTATATCTCCTCATTAGATTGAGTACCTGCATAAACTGTAATATAAAATGAAATTATGATGCAGGTATTCCCGTGTGAGATTAAGGGAAGAAAAAGTTTTTAAGAGACCTTCACTTTTCCCAGTGTTGCTTGATTGCAAGAAGAAAAAAAAAGGAAGACTCTTGGTTCTCTCTTTGTAACCTAATGTTATAAAAATTCTGCTATCTTATCTCAGTTTCTGAACTTCAAGGTGATGAGAACTGCCATAATGTCCAGGAGTACTTTATTCTGCATAGGATACACAGGCTTTCAACTACAAGCTGCAACAATTGTCTGGAGCCATACACTGAGTAGCAAAACTTTAAGTAAAACTGATTTCCCCAAAGTTTTGTACTTGTGACTTCGCAATATAAAAACATTCAACATATTTTTATATGAACTATATAAACACAGACATTGTATCAATCCACACATTTTAATGCAGATGGAATATTAGGTGAGTTTGAAATTTTAATATGCCATGGAAAGGATTAGATACAGGTATGTGTATTGACAGTGCCCCTAGCCCACTAATGTGATTAAAATGCATTTTCTCACAGGGTGTATGGGTAAAGAGACACAGAGAGAATTCCAAAATCTCCTAACTTCCACTGAAATGAATATAGATGATGTGCCTGGGGACATTATGCATACAGAGTATTTGTGTCAACTGTCAATGTCCAAGCGGCCTTAAAAATGCAGCTGTAAAAACTGATCCTGATGTGGTACATTCTGAGTGAGAAAACAATAAGAGAGCATCTCCCAACCACAAGGCCCAGGTTCTTCCTCTGTTCAGTAGCAAGCAGCAGGTAGGCTGAAATGCGCCTAGTTCTTTGGGTATTTTGAAATAGACTACAGCTAGTACAAAAGGTATGCATTTTCCAAGTATTCCCAAGTTCATTCCCCCAGGAAGACAAATCAATTCTATGTAGAAGTCTGAAGGAGAAATGTTTTCTGTTAAACTCTTTTGATATCTGAAACAACAAAACCTTTTTCCCTCTTTGCATCTAGAAAGTGGTAGTGGTATGTTAAAAATGCAGGAACACAAACAAACTACCATGGAGGAAGCTCAGGTCAGTTGCCTTGCAAGAGTCATTCACAAGCAGACACTGTGCTTCATCCCACAATTATCCCTGGGTGCAAGAATACAGATAAACAGCTACGGGGAAGAATAGCTTTTGTGCTGCAAATTCCCACCAAATCTCACATTTGTTGATGTGCCAGTGACTTGCAATTGGATGGGAAGAGGTGAATCAGTTAAGAGAATCTGTAAGACCTATTTTTTGCCCAGAAAGTGATGATGTAAATTTATCCTGTTAAGTTCCTTAGGGGACTTTAGGAGCAACATGCAATGTTCTGAGTTGAAAAATGATCCTTTCCAAAAAAAGGCAAATTTTTATTGTTGCTTCAGATAGAAGAGAGAAGTCCATGATTACAACTTAAAGGTTAATGGAGAGGTGAAAGATTTACCCTGATGAGCTATAGATAGACAGAAAGGGTTACAGTTGCATACTGCAACAGATCTCCTTAGTCAAAGTCAAAGGACATTGAAGAGACAAAGAGAATGGAAGTAGAAACTAGGAGAGCTTCCCATGAGTGGTAGGGGATGCGTGTCAGCACTAACCATTATGAATCTTTGGTTATGCATCTAGATTGGTAGATTCAGGTGATTAAACATCTGTCATAATTTAAGCGACAGTCCATAAGAACTACATATGAAAGGAAAAATTTGGGACATTATATTTATACAGCCATAGACACAGATTCATACCTGAGGAAGAGAAAGTGGAAGAAATTAGTGTATTTCAACACTGAAAAAGGTGGGAACACTTTGGGCAGAAGGAGATTTACCTGGGGAAGCTGCAATATAAAATAGTATATGCATGGCAGTCATTGTATGAGAAGGAGTTACCTCAGGGATGCTTATAGCATCAGTTACTGGGGAATTCCCACCCGCATCACCCACACATGAGGAAGGTGTAGGAGACACTGCTCTATTTTAAGTGTCCTCACAACCGCCGTCTTCTCTGAGGTTCAATATTTTTCTCTCCAACAAATGTGGAAAAAAGTATCAGTGCAACTTTCTCTAATTTCAGAATACCACATTACTCCAGCCATATTACCAGTAGAGTGTAGATGGAGGACAAAACAGTGGAAGGGATCCAGCAAAAGCTAAACAGAAGCTTATCACATTACAGTCTAAATTTCATTTCCAGTAGAAAGTGAATTATGGATTGTATTGCAATACTGAATGGTCGAGTTCTAATGGAAATGAGAAAAGAAAATGATTCTCCTTCTCCTTCTCCTTTCCATTTCCCTTTCTCTTCCTGCCCTGCCTTTGTCTTCGCCTTTCCTTCATTCTGACATTTTGAAAAATGGCTTTGGAACTGAGACCGAGGATCAGCCTCGGCTGTTCGTGATGGTCTGGGTATTTTCAGTAAGAGGGCACAAGTCTGCGTCACCTGGC
Organism: Campylorhamphus procurvoides; assembly: GCA_013396655.1. NCBI lineage: Eukaryota > Metazoa > Chordata > Aves > Passeriformes > Dendrocolaptidae > Campylorhamphus > Campylorhamphus procurvoides. The sequence goes on along the minus strand of WBMV01004262.1, from coordinate 104,129 downwards.
TCAGCTGAACAGGATGTGAGGGAACCCACTCACAGGCACACTTGGGAGTGTAATAGTTTCTCTGAACAAAACCAAAACTAAAAATCCTGCCTCAGTGTGGCTGGAAACTTTGCTATATATTGGGAGAAATCCAACAGGGCTATTCCAAGAGAGATGCTACAATGGTAGCCTAGTGCAGTATGACAGATTGAGTGAAACATAATATACAGTAATAATTTGCTGTATTACCATAATGGTAGCTGATGGTTCTATTAGAAATGGACAATTTCAAGGAACCTACAACTAGTATGTCTCAGAGCATCAGTCAACACCTGCTCATGTTTAGTTTTTAAGTTTTTCCACAACTTAAATAGTAAATAAGGTTCCAGTTTTCCTGCTAGCTAATGAAACAGGTGATGTGTTCACTTAAAACCAAATATTTTATTATACTAATTGACTCGAGACCAGCAAAATTCATTCATCCCAAGAATCTTCATTGCTCTTCTTTGAGTTTTTACAATAGTTATAAAAAAATCATTACTGCTCATAGCATAAAAATATTTTCCCATTAAAAGAGTGGCCTGCTTTTAATAAATCCCAAAGTTATTATTGGCTCTGGATTTCCAACAAGTAACCAAATGAATATTTTTTTGTGTGGAAGTCATGAAACTTAATATACTCTGTAAAACTTTCAAATCCTTCAACAACTCATTTAGTCTATGCAGATGTCAAGAGAGATGAAGCTGTATTTTAAACTATTATATAGTCATGATTGACCTTTCATTCATTACTACTGTCTCCATAAGCAGGAGAGGTTCTATTGGCAACATTACTACTTGGTTTCTATGGAAAGAGAAATTTGCTTTCTCTGTTATCAAGAGGATAACCTACTTCAGAGCTTTACCTGCAACTGTGGTGCATTTTACCAGATAGATCATAACAATGAATAGGGGAACATTTACTCCTTCTTTTGAAGCTGAGTCAGGTAAGTTGCTGGTTATCTGACTAGTTTCCTTGGGATACAATTTGAGCCATCAAAATCAAAGAATTGCCATTACTACTGCTGTGATTTCACTCCCTGTTTTTAAACACAAAAGGTGTTCCAAAAACAACAACTGTTTCAGTCAGTAATTTCTGCACCTGAAGGAAGAACAAGTTTGACTGTTCTCTCAGCTTTATTCCACATGGAAGGCTCTTTACTGTGCCTTTATTTTGGCAAAATATTTAATTGATTTTCTATTTATGACCAAAATATTTCATATTTACAGTAGAATTATCTTTCATGCAATTTTATTATATCTTCCATTCAAGACACCACGCTTATTCTGGAACAATATACAAACCACAGCTATCTTGTACTGCATGTCCCACCATTTCTGAATGCTTCAGTAAATGGCTGGTACTCAGCACTTCCCTGGGAACTCATATTGTAGTGGATTTAACCAAAACTAAATTAGTAATTATAGTAAGGGACTTGCCTATGCCTAGGTGACATAAATGCACAGAGAATCCCTGCGGCAGTCTCCAGCTTGGGTGTGACAATGATTTGGTGTACCGAGATATTCTTACCACCATCACTTATTTTGCCTTTTTTAGATTTAAATAGCCATATCTGTTGTGTTTAATGCTGGACTCAGTACCATCAGTGATATGGTCAAAAACTTGACAGCCAGCTCAAAATTAGGCTCCTTTTGAAATGCATCTCTGGATTCTCATAATTTTGATAGGACCTAAAAATCTTGCTTTTTTTCCTCAGAGCTGTGAGCTTCTGTACCTTGAAAAGCACCTAGTTTGCAGCACCATGGGAACAGGATGGCTGAGAAGAGACATACAACTGAGCTTCACAGCATCTGAGTTGAGGCTTTCATAGGATTACAGTGTTTTCAAATGACTTTCCTGAGGAAAGGCATGTAAAATTTATACAGGTCCCATTTTAGGTGCCAAGTAGGTATGTTACGTCATCCCTCCTAAGTCTGAAAGGACAGGAGAACTAAATTAGGCATATATCTTTTTAGTTAGCTATGTTGATGACAGATTTCAGAAATTGTAAGGTCTAAGGCGATCATAAGGATTGTCACGTTTATGAAATCTTCTTTATAGGATAACAGTTTTAAAGCAACTCACTAGTTGCTTTTACATCAAGCTCATAACATTTCTTTGAACCGTGGCATATATTTTACGAAAGTATTTAAAGGTTCTAGATGATATAGAGCCTACCAGTGGTGAGACGGTCTCAGAAAAAAGTTCTGCCAAGGGTTATTCTCAGTAGAAGTTGAAAAGATGGGCTGGTTGAAAGGGTGGTTTATAACTGAAACTTACCAGTAAATTTACAGTACCTCTAGGATCATCTGCAGAGATGTCTGTCTATAATGTGGAATGTCTCCCCTTGAGCTTGGCTGGTTTGAGTTCATCTCCTCTGCCTGACACGGATGCACAGTGTTTTTGCTCATATAATGTCCACAGAGAGAAAGGCTGAGTAGATCCTGGATTCAAAAAGAAAGGCATAATTATAGATCAGATAACTTTAAATTGACATTTTGAAGGTTAGTTTTCCATTTTCATATTTCTAAAATCCTTCTTACCACTCACGAACATCAGAGAAACCCGGGCGGACTGCAAGCACTCAGGACCAGCTGTATAATGGCCAGTAACTCAAGGTGACTTTGTATTTCTCAAATGGAAAGGTTTGGTGACTAAAGTTTCAATCTACAGCTTGTCTCTTAACATGGCTGTCCTTGTCATTCCTCAAGAAATTTCTCAGCTGGCAGTCATTGCAGCAGAGGGAGGCTTTCTCCTCCTTTTTCTGGAAAACCAGTGCCAAGGGTTTCTTTTAACCTCAACAGCAGCTTCCCTCTGCATGTTAACAAAGCAGTGAGTAAAGGAAGCAATCTTCAGTCAGCTCTGCTCTGAAGGGCTGGCAGAAGTTGGATTGCAGAGATGGAGAAAAACCTGCCAGGGAAAGCAGTGTGGGGTGTGGGTGCACAGGGGACCGACCATGCAAGCAACAGGGAACTGACATTAAAAATGCTGACAGCACTTCAACCTGAAGCCAAAGCTGCAGATTGCTGCCTTCTTCAAAGAAGCCTAAAAGAGTAAATAAATACCTGATGAAGTAAAAAACACTGCATCTCAAACATGAAATAAGATATTGAGACCTTCTGTACAAATCCTTCTTTAGCACTCTTTTATGAAGTGGTGATACAGACATTTGCAAAAAAAAAGGTCTTCAGCAAAAAGAAACTCTGGAGTGCAAATAAAGTTGTGCTTTATTTACAGCCTGTTTTGTTTTTTTTTTCCTCTTGTGAAAAAACCGTACCATAGTTCAGAGTTTTTGTAAGAGTTAATTAAGAAAAATAACATTATCATCTCAGGCAGTTTACAGAAGCAGGTTAAAATTAACATGACTGTGTCTATTTTATGTGAGGACACCTAGAAATGTAAACCTCATCTTCTAGACATACCAGAAGGAAAGAATTAGAATCCTTTGCTTTGATCTAATCCCAGATTATAATTAATAAGATGCCTTTTACATACATAATATATCATTTTACATCAGGGCAGAGGTAAGGTTGGTTGGTAGCTTTTCTTGTGAAAATATATATACTTCTATATTGGGTTTTTTTAGTCTTATATTCATAATATTTTCTGGTCTTACAATGTTTGTTTTAGGAATACCACAACAGCCTCATAAAAGGATTTCATGCCAAATCACTGCTATGTATGTACTCTCGACCTCACTAGAGATTTTATCTGAGAATATGTATGTGAGTCCAGTTGCTTGATGCAGAATAGCTAAACAGCAATCAGGAAACTTATTTTCAGTATCAAAGTGGAGTTACAATCTCTTCCCCTAAAAAGGTGTGTTTGCAGAAAGGCATCTGGAGAAGGCCATCACTGCATGAGACATCTGCAATTACATGAAGTCAGTGTCTGTCCCCGCACTTATCTTGGAATGTGGTATCAGCACAATATTTCTGCCAAAAGATGATATGCAGCTCAAAGGTTTCTTGCATTTTGACAGATTTTAGTTTAGTTTTCAAAGTCATGCCCCAAATACTTTTATTGGTTGAATCATCCTTTATTTTTTAATTTATTTAGAAACATTGCTTATTTTCCATTTTAAAGTGTAGCCGTTGCCTATTTCCCTTTTTTGTCTTTGTTTTTAGAATACACCATTTTCTGCAACGATCTCCCAGCCAAAAATAAAAATTACTTTCACTACTGACTAATGTCAGTACCTTTGCAACAAATTTCTCCTACAGAGAATCATAACTCAAATAACAGGGATGAGTTGAAAACAGCTTTATAAATGGTGTGAACTAGAGAAAAATATTTTTTAGCGTAATTTCACATCTCTGCCTTCTCTTTTGGACATGGATAGGAGATTTGTTTTCCAGCAGCATCTGAGGAAATGGCCTCCACTTTTTATATAGGATTATTTGTGTCAAAACCATTTTGCATGCTTTTCAGCCATAATGCTTAAGGGTGGCTGAGATCTATGACATTTTGCATGCTGGGACAAGTAGTCCCCCACAGGGCATACTTCCCATATTAAAGGGATTACAATCTCCCCATTTTCTGCATATCTGATTTAGATCTTCAGCTCCATGTGAGCTGCCAGTGCAGTCGCTCACTTGGGCAGCATTTGGATGTTTCTCTCTTAGGTTTTCCAGCCTGTTTTAATATACAATATCTGTTCTGTTCAGATCTTGGCTGTGTTGAACTTTCTTTTCTGGAACTGCAAAATATCATAAGTTTGGCTGCCTAGCACCACTGCCTAATGTAATACTCCCTAACCCATCTTTAAAAAGCCTGCCAAAGTCAGATTACTGCAAACATGAAGATCAGATATGTCTAATATAACTTTAGAAAAACCATGTGCTGTTTCCGCATTGCTATTATTGTTCTGGAAAGAAAAGCAGCAAAAAAAGATTTGACATCTACTGTCTGCTCTGGTAGTTCTGGTGTCTGCTTAGAAGAAATAGATATAATGCATATGGCAGTCCTGCAGGACACCTACATTTATTTTAATACAAATTCTAATTAGGCTGCAAGTCTCATTTACAACCCTATATTGCTTTATTTATAAAAACAAAAGAAAACCTAAAACTTTCAGAATATAGCTTTCTATATTGAAAGTATTCATCCCTGACACAACCAAAGACTTTTTCACCGCAGATAAAGGAAGTGCTTCCTTCTATTTCTCTGTCAATCTAACACAAAAATGGCCACAGCAGTGGCTCAGGAAAGGTCTATGTTTATCAGATGCAGAGTGTTCAGTTTCTCACTGAAGTACACCCATTGTATTATTGAAAAAATATTTTGAATTATAAATGTAAAAGTAATTGAAAGTATGTTCTGTGTATCCTCAGTCAGAAACCTTCTGTCTTCAAGAAAATTTCTTAAGTTAACTAAGTTTAGAGACATTTAGTAAGGTTGGTTGGATAAGGGACTTCTTTCTGAGGGATGGACAAACCCTCCATATTTCATGGAGCTGCAAAAAAACCCCAAAACATCACAGTAATATTGATATAGCTCATTATTACATCCACAGAGCCAAAAAAATAACTCTCAAAGTCCATTGTGCTACAAATAGCCCTTTTTTCCCTGTTACTAAAAGCAGTAATACATTGTTGTTATTATTATTACATTATATTACATTATTATTATTTGTTTGGCAAGAGTGAGCTAAAAATTCACTGAAAAGAGGAATTGTACCTCTGTAATGTTTGGATTACCTTCCCTTTTGCACTTCTTCTGAGCTCTGAACACCATCCTCTTAAGCAAAGTGGTCACCTCCCCAATGCTTTGGGAGAAATCTGATCTTTCTATGTGGACTAGTTTCCATCAGAAGAAATCACACCAAAAAGGCAACTAGCTGCAAGGAGCGTACAAAGATGACAGACTGATCCTGGGCATTTATTCTCCAAACAGTGTTTGGTCCACAGTCCTTGAAGGGAAAGAGATGCAAACAAGACACCTTCTGGGAATTACTGTGACATATGATACCTTTGTTCCTGAAGAACTGGGAATGCCAGTGGCGTGACATTCTTTCCATGTTGAGTGCTGTTTCTTAAAAAGCTTAAAACTTTTAAATTTTTAGCCTAAAAAGTGCCTTAAGATGGACATTCAGTGTCTGAAAAATACAATGCACTGCTAACAGGATAGCTAGCCCTCCAGGTCTCAGCCATCTTCTCCTCAGACCCTGGTGAGTGTCATGCTGACACCACTACAGAATTTAAAAAATGCATCTTTTATAGTTTGCATTGCCTTAACCTCCTCTCCCTAAGTGCTTGCCCTTCCTTGTGGCCTCCTGAGAGACACACTACACTATCATCAGGGTCTGTCACGGGCCCTGGTGTTCCCTTGTACATGGTTTGAAGGCCAATCACGTATACTTTTAAGTAACTCAGATGGGTTCTCAGCGGTGAAAAGGCAGCCAGTTCTGCAGCACTAGGAAAAGAGCAGCTGTCTGGCTGGAAACAGGCAGCTACACTGGGTGTACCCAGGAAGAGTAAGAGCATCTATTTCAAGCTAACCTGCACGTGCTGCATATTCCACGGCCTTTGGTGGAGTCCTTATTTCCAACCACATCAGTAGGGACATATTAAGCATGGATCATTACATCCCTTGGGATGCATTTGTATAATCCATGGAAACAGGACTGCAGAATTCTCCATGCCTTAGTACTGGCCCTGTAATCTCTAGATAAATACTGCTTCTATTAGCAAACGATCATCAATTAAAACAATATGCTCAAAAATATTTAATGGTCCCCATGCTAATACCAGTCAGTACTCAGTATTCTGAATGATCTCTGGCCATACTAACAGACATAGACAATAAATCAGTGGTTCAAAAATAAATAAATAAATACCCAAACTATTTTTGTGACTAGACAAACATTTCAGTGGGTATATGAGTCTTGTTAACATGACATTCATAGTATAAAACAGACATGGATTTTTCCACATTATGATCTTAAGATAGAATATCACATCAGTTCACTCCTCAGACAATTAGCATATTAGCTAAATTTGCTGACAGTCATTCTGTGTGAGATTTATATCTCCTTTCAGTCCAAGTGAAATATTTGTCTTTCTGCAGTGTTTTCCAAGAACATACAGCATGTTTGAGAACTTTACTGTCCTATTTTGATAACTAAGTCCAAAACTAATCTTAAAATGAGTTGTCCAGCTGAGCTCTCATGAAATGTCAAACTGAAGCTGGCAAAGGAAGATAGATCATAAAGGTGGCATTCTCATGGAGTTAACTGGTGCCATTATGCATTAGGCTCTCTCCATTGCTGCACTGTGTACCCTCACTTGGAGAGGTTTATAACTTGGCTGTAAAAATATTTTCTGGGTGAAACTTGGCAGAAAAAGCCTTAACTTCAGTGTAAATAAGTTTTAAAACAAATTTCTAAAAAAAAAAAAAAAAAGGAGAAAAGAAAAATCTGTCTGCAGTGAGGCTTTGAGCAACTGAGTCGATCTGGTAAGCTACATACACCCAGAAGAGCTGTGGTGCAATCCTTGAGGGCTATTTCTGCCCATCCTGTCACTGTTTCCGCAGAGGAACCAACACGACAGCTGAATCACGACCTGAAAAAGACAGGTCTCTCCCACCAGCTCAGCTGAATCAGATATGGCATTTGGAAGAACCCATCATGCTTGTAGGAGGATACAGGACTGAGAAAGCTCGTGCTCCTTGGAGCAGTTGCAGGCACAGGGGGAAGAGCTCAGTCACAGCCTTCCCCCGCTCACGAGACTCTGAGGCAGAGCTTGGGCCCAGCCCTTCCATTGCAAAGGTTTGATGGCTCTTCATTTAGTGGGATTTGCAGACACCCATCTATAATTCCCATGCTCTATGTTCACAGAATGTGTAGGAAAAGTCACAACAGCCATACGTTCTTCAGTAGTGTTTTTCCTGCAGGACTATCAAAGCAAGCCAGATATTTGTTAGACTTCTTTAGATTCCCAGTACAAGACACACTGCAAGCTGTTTCCTGTTTCACAAACAGACCACTACACAGGGAAATAAAGTACTTTCAAGTCCCTCAGAGTCAAAGAGACCATTAAGCCCTCCTCAACTTACCTGCTCTTTTAATGACATGTTTCAGGTGCAGTAGACAGGTTTCAGCTCTTTTAAGGGAGTTTATGATTCTCACTGACTTTAAAAAGGTTGTGAATCAGGACCTACTCCAGAGAGACGGCAGAGAAAAGAGCCACTAGTCTCACCTGAATAGCTGAAATCCACAAGGAACTCTTCTCTTTTCCTGAACAGAGTCAGATATGCTGCTTACTTGTACTGCAGCAGTCATGCTGTACAGCAAGGACATGTGGTATGGCTGGACCATCTATGTGAGGCTGTGTGGAAGATTGGGAAGGACTCACATGTACTCCCACCTTGGTTTTTTTTCACCAAAAATGTTAGTTCTTCATTTCAACATTTCCAAAATTAAGTATTTTGCTTTTCTGGATTAGATTCAAAAAGCCTATTCAACAATATTCCATTAAATAAACAAACAAACCAAACCAAACCAAAATCCCGAAGCAAACCAGATGGAGAAAAAAATTATGGCATATAGTCACATATTTTTGGCAGTCTGTTTCCATATTAGGAGCATTTTGAACATCCTGTCATCCTGGAGAGCACTCACCTTTGAACAGGACAGTCATTCTGACTTGTCCTTTCTGTCCCCACCCCAGAATTCCCAATATCTGGATGGTAAGAGTACACAGCCTCAGTTTAACATTCCTGCTCTGACTCAAGCTCAAAGAAAAAGCATCGCCATACTTTCCTTCTCAGCTATAAATTAAGAAATAGAGCAACAAAGAGTAAAAATTCCAAATCCAAACCACATAATCTTAGTTTCCATTTTGGCCACTGACCTGAAGAATCAAGTCATGGGCTGAATGAATTCTCATAGACTAAATGTAAGTTTTAATAAATCTGTATAGATCTACAAAAAATATCTATCTTTAATTTCGCAGCATTGTGCAATGGAACACCAATGCATTGAGTCTGTGAGAAGCAAGTTGAAACAACAACATTCACAGAAGATTTAAAGAGGTGGCATTGTTCTAGCAGAATTAGAGGGTAGATTTGTAATCTAGAAGATGTAGAAGAATTGAAAGAGAGTAGATTTATATTAGCATATAGTGGGCATCTAACTTTCTAGTCTTGCCACAAAATGATGAATTTCTAGGAATGGCATAAAAATGTGGACAAGAAACATCGAGGTCAATGCCTGATTTTACAGTGGGTAGGCAAATGAAGTGCTGATGCTGTGAATTCAGCCCTTTCTGTTAACACAGCTCCTGAGACATAAACCATTATTAAATTAAGCTTCTGAAAACATTTGACTAGATCTCTATATCATATAAATTTTTTTGACCCAATCATTTACTCAAACAAGCTGACAGTAGAAAATACTAATTTACACATCTTACAGTGCAGGAGGTCTCAGAAATTGCTTTTTTACCAATTCCAACACCCAAACAGAAAATTGTCTCTTTGGAGTTCACCCAGATTTACCTTCTCAGCTTTTTCTGTTTGTTTCTTCCTGTACATATACTGAAAGTGATGCTAAATGTATACTAAACCATAGGTTTTCCATAAACTTGTATTGCTGTACCAAGACATCCCAAATTTGAAAATTTTTCTTTCAGAAGACACACCAGTGTTAAAAAAAAAAAAGGTGACACCTCTGTTTTTTGGAATCACAGTAAGAATTAATTTCAGCCATGGGTGAAATTAAATCAAACATATGAATTTAAAAAATTGAATAAAGGAAACCCTGATATCTTTATCTAAGGAGTTCCATGAATGACAACCTCAAAGACAACTGTTATACAAGGAAATGGCGGGGTTAAATGTCAAATATATTATAAGAAAATTAAGTTGATGTGTGTAATCTAATGTAAACACTGTTCATTGCTTGTTTCTCTTGGTTCTTTTATGCTCATTCTCTCTCCAAGTCACTTGGTGTTCATTCCTCAGTAAACCAATTATTTCAAGACTCTTAGATTTACATTCACTGCTCTCAGTAAACTCTCTTTTATTCATGGAACCTTATTCATGATGTGCAAGAAAAACACTGAAGATAATCGAGATCTAGGGGATTAGCCAGGTTTGATAAAAACTATGGAACAGAACTGCTGCTAAGGTCATTCTTTTCAAGACTGCAGGGAAGTTCTTTAGAGGCACTCACAGCTTAAGTTGCTGTGAGTGCAGTGGCAATATTCAAATGCACAGGGCTGGATGGAGAGATGACCACTGTTACTCACCATTTTTGATTTCTGTTCTAGTTTGTCATCAATCAGCTCAGACACTGGACATCAATACACCCATGCACATAGCTGACTTGAGCAGAGATACCAGTGGAGGCTCAGGACTAGAGGGAGGATGAGGAGAGTCTCCTGACTTATTAGCACTTTTGAAAGCTCAACCATGGTCATCAACCACACAAATTACAAAATGCCAAACATTCTAGCTCCTTTGGAAGGAAGTTGAGTTCCAATCTTCTGACAGGAGACGAAAGCAGCAGCTCAATGTTAGTGCTAATTATTAAACTTGACAGCCTTTGAAATGGCTGCCATTTTGTCTTCACCAAGCTGAAACAAGACTGCTCAGTATTGGTATTTTTCTTTGCCTTTGCACTTAGTGTCCCTTCTCTCACTTTCTCACTCAATGTAATAAGATAAAATTTTGTTACAAGCTCTGATATAATTTCTCAATAATCTGACAGGATAACCACAGCTGCAGTTTTGAGGTTGCCAGCAATTCCTTCTACTGGCAATTTTCCGTCAGGCTCGTTAAGAAAGTTGCCACAATTTTACCACAAATAGTAAGTCTGTGACATACTCCAGAATTTGCATACAATTGCCTTTAGCTTACCAAAGTGATCATTTCTGTTAACAATAGCTCTCTAAAACTGCTTGAAAGTTGGGCTTCAGCCAAGCCAGTCTGGTTTACATTATGCAAAGTATTTTAATGTGAAACTTTTTAATAGAAATCATCACTAGAACCACTTTGAGACCATGCCTCCTATCTGCAAGACTTCAAAAACTGATTGTATGCTTGCTTTTTGCATTATTTGTATGGCTTGATCCACACACACACAAAAATAAAATTGTTGGAAGCATGTTTGGCCAAAATTTCAGTGCAAGTTATTTTGTTAACTTTATTAAAATGCATGCTCAGCAAATCCATTTGGCTGCATTAGCTCATACACTCATGCAGCTTCTGAGTCCTTACACTGTGTTACTCGTGATTAGAAGAAAATCTATACTATATTGTATTTGTGTTGCCTTCTGATTGCACAGGTTAAATAGATGTTATATACAAAGTCAATTCAAAAAAATCTAAATCTATTCATTTGTAGTGATATTTAGAAACAGGTAAAACTGGTTTGGTTAAAGTTTTTTTAATGAAACATTCTAAAACTTCACCTAAATTGATTAATTTGGACAGTGTCAGTGTGTGATGATTTATTTTTTCTGAACTCTACTGATACACTCTGAATCATCATGATTTTCATTATATTATTTCTTTTGATATACCTGTAGAAGTATGAAGTTGTGTCTCCAGGATTTTAATTTACAATTTAATTAGTGATTTTAAGCTGGGACATTCCTCCTGTAATCCAAAAATCTCAAACTGTCGTTTGAGTTACATTTTCAAAATGACTAAGCATTAAAATCTTTTCTGTAAAAAAACTACACATATTTTTTACCGCAGCTGTTTTTGCAGTAAGTCCAGTCTCTTGGCATGTAGTTTCTCAGAGGCATGTGTAAATCAGGTTTGTCATTGCATGCACATTTTGCTTACACTCATGTTTCATCTTATGAGCTAGCGTATCTCTGAGAAGGATGGAACAATTTAAACACTCTGAAAAGTTGTGGGTTTGATCTAAGAAAATACTGTGGCTCATCATATAGGAAGAGTCCCTAAAATACTAAGAAAATCTTTTTCTTTTCTTTTCTTTTTTTTAAATAAAAAAATCACCTATTTGGCAGGTTTCAAATTTTTTCAGAGGAGGTTGACAGTCTATCAAATTGTCCAGTCATTAAATACTGACACTATAATGAAGCTGCCTTCTCTCACAATTATATCATTCTGTTCCTGAAAAGACTTCAGCCCAGTCACCTATTTAAAAGTGTTTTCTTTACTGAAAAGTAATATGTTCTACTGATAAAAATGGTACCAGTCTGCTCTTTAGAGTGAAAGTTAATTTTCCAAACCTCTGCTATTTTAAAGGCTGGCACAACAGTATATCTACAAATCCCAACTAATTTCACTGGTGTTGGATGTCCTTGAAACAAAACAGATGCTGGAGCTTTTTTCTGTACTGTTCAACATGAATTTTTGGACTCTGAAAACCAATCAAAAGTGATAGGACAATTATTGGAAGCTTTCACTATTTCACCTTTCAGCTTCCAACTAGAATTGGACTGCTTAATTTCTAATGGCTACAGAGGACAACAGGTCCCCTAACTATTCATTATCTTCCTTCTAATGATGGACTTTTAATATAGAACAAAAGTGTTGTAAATAAATGGACAAACACTGAGCTGAAAAATATGTAAGCATTTGCATCAAAAATCTTTAGCTTAAGACTCATCTCAATTTATTTAATATCAAGATTCATAGCATTAATGACGGACACACGTATTTGGTCATGTGACATCCAGCTTGGGCACATTGATAGAAGACACTGCTTTCATAAACCTCAAGGCTAAATGAACAGATCATCAGGTAATGAAATCTCGACTACCACTAAAATATTTCCTTAGAATGATACATCTTCATAAGAAAATATTTCCTCTTGACCTGAGGGGAAGTTAAATTTGGCACACAGTCCAACAATGTTTAGACTAAATGTAATCTTAAATAGCAGTATTAGAATATCCTTCTTTCTTTCTGTCTTTTTTTTTTGTCTGTGGCCATGCTGATGACTTAAAAAATCCCTTGACTAAGTCTTTCATACAATACCAGCTGCTGTATTACTAGTACTGTGGCACCTGTTCACTTTCAGGCTGAGTCTGAGATGCCCTCCTGCTTATGGGCTTGAGTCCATCCCATACTACAAAAAAACAAACAAATAAACAAACAAAAACATAAAGCTAAATCCCCCCCAAAACCAACCAACCAACAAACAAAAACCAAACCAAACCCACAAAAAAACCCTTAAAACACTACAAAGATACATGGATTTGGACTTTCTTTACCCAAAGAAAAGTTATGACCATCCTAATGAACTAGGAGCTTCCCCCACTCACAGAAAGAATTTTGGCATGAAAGAATTGACCGCTGTTTCCTGACTTATCAGAATGCATGACATTCAGCACAATGCAGTCAGCTCAGTCCTTCTTCTAACTTAGTCTGCACAAGCCCACTTTGCAAGGACTTCTGGTAGATTCTGTCATATACACCAGTGAAACAGGGTAGTCCCTTCAACCACAATTCACTGCTCTAGATCTCATTGCACTTCTGTGAGATGTTTATTGTATTTCTGCAGTCTCACACTCAAATACATTTTCTTTGTCCTAGAAATTCAGAAGCTTGACTGCACACATCACATTGCACATGATCTTCTAACCACATGCAGTTATCAACCCAAAGAAAAGTCATGTAAAAAAACACCAATTGAGACAAACTTTCTTCTGATTACGCACTCTTGTTTCATATTCTGTAGCTCAGAATAATAATTTGCAATTCTTTTCACAAAGGAATTTTCCTTATAATTTGCACACAATAGCTAAGCACTATCCATTCACCTAGTCCCAGCTCTAGCCATTCATTGTAGGTTTTTAACAAAGTGCATTCAATTTTCAAGGCAACTTGCTGCTTTTATTCTAATCCACATCATCATTAGGAAGTTTACTGTCTAATCCAAACTGTAGAGAAGATAGAATGCAAAAGATTACAGAAAAGAAGTAGGGCATCACAGGTAGAAAACAGTAAGTAAAATCTGAGAACTAGTCTCCTGAGTTCTCATACATCACCATTGTGGCTGGGGAAAGGTTCTGTACTTTATCTCAACTGCTGCGTCAATCGAGGCTTCCCTTGTGTTGTCCCTCAAGAGTAAATCTTCATACAATTGGCTGTCACCAGGCAGTTAGGCAGATATTAAAAAGGTTGCTTAAGACTACAAAAAGAAAAGTGCTTCTCATATGATCCTATCTGTTTGAGCAAGATAAAATAATTCAAGAGACTCCTTCCACATTCATATTTCCATTTCAAACTTTCCTCGCTGTTACGTACCTATAATGTCTATGCTGCTTCTGTTTATATTCATGCAATACTTGCACAAAGATTGTCTACAAATAGATCTCCTAAATGCCCTTATCTGCATCTGGTTAGGAAGCCTGTCCCAGAGTGTCACTGGGCCATATTCACCCCTGAAGCATCCAGATGAGATTGAAATTGTCTCTGAATTTGCCATGTTTCAAGTGGTTCTGTGCTTATCACCACACCTCCTGTAATTTAAATTGTTTCTTAATTGCATTAGTAAGAAATCCAGAGTAAACTCATTTCCCTGTTGCCATCAGCAGAAGCTGTTAATGGAATGTGCTCAGACACAGTGGACCCACCCGAATGAACAGACTACAGTTTCAAGTTCCAAGGAAGGCAACAATTGGTTTTTTCCCACAAGCACATAAAAGAGGCTGCTGCTTTGTAGGTAAACATAAGAGAAGGTGTGTAAGCCATGTACTTGCTTTTGCAGCCAGCTCCGTCCTAGAAGACCAAGATTACTCTGCACTTATTTGAAATAATACAGGCTTGAGTAACCCACCGTGAAAATCCTGTTGATTTTCACTGCTGACAAACTATAGCTCCTGACATACATGGCATATCTCTGTTTCAAGCAATGGAAAATTCACCTGGCAGAAGTACAAATTTTGATGACATCAACAAATATAGATGGCAACAATATTTAGTCCTTCTATATCTCCTTTAGTTTTTAGCTATATGTATTCTATATAAAGATGGGAAAATACTTAATTTTTTTATGCTGCCTCTACAAAAAAAATATATTCCTTTCTGCTTAAAATTAAAAACCCATCTGATTATGCATTAAAAATCAAAAGAAGCTAGAGTTCTAATGCTGCTCTTTCTTCATTAGTGTAAGGTGTATACTGAAACACTTTCAAAAAAACGCCAGGAGCAAGCAATCATTTCATTCCCTGATCTAGGCAGTCAACCTTAAAGATATTTCCTCCAAATGACATATTGCCTGTCCTCACTACCCAGCTTTGGCAGATCCAAGGAAAAACCTCATAGTTCGGTTGCTTTAAATGATCCACACTGTCATAACAGATGATCAACAACAGCCAATAAATCTATGGTGTGGTGTGGTGTAGTGTTCCAGCTTCAGATACTCATCTGCTTAGCTGCAGGTACTTAAAAAGAGAGCCTTCTCATTTGCATTTTAACACCTTTGAAAAAAATAAACCACAAAAAAACCTATGCTTTCAGCTTTTAATTCCCCTCCGTAGTTTAGCTTGCTTAATATTGCTGACTCTTTTTCATCTTCCATTATTTATATTGCTTTAAATGTTCAGCGTCACCTGAAAAAATAAGATGCTTGGATTACATCCCATCAAAACTCTTGCAGGCTGTACCATGTCTAGGGAAAAAGGGCACAAAATGAATTTGCACCTGATTTCAGGATGTTACCTGTCAAATTTGTGCTTTCTTGCATTTTAGGGTACCAGAGTGTGTTTTGGGTTACTGTGGTTATATGCTTGCAAATGAAATCACTATCGACCTTTTGCAATTTATTTTATAAGAGCTATGTACTATGTTTGGTTTTCTAGTTTGCCTGCAGTTTGAGAAAAGCATATAACTTTTACAGCTACTGAAGTGCTGTAGTAAAAGATGAATCACAGGGATAGAAGCAATCCATGCTTTCATCAGATCTATTTTTTAAACAGTGGCTTGTCCTAGTCCCGTACTATCACACAGATTTTCCTCAATAATCTGTGAATGGTACTTTAGCTTTCCTCTACATATTTTTTTTGGCTTACTTACTAAAAAGCAAAGTACTATATCCTCACTTATTTTTGTCCTTTCCTTTACTCATATTATCCCTATATGGTGATCAGGGACCACAGAGGGCCTTGAGCTCTTGTGAAACTCTGTAAATAAGCCTCTTGGTACAGCAGCATCCCATAAGGCATGCTTCCCCCATGCAGAGTCCCTACTTGAGTCAACAAAAGTTTGGCCACTGAATATAGTGGGAGTAGGATGAGACTTAAATGCTTCACCAGTTACCTCGTTGCTCAAATGCTTCGGTCCTGGTAGGAGAGCAGGAGTTCATGTGACTCGGTGATGTAGGGGTCCTCAGTTTCATACAGCATTGCAATGTTAGCCTCACCAGAGAGCCTGGTAATCCTCAAGTGATACTCTTGGCTCTTTGCACTGTTGCCTGGTAATGAAAGCAGAGAAATGTTTCCAGCAGGGAACCATCACCCTTCAGCCCTTAAGGGAAAACACACACATGAAGAGAGGCACACAATCATGCATGCACATACATATGACTCCCCATATATCACAAGATGTCTGGCCAGAGCCATTGCTGGCCTGTGGAAAATCTTATCTTGGTTGGATTAAAATATACCTCACTTCTTAAGCTTTTTTCCTTCATGAATGCAGTCATCTTGTTACCTCAGTGAACCGCATTTTATCCAATGCCTTGTATGTTTGAAAAATTATATGGTTAAGCAAGACATTTCATAATCATTAATCTATAGTTAACTCAGCCTGCTGTATTATGCAATACTATGAGGACCAGCTGGGGCCCACTAACCAGAAAGCACTTTTATGGTTTCTCTTAAGGGCCATTAAATCAACGTGATGAGAGCACAGCTGGAAAAAATCCTGCAAAAATTTATCAGATCCCACACAATATGTAAAGGGACCACTCGGTGCAATTGCAGACTCAGCACCAAGCCCTCTCAGTTGAAACTGCAGGTGGAGGAACATTTACAGCACAGCTCGTATATAGTCCTGAAAACGTCTGCAGCCCCTCCCTTTTCCCTTGTCTATGGAGTTTTCCATTTGAGCCTCGCTAACTGCTGTATTTGCTGCGGATCCCTTAGGGGTAGATTAATGGGATCATACGAGCAGCCTTTTAGGCAGTTACCATGCTGCCTGTTTAAGCCATACAAGGCAGAACTTCCTAATAGTAATGCAGGGAACACTGGCAATGCTGCCTCCTGTACATCAAGGACACTGACAGGGGCCTGGGAATTGCATACTTTCCTCCTTCACATTTTGAAAGAGAAGGCAGAAAAGAGGAAAAAACTATTAATCCCTGAAACCCACATGTTTCACGACTTCACACATAATAGATAATGCAAAATAATTAAGAAGGAATGCTGTAACTGAGTTATAATGTCCTGCAGAATTAAAATCCGATGAAATAAAGCAGATTAGGAAGTGAAAGGCATATTAATCAGAATAAAGCAGACAAAAAGCCCCACCACTGTACCCACTGCATGGATGCCTAATGGGTTTTAAACCTCAGAGCAATTTCAACACCTTTCTTACTTGTCTATTATGGACCTGATTGTAGGGGTCTGTTGAAGCTAATGTAGTTTAGCTGTGGAATGAACAGCCTCTGAATCAGATTAATGAATCAAATGAAAATATGGTAGAAAGAGAACAGCTAATTATTGAATGAACTCTGGGTGTAGGGGCAAAAGAGAGGAAATGTGGTCCAAAAGGGACCTTAAAGAAAACAAACCCCAAAATATGCACAGTTCTGGGTGAATCCAAGTAGTGGTTCATAGGTATTTTTGCATGCTGGTCCAAAAGTAACCACTGCATATGGCAAATAATCACAACTAGTGGACTGTGGGTCTAAATGCACATTAGAAAAACTCAACATGAGAGGTAAAGAGCCTTTGCATTCAAATCTATGCAAGGTAGCAGACAGGTGTCATCCTACCTCTAGACATAAGTGGCTGGTATAAAGCCAGAGAGTTTATATAGCTAAGCTTACCATAAATATTTTTTATTTATGTCTTCTCCACAATGAGCAACCCACACAGTCTGCTTCCCTTCTTCGTTCCTCTGTATTTGTGATACTGTGCTCCCTTTAAACTAGATGCTTGTGAAACAGCTGCTGTGTTTAACACTGCAATATTACCAAATAGCTTAGTGTAGGAACTAAAATGAAACGAAGAAACAAAACAGACTGGAAATGTGTATATGTGCAAGAGAAGGTTTTGAAGTAGAAATGAAGGCCACCGTCGAATTAGAACTTAGCTATATACACCACAGCTAGAAGATTTCCACTTCCAAAGCAAGCCATAATCTCCAAGGATCACATTTTGGCAGATTGTACATGGACAGAAATTACAGAATAGCACAAAGCATCACACAGACATGAAAAATACATATGCATTTGTATAATAAGTATGTGTGTATATATGTGTGTGTATTTGTATATACATTATGTGAATGATTTATGCCATACATCTTAATCTGTGCTGTATTTCCTATACATAAGATACCTGATACACACACACATATGTATTATCATGCTGCACTTTAATTAAAATCCAAGAAAGATAAATCTCACTGAGACATCTTCTTTTTCCCTGTCACCCCTCCCAGAAAAGACTAATATGAATCTAGTTTTATGTAGCTTAGCAAGACTGAAGGACTTAGAGAGAAAGAATGAATAAACCCTTTTGCTGAACCACTAGAGTCAATGGGATATTTGTCACTGTCTCCAGTGGGTGCAGGATCAAGTTCTTCTCAGACAGAATAGGAAGACCAGGATCAGACATTCACACAAAAAGCTATTCTTATGTGGAGAAACCAGCTCCTTCTGCTTCTGGGTCTTCTTTATAGGGTTGTCTACCCATATAGCAGGAGCCACAGGGAAGAAGAGTTTAGAGTGAGGAGCAGAGAGAGAAAAGTGTGTGGCATAACAAATATCCACCTCCAGGCAATGTACTCGAAAGAAATTTCTGCTTCGCACTATTATGTCTTTCTTTCTTGCCCTTGCATCTTCTGGAACTGCACTGAAAACAAGTCAAGGTCTTTATCATGTCTCCCTTACAGACATGATGCTTGAAGGCTAGAAGCATAACGCAAACAAGAGATCCAGGGCATGGCTAAGGACAGGGGCAGCTGGTGCTCATATTCAATAGTTGTTTAAAATTTTATGTCTCCCCAATGGTATTCTTTGTGTGTGTGTAAAAGGTTCCACATTTTACACAGAAAAGAGGCTTAAAAAAACCTTCATTTACTTTTCAAAAGTGCTATTGGTTCTTAAATATATTTTGACAGCCTTGCTGCTGTTAAAATATATTGACATAACCAAAGCAGAAATATCCTCTGCAGTAGTTCATGGTTCTTTTTACTGAGGAAGTCTGAAATGAGTTTCCAAACCCAAAGCACGGGAAGTACAGAATTTTTGAATTTTGAAAATACAGAAAGCCAAGACTCCCTAAGGTATACAAAAATGTAGAGGGAGAAATTCTATCTTCTCAAGGTTTGCCAAATGAAATGGTGAAGAGGAGGAATTAATTCTTTTCAGAAATAAAAGAGAAAACAGAGCAGAAAAGTTTGGGTCATGAGCACCAAGCAAGCAACAGAATGACATGTTGCAGCATGCATTCTCTCCACTGGAAATGCAGTCTTGCACAAAATGTTCTCAGCCTGTTGGAGTACTGTGTCTTTAGACGAAGACCTGGCACACAGGATGGACCAGTAGAAAGCTTTTCTATGATTGTACGTTGGCGTGTGGCACACTCATAAACTATTACAATGTCAGGTTTAACAAGTCTGTGAAAAATCCCAGTACAGTCCCAAAGAGTTGCCAATATAATCCAGTTCAGATTCATATTCCACTATTAATGGCAACTCTGAAAGAGAGGGCAGCCTCTGACATTCTTACTACTTTGGCTTCCAAGAGCATGTCTTGCTGTGTTAATCCTTCTTCATATCCAGACCACCGAAAACGTATGAAGTGCTCCTATCCCCTTAATGGTATTTCAAGATAATATATAGGTAATGTGGCTCATTCACCTCCATTAGATATGAACTGTGCTTCAATATTATTTCTTTTAATATTTCTATAAGTATTTTATGATCACTTAGATCAAAATCTGCTCCTTGCAATTTTGATCCCATCTGCTTAATTTTGTCCAATTTCTTACATTTTAAAGATTATCTTTCAAGAGCAAATATTTTTTCTTTCTCTTCTTTAAATACTTCCTCCTCATCCTCCATCCAAAATCAATGTTTTCAATTAAAAATAAACTTGATTTAGGGTTTCTGGCAAACTCATGTGTTCATTCTTGATACCTTATTCAAAACAAAAGAAAATCTCAAGGTTCCTGCAAGGATTAAATTTCAGAGATAGTAAAAAATTCTTACCAGAGGTTTTTCAAAGCTGAAACTTTTTTTTCCCAAGTATTGGCCTGAAAGCAGTGAGATAGTACATGGGTAAGCTAGGGACAATGGGCATTAAAAAAAGAGAATATAGCAGCTTCTTCTAGAGGGAACAAAAGTCTTCCTCAGTTCATTGATTAGAGTTTGGAAATTTAGAGGTATTGCTGGAAGTTTGTGGAGAATTATTCCACTTTAAAACTAAAAAATAATGGTACAAGGATTTCTCCATTCTATGTTCCATCTCAGGGAAATTCAAAGCAACCCTTTCCTTCAATATTACTGGTAATGTAACTAAATCACTTTCTCACAAAAAAAAAAAACACACCAAAAAAACCCCAAAGAAACAAAAAAACCCCAAACAACATGTAATGACTTTTAAAATCCGATGATTAAAGAAAAACGCAAATACAGCAAATATATCCTTAAGCAGAAAAGTGCTAATATGTTTTTACTGATTTGTACTGTCCAGTATGTGGTCTCATCTTCTATGGCATAAGTATTACAACTCACAAAAGGCTCAGCCTTCATTTTCATGGGGGGAGTTCATAAAGTCAGAACTCAACAAATTAAATTAAATAGACTTAAATGGTTGCAACCATCTCACCTCTGATTGTCATGGGTTGAGTGCAGATCACAGCTCAGTGAGATGTCTCATATTCCCTCTCTGATGTCATATGGGGCACTTAGATGTCAAATTTGCAGTCAGTCAAGTTTCCAGCTATATGATCATGGACATTCTCAAAGCAGACAAGGCTTTACGGAGTATCTAGGACTCAAAGAAAAAAAAAACAAACCAAAACAAAAAACAAACAAACAAACAAAAAACAAAACAAAAAAACCCAAAAAACTCCAAAAAAGCAACAAAATAGCCTGTTTCCTCTCCTAACTTGAATGAGATTCCACACACACGCACACAAAAAAAA
>WBMV01004262.1:0-82775 GCA_013396655.1 Campylorhamphus procurvoides | reverse complement strand
AAAAAAAAAAAAAAAAAAAGAGGGAGGGTAAGTAATTCCCTTCATCTGCTTCATTTTTTTCCAGTGAACAGAGTAGTCAGTGACAATTTAGAGTACCTGTGTTTAGCTGTCAATTTTCCCTGGAAGGCAAAAGAGTATCCAAACACGAGGCTACTTTTGATATATTCTATCATCAAATTATTTCATATCAAGTTACATACAAACAAACAAACAATTATTTAGTCTCTGGGCAAAGGCATGAGGGAGACCTAGTAACATTACCCTTAAGGCATTATGGTGAAGGAGCTCACCAAACTGGGTCAGACACAGTTTGCAGTCTGAAAATAAAATAGTTTACTAGAATTCAGGTAAATTCCTTAATTGTTCTATGATTTATATGTGATTTCCTTTTTTCCTTATTTGGACCATTGCAGGCTTCACCAGTGCACCTGAAATGTAAGAGAAGACAGTAGGTACCACCATCTCCTCTCACATTTTTATACAGGCTGGCTTAGAGAACTTAGACATGCAATCCAAAGTAAATAAAAGCACTGTCTTATGTCAAATGCAACTCATCTATATTATCTACATTGCTCACTGATTAACACACTATGCAGAATGTTGTTTTTCATGGATGCCATACTTACATCTCTCTCCCTCTCTACTGTGCAAAGAGTTGGCTTGGATATAGGTACTGTGAATTAGACCACTACTGTGTCAAAATATTATTGGGATGCAAAGGGTCAGATTCACGACCCTTTGAAAATGTCTCCTTAGTCCAAGAATCTGTCCTACCACCAAGAAATGGACATTCCTGATGACATGCTGTTAACGCACAAAGGGAAATCTGATCAACTGCCTCCTTCACACCAGTTTGCAAATGACCTTCTGCTTGGGAAAGCAGTGTGTAAGCAATATTCCTTTCCTAATACAAGGAGCATTATTCAAAATGAAAACCCAGTCCTCCCCTTGAAAGACTTAGGCCTATGACATTTCCTTTTAAAAAGCACATAAGTATGACAATAGATTCTCATCTTATTTATACCCGAACTTTGCAAATATTGGTGAAACTGCAATGAATTTTTGCTGTTGTTAATACTTAAAGACAGTGCTGAGCTCTCATTAGAACTCATCTTTTAACCCATTAACTTATGAAATATTAGCATGATGTGCTGGTCCTTAATTTACCGTGAGAACAGATCAGCAGGGAAGGAGCCAATGGAAAAACAACTATCACTTTTACCCCAAACTGCCTGAGCTCTTTTAATATCTTACCCTAAAGGTTTAGTTGTATTTTGGCATTTGGTGATAGGGTGATAGTTCCTCAGTGTCAGTACCATGAACGACAACACCTATCCATGCTCTTTTATATATATGGCACATACCTTTGGTAGTTGCAGCAGTAATACACATACATAAAACTGGGGATTTCTATCCCTTCATTAGAGGGTTAGAAAATGTATTATATAATGTTGCTACTGAACACTTTGGCCATTAAACACTTGCCTACTTTGCAAAGTGAAAAAAGAAAAGAAGTTGAAAGGAATGAACTAGAAGAAACATGGCTGAAACAAAACAAAACCAAAACAAACTAAAAAACCTACACACAAACACACAAAAAGACCAACAAAGCAAAACAAACAAAACAACCCTAACAAAACCAAATTCAAAGTTGTCTCCTAGGTTCACCAGCTTTGCAGCAATTGTCCTTGCACAAGTCCAAGTAGCAGAAATGACAGATTAGTTCAAGAGCTTACAGGTTGTAAATGTAACTAGATGACAGACAAATAGCATTTTACGTTCACTTCTGAGTAAACCACTTACACAGAGATATTTTAAGGATAGTTTATACGTTTGTAGTTCCTTATACGACGTAAATACTGAAATAGAAGGTTTCACAAATGAAATGGAAATAGCATCAACTATCCAATTGGCCTTTAAAGTCTTAAGCTATAGGACAAGAACAACTACATTTAGAACAAAATTTTCAAGCTCCAGAATGACCTGCTTCCCTAGCAACTAGGAGAGGGATTTTGGTCTGGAAATTTCGGAAACCAGACTGCGTGTCAAACAATCCCACAGGTAATATTTAGAATATGATTTTGGAGGAAAGCATGGGTGATCATGTTATTTGGTATTTGTTATTAGTCTGCATCTATTTTGAGTGGTTATTAATAACAGAGCAACAGAATTTCAGTGATGGTATGGTAAAAGGCATCGACGTTGTCTGGAAAAACATGAAATGAAGGACTAACTAAATACTAAGAAGCCATCTGGGACACATTCAGTGCCTAAACTTGCACAAACCTATACTTGCACAAACAAGAATTTGAAAATCTGAGTTTATGGAAATTTTTTAAAACTGACACTGAGTTTTAGTTTACAGAAACACTCTATGTTTCTCTATCTATTTGCTTACAACTGTGTAGATCAAAACTACCTGAAATGTGACAATCGTGTTTGACAGAATACATTCACAGTCAGAAAATGGAGTGCTATCCAGATAAAAAAGTATAGCCACATTTTGTTAAAGGAAAAAAGGACTTCTAAAATTGTAATTTAAAAAAAGTACCCCACACTCCCCAAAAATATAAAAAAGCCTGTCTTGGTATTTTGGGGAACAGAGTACTTATATTTCTTTTGTAAATTACTATGTTGAGGTACATTGCATGCTCTGAAAAGCCGGTATTAAAGAAGTCATTAAAAGCAGTAAAGCACTTTTCAGCCTTTTTAACTGACATTTTGGCACTACAACTTACAATAAAGTTCTGAAGTTCTCCACAAAACAGAATTTCTCTTGTCCATTCAGTTCTTTTCCCGGACCACACTGAGATATAATGGTTTTACCATATGAAGCAAGTTTAGTTCTTGAAAAACCCATAGAGAATAATGGTCAAACTCATAAGAATCTTAGAAATAATTTATCCCATTTAGAAAACTTGAGGAAACCTCCACAGCAATATCAGTTGAATCTAATCAGAAAATAAATTCATTTTAATATCCAAAGACATGACAGACATTTAATGACATAGAATCACATCTGATGGCAAAAAAAAATTAAAAAATTGAAAGCTCCTTAAATGCTCACCTTTTTACCAGTTATATTATGTTAAGAAGATAGATCTTATGATGCTAAGAACAAAAATCTCTTTAGTCCAGCGTCATGTGTACAATATTAGCCAGTAATGGATGCAGAGAGACATTACAAGACAGCTTCTCTAACACAGCCTTTTTTCTGGCTTTCCTTCCAGTACACCATCACTTAGGGACTTACTGAGGCAGAGTTTGAAGCCTGACCATCAACTGTAATAGCCACAGATAGATCTATTTTCCCTAAAGATAGTAATTATTTTTGGACTCATTTTTGCTGTGGGTGTCTACAGCATCTTGTGAAAACATTTGATAAAGTATTTTAATTAACTACACTTATTCTTCTGGCCCAAGTTGGAGTCCATTTCATCTCAATCCAAAATATTTCATCTGAGGAGGAGGGAGTGTTAGATTTTGGATTTCATTTGTTGTTTTTTTAAGAGCATACTAGAACAAATAAGGATAGCAAACTAGGATTTTAGTTGTGGATGTTTTTATTTGTAGCCCAAAAGGCTTTGTTGAAAACATCTAATGTAAGATTACTTTTAATGAAAACCAGAAGAAAAGGAAAGTGAAGTCCTGACTTGAGTTGTATTTCACATCCCACCATGCATAAGCAGTCATTGGATCACTGGATCCTTAAAATTTTATGGGTAGTGGACCTCAAATATATTTTCTTTGGCTTAGACTAAAATCTTGATAGGCACAAGACTTTATTATTGTTATTCCAGTACAGTCATGTGCAATGCCCCTATGTAGGGGTTAAGGATACCTACAAAGGATATAGAGAAAGGACCAAAAAAATAAAAATAATTATCTCAGCCTGTTCAGACAGAGAAGGAGGAAAATTCAACTGATTTCGCAGCTTCTTCTAGAGCTTCAGAAGTAGTTGAAAATGTTCACTCAAACAATTCTTATTATTCCAGAGAGTAAAGAGAGAAGAATGAGAAGGTAGATATTCTCTCAAAGATTTTTTTTTTTTAAATAAAGTTTTACAGAAAGTAAGCTTCTTACATAACATAATACTTTCCCATGCAGTTCTGGCTCGCATGGATTGTAACTAGAATTTGTCTTCTTCTGTTTTGTTTTTGGTTCTGTTTTGGTTTTTTTTCAATATTATTAATGGCTGCCAAATGATATCCTACTACAACAGGTTGAATTTTCCTTTAGTATCACCAAACGTGAAACTGTCAATTCCCTCTTAGTGTCAGAACAGAAACAATCCCAAGACAGCTCAAAGAAGGGACATAATGTGCCAGAGGAGAACACATGGGCTGGATCTAACAGAGATCAAACGTGTCTATGGTGTAATGAAGCAAAACAATTGGAGAGCCTTTGCAGTCAAGTAGCAGGCTTTGTCTAGCTGTAGGAACAATCATTTGGGGGACTAGGCCATGACTCCATCATCCAAGTCCTCTCTCTACATGGGAGTACTAGCAAGCTTCAGGATACCAGTATTCATCTTCCAAGATGATAAGAATTTTAGATACTTTAATACAGGACCTTAATATGGTGAGGGGACAGAAATCCTTAACTAATAAACTTCTTTGGTTTCATTAAGTCAGCATTGTACAGCATATGCCCATTTGAGTAGAGTTAGGAGCAGCTTCTATATAACTCTGTCCAGGCAGACAGTTTTGAAGGCGAGAAGGAAGCCAGGTTAAAGAGTGGAGAAGAGTGATTGGAAATATGGTAAAGCTGGAGGCAAGGGAAAGTGTAGAAAAGACCTAAGAGTAATAATTGGTGGAGTATAGGTGAGTGGGAAAATGAGTCATCAAAGTGGAAAAGATAGAGAACTTCAGAGAGAGACTATTGTCATGCAAAGCGAAGGAGATACACTTCCAGAGAGAACAGGCTTCACTTGTTCAGCTATTTGTGGAACAACATGTCACATTTGCAGTGGTGTGGAGAAGAGATGGAGCATTTGGTCCAAGTTTGGAATGGACATGTGAATCAGAAAGAAACGGAGTTTAAAATCCAGAGAATGAATATCCTCAGAGCATCCCCAGAAATTTTATTACAGACATCTTTCAAAAAGAAAAGTGGACAAAACTGTTTCCTTGGCTCCTGTTGCCTGAAGATATATTCTCCTACTTTCCATTTAGCTCATCAATTTTGTAGAAATAACATCAAACTAAATCAAGCCCTTGTATTTGTCATTTCCAGCTCTTTTTATTCAGAATGCAACTGCAAGAGGAACATACTATGATTAAATTTAACACCTTTTAAATATTTTATTTATTTTTATAGGTCTAATATACAATAATTGGCAGAACAACTCATTCGAAAATGTGTAATGTCAAAGGGAAACATTCAATACCTTTCTGTTCAATACCCTGAGTGTTTTCTCACTCCAGGGTGTAAAAACATTTGTTCTTGATTCACAGAGTCATTACAAATCCTTGCCAAATTATGCAAAGAGCTGTCAGATTTAATGGTGCAAGCATCTTATTCCCTGTTATGGGACTTGGACAAATAAAAGCAATACATTGTAAAAACAGGTAGTGAAGCTACTGCCAAAAGTCATCACAAAAAGATGTTTTTATAGTATTCTGTCCTGTCTGCATTGCCTCTCCCAGATCTTAAGTCTCCTTAGAGTTTGAATTTAATCTTCACTGCACCTGTAAAATACAACCAGTAACCATTATTTTCATTTTATAGATACAAAGACACTCCTATCACAAAGGTTACTGCTTCAGTTCAGTAATGTACTCTTAGAATCATAGAATATCCTGAGTTGGACACATCATCAAGTCCAACTTCTGGCCCTGCACAAGACAACCCCAACAATAACTCACTACACCAGTTATTTAAGTACACAATGGTCCCAAAAAATCATGGTTTAAGGTCATATTGAACTGAAGGCTTAGCACCTTTCCTCTGCCCTCACAGCAAAATGTGTGCTGTGCCATGCCAGAAATGAAGTATGCATCCCTTTGCCTGGGCACATGTAGGTCCTTGCAGATAACTAAAACTTTGGTTCAGCAGAGAAATAAGACAAAAACCCCTCCAAGGTAATCCCCTATCCCCCCCATACAACAACAACAAAAAAAATAAATCCACTGGAAGACTGAGTCCTGCAGGAATATGAACTGTAACCACCAACCACCCACCACCCCAGTGAGTGGCCTGAGCAGCTGCCTGTAAAGTCCTGTCAAATGGGAATTTTTAATCCTGCTTCTTTTAAGACTGTTCCACTTTGTATAAAATATCTTCAGGCTTACTTCAACAATCCTAGTGATTTATTTGTTTAACATTATGGACAAAGCACCTTTGACTCTCCAGCCTGCATGACCAGGTAATCATTTACAGCTGGATCATCTTGAAACTGATCTCATCGCAAAATCAAAGTGACACATGAGTTGTTGCTGAGCACGGAAGATGCCCAAAAACTGTTATCATGTCTTTCCTCATAATTCCCTCTTCTTGATACTACGAAGTGATAGTTGTGGTTCACAGAAAATCAAGCAGATTATTTTAAGTGTGTGGAAATAAGCAAAGGTTAGACAGACCCCTCCTTAAATCTGATTAAACAGACCACAATTCAGGTTTTAGCCCAAACAATCCGAAATGATCACAGAAATGTAGACCTGACCTGCTTTTCCTTCCTTCCCTCCCTCCTTCCCTCCCTCCCTCCCTTCCTTCCTTCCTTCCTTCGTTCCTTCCTTCCTTTTTGAATACCCTTATAAGTATGTGAATTCTTCCATTAGAAACACATTTCTGAGCACAACTGTATTGCTCATTAAGTGAATAACACCAGCTTTCAGCCTTTTCACGGTATTTCTTCCCAACCTGTAGTCATTTTTGTTGGCAGAGTTACCTTTGCAAAATTTGATATGCAATAAAAGTTAAAATAAGGATATTTTTCAGTTTCCATTTGAGTGTGTCAGGAAACCGAGACTGAAAGATTTATAGTTTTGCATTCAAAACCTAGTTAAGAATTAAACAAGGTAGCGCTTTTTGTCCCCAGAAAAAAAGCCCTAGTGTCATTGTCAATAGGATTTTTTTCCATCTACTTCTGTGAGAAGATGATCAGATTTCAAGATGTAAACAGAAAGGGGAAAAACTCAGTGATCTGACTAACTTACTGCTTTTATTGAGAAGGGAGGCATCTCCCAAAATCACAGTAATTTATCTACCTTGATTAAAAAAGGTATGCCCTGTCAGGCATCAACACAACTACATCATTTGCACTCCTTCTCCAAGTTATCTCATGCAACAACTGAAAGGGCTGCTGAGAGTGGTGACCTGGAATCTAATCTGTTCTTCTCAAATAAAAAAAAAAAACCCACTACAGGTAAATACACGTCGGCCAGTTTGAACCATAAAAAATAAAAGGTGTTGGTAGACTTGGCCTCAACTGCTCTTCAGAAGCATTTGAATACTTTTGAATTAAATTAATAGTTCATCAGTCTAGGACAGTCACTGCAGTGTACACCTGAATATCTCAAGGAAGTAGTCCTAAATGAGAATTTTCCAAAACTCAAATCTTGCACTCTCCTATGTTCTCTTTTTTCACAATTGTATTTCACATGAGAAAACAAACAATTGGGAGTTTCAGGCAAGTTGTATTAGTAGGTTTTCTTTCTCAACTTCTTAACACAGGACATCCTTTTCCCATATTTACAAGTGCTCCGAGTGCCATTGGTTACATTGCTTAAGTTTTTCCTTTCCAAACAGACAGCACACTTTGCTTTTTGACCCTTTTCTACCCTCCTGTCTTCAGCTGCAGTGCTATATTATGACACTGGCTTTGCTTCTCAAAAGAGAGCGAGAGGGAGGAAAGTATTTTTCTCTAGAATAATAGCTCCCCTTTTGGCAACAAACAAAGGAGAGAAAAAAATACATCCAGAGAAACTGAACACTTTAAAAGTGCTTTTTCGCTGTTTGATGACACAGGCATAAAGCCAAAATTCACCCATTGTACTTCATGTTCAAAATTTCTTCACACAGCTCTAAATTGCTGACAGCTCTTTAGCTACAGCCATGCTACCGGGCGCCATTATAATAGCTCACCATACCATTATGATGTGTCAGTGTTTATGACCAGCATCCCAAAACTGGACGACACTCAAATCTGTTGACTGCCTCTAAATCACTTTTTTGGAAAAGATTTAAAGTTCTGAGATTGTAACTAGAATTGCTATTGCTCTAGTGGCCCCATCTAATCTTTTTTTCATTGAAAACACAGAAAGGTTACGGAATTGTAAAGCCCATGTGGAAAAAAACACAGGAAAATACTTATTGTTCTCATATAGAAGAACACATATAATACCCACTGTTGTATGAGGGCCCAGAGGGCTTTTTTATTGGTACATGGATGAAATTTTATTGCTACTGAATAAAGTGTTCTTGACATAAGTATTTGACCTCTAACACTAGCAAGATTTCCTCTTGGTGGCCATTAGAATATAAATCCCACTTCACAGAATCATAGAATATGCTGAGTTGGAAGGCACCCATCAGGATCATCAAGTCCAGCTCCTGGCCCTGTACAAGACACCCCAAGAATCACACCATGTGCCTGAAAGTGTTATCCAAATGCTTCTGGAACTCAGTGAATTGAAGTGATTTCACTTACCTTAGCCTTTAAAAACTTGATGGCATTCTGAGCAGAACCACTTTCTTCACAACCAATGAGAAAAATGACCAAAAGTGGGACAGCAGGAAAAGCAAAGTGAGTGGTTGCTGACTCCTTAGGGCTTGAAGGTCTTCAGTTAGCCTGCCTGCATAATGCCTGTTTCTGAAGTTAGGCAACAGGAGGATAACATGCTTAGCCCTGGGTGATTACCTTCCCTTCACCAACCCAAGCCTACCTGTTTGCACAGAATTAAGCACAACTAGTGCTTTGAAGATAGGATCAAACTGCTTTTATTTCCAGTGCAAATGTACTCTGAGGATTTCAGTAGTCACATTAAGCTTCAGTTGACTGGCAAATACAAAATTTACTATCTTTTTTATCCTTGAAGAAGTCTTTATTGATTTCATTTCTTGATAAATTTTTTTTGTAAACTTGATATCTCTGTCAAGCTCATACAAGCTTCTGAGGATTTTTAATTAAATCACATAAGTGACTGGATTAAAATATATTTGTTCCAGATTTGCTTCACGTTTTTCTGGAGGAGTAGCTATAGTTACTGACTTAGAAGAAAATTTTCTTTGGTTTTTTTTCTGAGTCCTTCTTGTGTCTTCTTCACCACACCTCTAGTTCTCTGACCCTTTCCATTTCTTAGATCTGATCACATCTGAAAACATCCCTCATTCTCCTTTACCTTTCCAGGGATGTTCTGTGATCTTGAGGCCAACAAGACAGAAAGCCAGGAAAAATACAACATTATTGGCAATGAAGCGCTATCAGAACTTCAGTCCAAGCAGTTCTAACAAGTTCTGTGCCTTTGGTTCCATTTTTCAATTATAACAGTTGTTAAGTCACACCCCTCTGAGCTATGTCAGTAATGAATCACTTGGTCCATCTGGAAAGTTCCCACTCTGTTCTGGGAAGCATTTCCAGTGGCTGTCAGGAGCCCGCACCCTGTTTATGAGATAGTCCCGCTGGACAGCAGAAAACACACACAGAGTGTTGAGCCACCATTGTGATGCTTTCTGTACAAAATTCACACCAGTTTCAGTTGTAAATTATGCTTAAAAGTCCAGAGGGAAAACCAGACAAGAGACAGAACATGTACCTTTTTGCTGCCTTTCTGCTGAAAAACATCTAGGGGTACCTGCAGCATCTGCTTATGGGCAGCATCTAGCATTTCTTTAAAGAGGAAAGTCCCTCACTCTCAGCCACCATATTTTATGTTTAGCATAGGTGAAACAGCTGAAGTTAACAAGGCTTTCAAATGACTGGACCACATGAGACCTCCAGCTTCTCAAATGAATTCTTTTGAACAGGTAATGAAAACTGACTCCTGGTACCCTCCTCCTTCACCAGAATCTTTCCTTTCACCTTGGCTGTGTCAGGACGCAGAAAGAAGGTAAAAGTGTTGACTCTCTGTGTACCTACTCTGCAGGTGGAGAACTAAAGCCAAAATGGTTTTACAAGGATCTGCTTCTCTTCCTTCATGTGCTTCTTCTTGTTACTGGGACACATGGATGAGTCCTGTGTGTATCTTCAGAAACAGAAATGGGAAGGAAATTGTGAAGCTATACAACCTCAGAAGTACTAAAGATACACAATAACTATCTATCATTTTTCTACTGAGCAGAAAGTAGATATTGAGGTTAAAAAAAAAAAGAAAAGAAAAAAAAAAGAAAGCTGAAAGAATGGGCACCACCTAGAAGAATAACTACAGAAATCACTTTTACTCACATCACCTACAACTAGCAAATACCACTGAGAGACATGGCACTGCAGGCAATACAAATAGATTTCTGTGGGGGTACAGTGAATGACTCTCTTCAGAAAGATTTTAAGTATAGCAAATCCAACTCTTCAGATATGAAGGATGAAGCTAGCTTGTGCTGATGTAATTAAATATTGAATTTGAAATGAAAATATTTTCTTTATAAATATTGTATTTGTACTTAATCTACAGATACAGGATAAATTATTCTGAGGACAGGAAAATGCCATTTACTCCTACACGTAAAATGATGAGAGAGTGACTGAGCAAGTCTGACCTGATCCAAAAGAAACAGCCATTTTCAGCGGGTCTCTAACCTTAGGAGAGAGAACTGTAGGCTTCTAAAATATCTACAGGGATGTACATGAAGAACAATATGTCGTGTCATGGCTGGCTGGTGAGAACAAGACAGAGGAGGTCTTGCAATGGAGCAAGTGACGAAGATGGATTGATTTGAGTGATGTTTAAATTTGGTTTATTATGGGGCTGCGGTTGACAATGTTGCAAGCTTCTCACCTCCCAGAGAGATAGGCATGTGGGCCATTCTTTGATTTCATAAATCATCCAGGAACATACCCAGAGCATTGACCTTTTATGGGGAGGGAGCTCAGGGCATTCAGCATAATTTAACACCGGCATGTCGGATGGTGTCCAGCACAGTTTAACACTCCTTAACCTCTGCCTCATTAGACATCTGTCCTGTCATTTATCTTTCTGTTTACTTTCCAAGTGATATATTATTGGTAATAACTAAGGAATGGGCACTGATGTTACTCTCCATGGAGCAGCCATTATTTAGCTGGAAATCAGGCCAGCATCACTCTAAAACTGGTACACAGAATAGGTTTTAAAGTATTTCAGATATTCTTTGCCAAGCAATTTCCTCCTGGCATAGGCAGCTAGCACCCCCAGTATATGATCTTTTATTTGTTTTTACTCTTTCCAAACCAGATTTTAGGAATTTTTTAAAAGTAGCAAGTATTATTACTGTTGGTAATAAGACCTGATTTTTTTTCAGCAGAAACTTTGTTCTCTGACAACCATGGCTAAATGAGAAGCCAGCAGGGACATGGCAGGGTCTTCAATTCAAACTGCATGTGTATATATACTTGTATACAGAGTCAAATACATATACACACAAAACCACACTTGCTCACACTCTTCCCTCCTTCCTAGGTCATCGCCATAACAGCAGATATTAAGACTCCTTTCTAAATAAAAATATTTTAACTCATCTATAATTGACTGGATATTGGAGGTTTCATTTATGCGACCTTTCTTTATCAGGCAACAACTATTTTTCCAGTGTTTGGTATATTGAGTTACATTCTGGAAAGGGAATAAAAAGCAAAGAAAACATGAGGCCACAGTGAAGGGAAAATGAAGTATTACACATTTTTTATGTGTTGTGTAACATATCTGTTGTGATATTGGATGGGAAGTAAATTCCAACAAAGATTTTTCTATGGTACACATGGTACTAAGCATTTGGAATTTGGATTTCAAGAACATTATAAAGAAGGTACAACTCCAAAAGGACCTGTAAATTAAAAAAGAGGCATTCCAGATTTGTTTATACTGTGACTATTTGTGAAACAGCTCTACAACGGATGTAACACCTTGAGAAAATATTGATCATGTTTTGTTTAGCTGTATATCAATATTTTGCTTTTAAATCCATCATCACATATAAGATATTGAAATTTTCAGCAATAACAAGCAATTTTATAACAGCAATATTACCACTGGAACACAGATTGAAGTAGTTAAGTAACTCACTGATTAACCTGAAATGTCCTCTCTTTAAACATACACACAGAGAAACCTTCAGAAAAAACAAATCCTAAACAGTATGAAACATCCTGAGAAACTTCATGAGACAGGTATCCTTGAAATTTGGATTATGGGCCTGAGAAAGTGCAAAGTGATGGGAGGCGAGCCCAGTTGAGGCAGGCAAGTAAGCCAAGAAGGAATTCAATGGGTGGGAGGGAGTTCGCCGGGGTACCAGAAGCCTTACTTTCCAGATGTACTTTATTTATAAAGCGCTTAATCCTTTTAAAACTAAGTACATCCCACACGGATTTGGCATTACTTTATTGCTTAATTAATACCATAATCTCAGGTTTTGTCTAACACTGTGATTAGAGAAAAAGAGCTACATCTCTCCACATACAAATGCTGCCAGATCTAACAGGACACTGTGGAAGTGATTTTGCTATCATAAACAAGACATCTGTTCTTTCACTGCTTTGGTTCATGCTATGCAACTAGGCATTGAGCTATACCTTTTTGAAAGCTGGGATTCATATAGCTGGAGTTTAAAACCCAAGAGCTACTGTCAAGTTCTTGACTCTAACTCTTCAGCTACTTCTTCAGTGAAGACAAAACTGCATCTACCAGTGAGTCATAGGATGCCTATGCATTACAGGATGCATGTCTGAAAGGGGAAGAGTGATCAGAATGAATCCAGCAAGGAGTATGAAAGTCACCAATACAACACCTTGTGAAACATCAAATATTGTTGGCTGTTTGGGTCACCCACGTTGACAGAAAGGGAACTTGTACCAGAACAGGTGCAGAAATGGATGTTGGGATGATCCAAGCAACAGAAAGTTTATTTTACAAGAGGAAATTAAAAGACAGTGGCTTATTTAGCCAAGTAAATCCAAGCCTGAGAAGGGATACAGTCACTCTTTGTAAATACAGCTGGAGGATAAACACCAGAAAAGAGAAAGAGCGCTTTAAGCTTAAAGACAATGATTTGGCATAAGAACAAAGAGAGATTAGACAGCCATTAAGAAATTCAGGCTGGAAATTAGGTATAGGTTTCCAGTTCTTAGAAAGGTGAATTTTTGGACTTGCTACCTTTTTGTAGCCTTGAGGTCAGAATTCACCATTAGTTTGCAGTGGGTTATGTAAGATTTTACATGAGAGAGTGCAACAGGCCAAGCACACACTGTGCGTCAGTGCCCTCCTCAGCTCTTCCCACCCTCTTCCACACCTCCATGATTGTGTACCAGTCCAGACTCTATTTCTGGCTCATGTTTCTGCCTTTTCTTCCTTTGGAAATGAGGGCACAAAATATATCAGGATGGAAATACTTCATATGATGTCCATATTGCAGTAGTGTCCCCAGATGGGTGTCCCAGCTGCCTAGGTATGCCAAATTCTCTCAGTCAGAAGAAGCCTCCCGAAGTCCATTTCTGCCCAGCACACACACTGAACTCTGTACTCATTGCCTAATCCTACTTAAGAGCAGCATTTCAATGTTTGTGAGTTTCCTCTAATTAAGTGCCAAAAGTTTCAAGATTTCTCCTCAGTGAGGAAAGACTCGACCTAGCCCAAACTTGACGTAAATCTGATGACGTTAGTGAAGCTACACCAGTGAAATCTGGCTCAGTTTTTTTCCCCCATTAGTAATAAAATGTAAAGCTTTATTTGGAAAGTACATATTGTCAACAAAATTCATCATTTTCCCAGCATTACCCCATAATGAAAAGCAACAATGTTAGTACAAAGCAGGCCATAAAAAAACACTGTTTAGCTCTGTGTTTCTAGTTAATTTCTAAGGCTTTTAGTCTTCACATATTGTAATAAAAAAATGGATTATTCAGAATATTCTAAATCTATAAATGCATCTAATGAGTTGAAAAAAGAAATTTTAGGTTTTATAGTCTTCTGTTATTATTTAAAATCCCAGACAGGGTTACTCTAACGTACACAAAATAGATTATGTTCAGCAAAAAATTTAAAGATCAGAATTCTGTAAACACTAGCATAACATTTGGGCACAATAAATTCAGCTTCCCTTTCTATGTTAATAATATTCTGGGTACATGCCTGCAGATCATTTACTTTGGGAAACATTTGTATGAAAATATATGAGGTTTTGTTCTGGTTCTGTAGAGATGGAAAGCATATTTGCTAGCACTGGAACAGACTCCCGCCACACACAGGCACACACCACGACACTGAACCTGAAGAAAACCTCCATCTGAACCTCCTTCCAGATTGTGGTGGCAAAGCCTTGAAATCAGACTTGTGTCTTTGTTCAGTATTCCTCTGCACTGAAGAGAAAAGGGGTCCCACCTCATCTTGTAACAGCAGTATTTTTATCTCCCAGATAACTCAGGCAGGAAGGGGTGGGATGGGAGGTTTGCTCCTTCTTCAGAAGATCAAAGACCTTGGTCTCAATGCAGTTTGTATTCTCAACACACTGGGACATTACCAGCCAACTGGGATCCCCTCAGAACAGGCACCCAATGGACATGGTGCTCTGGGGTATTTTGAAATGTAGCGCAGATGTCCGTACTGCCACCCTGCAGAACACTGTGTTGTAACCTCTTCCAGAAAACATACTGAGGACAGGTCCCAGGAGCTACATTCTTTTAGCCCTAAAAGTGGACATTTAGTTTAAGGATGCAGGGATGACTCCTCATGGGAGTCAGATGACTGGCCTGCCCAGATTGGCAAGGTTTATGAGCACTGTTGGGGAAGACAATTGACCTGGACGACCCCTCCAGTCCATTTTACTGAAGGTCTTTGTGGTCTCCCCTAGCTCAGGACCATATCCTATATGCTAGAATGAGACCCTTAGCATCAGGGTGTGACTTCTCAAACCTGGATAATGCTAAAAGCCAGATCTCAGTTGATGGGCTTCAGCAGCTCCAAAGGTGTTTCCCATGAGCCACCAATCTGTTTGAATCACACACTCTAGAGAAATCTTTGAACAACCACATCAAGGGTGTGTGAAAATGACCATGAAAGGGCATTCACTGATCAAAAATACCAATACCTGAATAATTCCCAAGAAAAATTACAATATATTTATTTTTTACAAAAGTTTTCTTTTTTTCCAGTTCATGCTACTAGCAATCCATGCTATCTCAGTGACTGACAATGAACATGCTCCTGTTTACATGCTGAGATATCAGGTATAGACTCATTCTGACATGGTTATACCATGGTGTCACCTGGGCCTACTCCAAGCCACATGAGGAAAGGACAGTGTGATGAGGTTGAATATAATCAGCTTTGCAAAGGACCATACTGTTAAAGTCAGTGGGAAAGATCTTCCAAAAGATACACAGCAGATGTTTTATTTTCCTCTAAATTTGCCTCCAAAAACTGTTCACCATTTTGGGTTCATTAAGAGTGATATTCCTTGTATAACAGCTTTTGCCCCTCAGCCCATCACCCATGTTCCTCTCTTTCAAAGATGACTTTTTAGTCCCAGCAGTCTATTGCAGAAATGCTAAAGTTTTGTTGTTGTTGCAAAGCCATGAATACAGGGGCTATGGAATTTCCAGCATTCATAGCAAGTTCATTTAGTCTTTTGAGTGCTTTCCGCCAATTTTTAGATTGACAACCCTAAAATATCTTTAGATGCATTGTTTAATTTGCTGAAGTTTCCCAACAATTTCTGTTGCAATTCAGCTCCGTTCGAATAACAATGGTACAGAAATTTGGAAGGCACATACATTTTCAAGAAACACTATCAATTGCCAATCTAATTTAGATCCCCAGTTGCCCCAGTTATATTTTTAAAGTGGATTTTAGAATCAAAATCTATTTCTAATTGCAAAAGTTCTGTTTCCTGATGTCAGCATACAAAGGAGTATCATCTGGCACTGATGAGTAGTTCTTTGTCTCAGATTATCATTGTACACAACCTTCAGAAATTCATACTCTGAACAGGTTTCCACTGGTTTTTGCAATATTGTCTGTTTCTTCACTTAACTTTTTCTATAAATCTCCCATCTATATTTAAATAAAATACAAGCACAATCCCTGAACAAGAAGGTTTTGTACAATAGCATTTAGTGTTAAGACATTGAGGGAACAAGTCTAGACACGTGCTGAGTATCGTATCATTCCTCTTCCCATCACCATCCATATACTATAGCTGGATAATTTCACTAGGGGACCAGAAGGTCCTGCTTTTCATTAACCAAAACAAAATCTTCGGTCACCTTCATAAAGTCAGAAATATTGTTGCCTTTTCTCCTGCATAGGATACGGTACAGCTCTTTCTGAAATCTTAAGACTTGCTGACAGAGCAAAAAGCAAGGAGCCAGATAAACCTCCTTCCCTCCCCTCAAAAAAGGCTATTGAGCATACCTGACAGCCCAGTGCTTGCCAGTTTTTGTTCCCACTTAGAAAAACATCTAACAAATGTATATATTGTATACTTTTAAAAAATTCATATAGAAAAAAAAATCAACCCAAGTAACACATGTCCAAACGGCATTTAAGTTATACAAAAGAGTCTTTTTCGTTTAGGTTACAAGATGGTGGTTTACAATGAGTAGGGTTATGTGGTGAAGATATCAAAACACTAAATTACAAGTCAGTGTCTGAGGGAGCTGATATTAATATAGCCAAAAAAAGAAACTGCTTTCAGTGAGGTTTGGAATAAGTGGTGAAGCACTGAAGGAGAGATACAAGAAGACTGTTTTGGATGGCAGGAGTTTAAGAGAAGGTGATTGTCAAACCAGCAGTCTTTGGAAAGAACCAAGAAATCAAGATATAGCAAGTCTAAAAGAGCAAGAGCAATGGCAGGAAGATAAAGACAGGAATTAGCTTCTAAGAAAGAATGGCAGAAATTAGGGGATGACTTTCAAAAGAGTACAGAAATGTGTAATAATGATGTAAAGACAATAAAGAGTTTAAAAGAAGAAAACAGGTTTGAAATCCAGATGTCTCTCTGTCATTGTCTGGTGCACAGTAACAAAAGTCACAGACTCACTGCTTCCAATAAAGGGCACTGTTCCACACTATGAAATCCAATTTCTGAAATATTGGATGAAAGATTATTTTTGGAAGCATAAAAGGGGAAATCATTGAGGTCTCTTTTGTATGCTGATTTACCAGCTTTTCCAAAGAGCAATATAAGAAGCGTTTATGAGCTCCTCTCAAATATGGCTGCATTTATTTGTCAGAAAGTTCACAGTAAGTACAGGATGTGAGCTACTTTATTACTTCCATCAAGAGTGGGGGCTGGGAGCAAATTTGTCCCCACATCCTTTTGTGGTAACTGTAGGGTCTGAAAAGAGAAGGTGGGGTGAAGAGAAAAGGAGGGGAGGGGGTAGGAGGAGAGGAGAGGTACAATACAAGAATAGAAAAAGAAAATAAGAGAAGGAGAGGGAAGGGAAGGGAAGGGGATAGCATTTCTGCGTAATCACATTGCACTTGGAAAAGTCTTCCTCATTAGCTTTCAGACATTAGAAGAATCTGTCTTCCTTATTAAAAGAATAAATATTGGCAAACTACCATTGTGACAGAATGGGTTATATCTGTGGCAAATTATGAACCCTACATTGTATTAAGAGTGCAAACAAGCCAGGACATGCCAAATTACAACCTATTACACTGAATTCATATGCCTGCTGGACCTAAAAATGTTTTTCACACCTCAGGAAAAGGCTAATTCCCATAAAGCCTGCATCCCATTGGTTTGGGTATGCCTATAGATGCAGGTGGAAAGCGACACAAGTGAACCCTGCCTGTATTCAGAGCTGAGCAGAGAGAAGCCAGCTCCGGTACAGAAGCCACGTAGGATATGTCTACACAGTCGATTGCAGGCAGATGTGAGCTCCCCTCGCCAGCACTCTGAACTAGCAGGCAGGGTTGTTAGCCATGTTTACTGTGGCACAGAGTCATTTTTGAAAGAAACAGAAAACAAAAAACAACAGCATTTTAGATCCTTGTCTTGCCTTCTTCATAAAGGTCTGTGTCTGGGCCTCTGCTTGTCTATACAATTTGCACTGTACTGCCAGACAGGGCTTATTAGTTCAGGCTCAGCGCCTTCCTAGCTGCAGTTTTGCTGTCTCCAGACCATATGTGCAAAAAACTCTGCCTGCAAAAGACACGCATTAGTATATCACCAATCTTAAACCATCAAGAAAAACCACTCTGCAGCTTCCAAAATAAAAGGAGCCCAGTCTAGCAAGACTGGGAGAAGAATGCAGATTCTGCATCTATCCAAATATGCCCAAAAATACACACTTTTCACTCCCTGCTGCTGCTCCAGTCCTGTGGAGTAAGTGCAAACACTGCCTAGGGGAAACCCTAGGCAAAAGCAGAGTTCTGGTCATTCACTGTACAATGTCACCACTGGCTTCAAACATTTGTAAAAGCAAGGGACCAGGAGGCTTGCTGGCTTCCTTGCCTGAAAATTACTGCGGGTTACATTAGTGTTTCACTGAGCCTCAGCTACAAACTAGGAACCACATTGCACCTGGTGCTGTGCTACATCCTTCCAATGAGATTATTAACTAATTAAGGCAGACAAGGGAGCACTGGGAGGCTAAAGGCGTTTTTGATCAGCTGGGTAGAGAGTGGCCTGAGCACTTCAGTAGCCCTGTCACGTCTACATATTAAGGAGAGAACAAGTTCAGTCTGAGGGCTCAGAGTCTCAAGATGTGTTTATAACATGATATTTAACTCCCACATACTCTAAAAGCGAATGATTCCCTTTATGTATTATATTTCTTGCTGAACCTAGCAAAGGAGTTAAACAAGAAGCGGAAGCTACACGTCTGGTGCAGAGGTGTGGTATGCAGCACGTGTAAGCAGTGAGGTGAGTAAGTAAGTAATGTGCAAGCAAGTAATTAAAGGAAGTCTGAAATACCTCTGTAACACTGTGTAAAAGACTGAAATATTGTTAATGTCTTAAACATTGCCAAAATTATAGCAAGACTTTTTGTCAAGCTACAAAGGAGCAACTGTCCATCTGTGACCACTGAAACTCCCTGCCACTCCTGCACCTCCCTCCCCAAATATGCCTCCTGACTGGACTTTGGACTGTGATGGGGAACTTGAGATAAGACTATTGTCCAATTATCTCAGGTCTAAGAAGAAGTAAACAAGGCTCAGGAAAGAAGAATGTATCCACAAAGAAAGCCAAAGTCAGAAACTGTGCTAAGAATCAGCCCTAGCTGGGCTCAGTGGATGGTGGAGGAGCAGGGTGCTGGATGTGTTATGGTGAAATCTCTCCACACAAAACAGAAGGGGTAAACCCTCCTCCTCTGGAAAACCCGCAGACACACAGGACATTCACAGGAGAGACAGCTGAGAAGGGGTCATAAACAATCAAAGACCCCAAAAATGTCCCCCAGACTCATTCCTGAGGCCTTCCACCACCAGAGGACTGCACATGAGCCAAGTGATGCAACGAATCCAGTCTGTCACAATAGACATAAAACCTCCCCCTGCAGGTGAGGTGCTTGGGTATCTCCTGAAGGTATGTTCATCCATTGGACACTATGTTTTGCAGGACCCTCACCACTGAGAAGACAGAAGAAGAGGACCTACGGGATGCCATTAGATTCCTTGGAATGGTGATATATTTTCCATCTAATCTGTCACTCTCTTTCTTCCTTGCCCCTTCCTTTTTCCTATCTTTTCTATTTTTTGTCTCTCTCTCTGCTTCACATTTACAGTTAAACAAAATCCGTACTATTGACTTGGCATATGGTCTTGTTTGAAGCTTAGTTCAGGCAGAGGCATCTCCCTAATAACTTTAATAACCAGATCTTAACATACAGTCAGGGATATTTTTAGATCTTGATTCATCTTACATGAAATCTCCTCTACAAATGTGTTAGCTTTAGGGAATGTGGACTTAAGGGGGGGGTTTCCTAGGTGCGTGACTCTGAAGAACAAAACAAACATTCATGACCATCCTGAACTAAATAAAAACTTGTTATTGGGACAGTCATCTAACAGTAATTCTGCTCTGGCTGAGGCAGACACCAGCTTCCGTTGGAGTTTTCCACAGCATGTGAGTGCTCTGTCCCTCTGGCTCTTGTGAGAGAAACATTGGGACAACTCAATCACTTTCTCCACTCCAAAATTCTGACCTGTGTTGGTGACATGTCAATACAGAACAAGAAAAAGTAAGCCCTAATATTTTTAAAGCAGAGGGAGAGGGAGAAGACTAAGGGGAAGCATCTTACACCCCTCTCAAGAATTCAGTCACTGATTTCAGTGGATGGTTCTATGTCCATCTGAGAAATGCATCCAGTAAGAAGTTGATATGCCCAAACCACATACTGGAAGCAATGCTGAATAATAAGGCAGATCCTCTGCTGGATGGGATGTCGTGTCAACATGAGACAGGTGACCATGGGGACAGGCACTCAGCTGGACTTTAACTTCTTTTTAAGAAGGCTTTTCACAACCAATGCCTGTATTTGACCAGCTTCCTCATTAACTGCACATAGCTATACTATGCAATTCATTTTTATTCTGTCTAGATCTAGGTTAGATAAACTGCAATGAATATCTGTTTCCACATCTGGGAGGAGTTTGGAGGAGGTAGCATCCTTGGTTCCTTAAGAAGTATAACACACTCTGTAAGCACTACTCAGTAAGCCATGATGCTGAAAACCAAGTAACATTGACAGAAATCTCAAAAGAAAAGAAACTAGAAATACTTAATGCAACCCATGACATCATATTGTGAGGATGGATGATTGTTAAGTGGGAACTCTAGCATAAGTGCAGCCACTTGTTTGCCCTATTCTCTTGAGCAGAAAGGCAATACATAGCCAGGATTAACATTTATAAAATTTTTCCACCTTGGCAACAAAAAATTATGTAAAAGTCAGAGGTGATAAGTGTCAAGTAGCATCTAAAGATCAAAAGATCAAAAGTAAGGTATCCATGAATAAGCAACTGAGGGAAATATCTCAGCCTCTCTCTGAGACAGTAAAGCTACAGAGTAAAGCTGCATGTATATGTGTGTGTATGTATGCGATATGGCTTATTAAATGAAGGTCTATAAGCTCAAATCATCTTATATAATCGAATTGAAGAAACAGTATAGAAATTACAACAGAAAGTTATGAAGATGTGAATAACTTTATATGTCATTAATATATAGAATAATTTTGTTTGGTTCTGGACATTTTATACCAGAATAATAGATTGAAAACAGAAATCCAGAGATGGGTATTAATTATTATTAAACACAGGATAATTCACATCCAATGACGCAGGAAAAAATTAAGGCTGAAAGCAAGGACAAAGAGGAAACAATGAATGTTGCATATTACAGAGAGTGGAGGCAAGGACAGGTAGACTGGGAGGAATATAGAGAAATTGTCTGAGCAGCCAGGGATCTGACTGCTCAGATAGATTTAGGAAAGCTAGAGCCCTGATAGCATTAAATCTGGACAAGGGACATCAAGGGCAACAAGAAAATCTTCCATAGGTACATCAGTGATAAAAATAAGACTAGGAAAAAAAG
This sequence comes from Campylorhamphus procurvoides, assembly GCA_013396655.1. NCBI lineage: Eukaryota > Metazoa > Chordata > Aves > Passeriformes > Dendrocolaptidae > Campylorhamphus > Campylorhamphus procurvoides. The sequence goes on along the minus strand of WBMV01004262.1, from coordinate 61,103 downwards.
TGTGTCCTCTCTGGAAGGAAACAGGAGACCTGATTACCCCAGATATGAAGAACATTGAATACTCAATGATTTTTGCCTTAATCTTCACCTGAAAGTGCTCCAGTGACACTGCCCAAATTGCAGAAGGCAAAGGCAGGGATTGGGAGAATGAAGAACCACCTGCTGTAGGAGAAGACACACTTCAAGAATATCTAAGGAACCTGGAGGTGCATGAGTCTGTGGGTCCTGAGGGAACTGATGGATGAATTGGCTAAGCCACCATCCATCATATTTGAGAAGTTGTGGCAGCTGAGTGAAGTTTCCACTGACTGGAAAAAGAAAAACATAACCCTGATTTTAAAAAAGGAAAATAAGGAAGACATAGCAAACTACAGGTCAGTCAGTCTCACCTTGATGCCTGACAAGATCATGGACCAGGTCATTCCTGGAAACTACGCTGACACATGAAAAATAATGACATGACTGGGGACAACTAAGGGACATCCCTTCACTAAAGGCAAATTGTGGCTGGAAATGTGGTGAACTTCTACAATAGGCTTACAGTGTTGGCAGACAACAAGAAAAGAGAAACTGATGTGATCTACCTGGACTTGTGAAGACCATTTGCCACTGTCTTGCATGACATCAATCTCCCTAAACTGGAGAGACATGGATTTGACAGATGGACCAGTCAGTGGATATAAAATTGTCTGGTTAGTTGCACTGAAAGAGCTGCGGTTAATGACTTGATGTGCAAGTGGAGACCAGTGAAAAGCGGCACTTCTCAGGTGTCAGTATTGAAACTGGCACTGTTGAGCATCTTGTTAGCAACATGGACAGCAGGACTGAGTGCACTCTCTGCAAGTTTACTGATGACATCAAGCCCTGTGTATGTGGTCAACATGATGGAGGGAAGGACTTTGACAGATTTGAAAGGTGACTGTGCAAACCTCATGAAATTCAACAAGGCCAAGTGCAATGTCCTGCACCTGTGTCAGAGCAATCCCAAGCACAAGTACAGGCTGAGTGGAGAATGGTTTGAGAACAGCTCTGAGGAGAAGAACTTGGGGTTACTGGTTGATGAGAAGATCAACATGATCCAGCAATGTGCTCCTGCAGCCCAAAAAGCCAACCATATCCTGGTCTGCATCAAAAAAAGCACGGCCAGCAGTTTGAGGAAGGTGATTTTCCCCCTCTACTCCACTCTAGTGAGACCTGATTGGCGATACTGCATCCAGCTCTGGGATCCCTAGCACAGGACGTACATTGACTTGTTGGAGTGGGTACAGAGGAGAGCCATGAATATGATCAGAGGGCTGGAGCACCTCTCCTATGAAAACAGGCTGAGAGACCTGGACTTGTTCAGCCTGGAGAAGAGAGGGCTTTCTGGTGACCTGTTTGCAGCCTTCTGATACTAAAGGGGGCCTATGAGACAGCTGGAGAGGGATTTTTCACAAAAGCATGGGGTGACAGAACAAGGGGTAATGGCTTTAAACTGAAAGAGGGTAGGTTTAGATCAGATATTAGACAGAAATTCTTTACTGTGAGCATGGTGAGCCACTGGAACAGCTTTCCAGAGAGGTGATGGATGCCCCATCCTTGGAATAGTTCCGGAGCAAGTTGAATGGGGCTTTGAGCAACCTGGCCTAGTGGACGGTGTCTCTTCCCATGGCAGGGGAGTTGGAACTAAGTGATCTTTAAGATTCCTTTGAACTCAAACCATTCCGTGATTCTATGATTTGTGGGATTTGCTTAGAGATAAGCAAAGCTGTAGCTGAGGATAAGATCTCCATTTCAAGATGCACTGTTTAGTACTGCAAAAGTGTTCTTCTGAATTACAGTAAGAACAGAAAATTTCCAACTTCTTCATAACTGAGCATTCTGAAAATACAACTTGATCCAGGCGTATCAGAATATTTCATCTGAGACTCTAAAAACATAATATAAAATCAAATAATGTTGAAATGAAACAAGATTTCAAAATGAAATGCAAGATGGGACTTTTTGTGTTTCTGGAACATTTTTTCCAGTTTTCTTTTGTAACAAAATTATAGTGAATCTGACAGTTTTATTAAGCAATTTTCATTCCAGCAAAAATACATCCTCTACTTGAATTTGGTTTTATTAATAGAGCTGTGGCCAACTATATTTCTACTACTCATTCACTCAAAAAAAAAAAAAGGAAGAAAGAAGGATATCCAACAAAATTATCAGGCAAAATGTTTAACACCAATAAAGACAAGTACAGCCATAAATTTCAGCAGAATCCAGAGTCTTCACAGGAATCAAAACCAGATGAGATATTTAAAATGGGCAAAGAGTTTCAGTAGAAAACATTTACAAAACAAAATATACCATATAGTACATAAGTCAAAGGTTAATGATTAGGGAGAAACTTCCTCTCAAAGTGAGTTACTCCTGACTGCCTGAGATGGCATATTATGCACTTTTCCTGTGAAGTTTTTGATGCCCCTCAGAAAGAGGTAGTGTATGAATGGTCATACAGTTGACCTGCTGGTTTTCAGTCCTATTTCTGTTGCTGTGCATCCTAAATGAGGGCATGGATATATTTTGCAGGTTTCATTGCTGGAAGACCCATTTCTCCCACACCTTCTGTCCCCAAACCTTTGCCTTTGCTGTTTCAGAATAATTCAAAATTTGGCTCGCAATGCAAAAACTTCTTAATCCATAATCTTGCTGATTGGAAAAACATCTTTTGGAGATGGTTTTCACTCAACCACTCCCAGAGGTCCCCAATTTCCTCTGGTGGCATAGGTCTAGCCATCTCTTTGCACTTTTTTTACTGCGTTTACTTATTCAGATGACTTTTATGTCAGTGTTTGCAGGTCTACTCGTTCCTTTCAGCAGTATTTCCTTCTCTTGTTTGAAACCTGCTGAGTGCCTTCTTACATTTATGAGGGAACCCATCTACAGTTCAGCCAGAACACTAAATATATTATATGTTCTGTTTATAACATGCCCTGGAGAACTGTAGTTAACAGTGCAGATAAAAAAAAATTGCTATAGTGTTCCTTAAAGGAAGGAATTAAGAGGGAAACTCACAAAAGTGTAATTCTTACAGTCAGTCAGACAGACACACTTATCTGCTTCTCCAGCGTTACCTCACAGGCAGTAAGACATTTAGCTGCAAAATTTATCAGCTATGAGGTCATTAATAAAGCTGGCCAGTCTCAGTAGTCACTTTAAAGACGATAATGCTCAACGATAAAGTAAAATACTAGAAGATAGTTTTGTTATTTATAAGTAGCTGAGTTATGATTTTGTAGTTTAAAGGATTTGACAATGCTTTCTTTGAAATTTCTGGCCTAGATTTTCAGTCAAGGAGACATTTACATATTCAGGTCTTTCCATCAAGCTGGCTTTAAGAATCTAGGAATACGAGTGAGTCCTTGCCAAAGAATATAAAGGAAAATGCAAGAATTTAGATTTATAGTAGAGCTGGTGCAGCTTAGCTTGGAGAAATCTCACCAAGCAAGTAGGCTCTTTTCCTTAAAAAGAAAGCTCTTTAAGCTTACAAGCTATGGAGAGTTTTACTAATATCCATGGAAAATTCTGATATGAAAGTAGGAAAGCAGCAAAAATTTAAAAGTATAATTATAAGCCATGCTGTCAACACTCTCTTTAAGCAAGCTCTTAACTTGTGCCACTTCAACATCATCCAAATTCCCACTCAAAAGAGCCAAGGGGCAAGTGACTCTCCATGGAGCTGTCAAAAATAATGTAGCACAGAAGACCTGAGTACATCTTGTTTGCTGCTGGGAAGGTTTGTGGACCACAATTTTCACCTGCACTCACCCACAAAGAGGGAGTTAACTTGCATGTGTGTCAGGCTCAGAGCTCACACACAGACATGAAGGTCAGATGCTGTTGGTAAGCTCCAGTGAACTTGAAAGGTGTGTAAGGGCTTGAGGCAGCCCCAGATTCAGAAACATGGGACATACAAAACTCCTGTCTATCACAGTTGCATATGATTCTATGATCTTAAAACCCTGCTCAGGCTCCTAAATAGAAGGACTCCCCTAGACCTACACAGGATCGTTGGGAACTGACTTCTCTTCCCAATACCCTCTCCTGCCACCCCCCTGCCTCCTGCCCATCTTTTCACAAATCCACCAGCAACAGACTCTCTGCTGTATAGAAGCTGCTTCTTATCAGACCCTTAAATATACATATCCTAGAGCTACAGGAAAATTGCAATCCGAATTGTGCAAATTGAGGGCCACATCTTCCACAAGCCAGGCAGAAAACTGCCGAACGCTTGAAGGTATATTTTCACAGTTAACACACACAGCAGATTAGTTTCAAATCAGCTGCCTAATCAGGGTTTCCAGGAAGGCTGGAGGCATGTTTTTCAAAGATGAAGAGAAAGGCTTTCCTGCCACTCTAACTGCAGTCCTTATGAAATCCCAGGGAGCAGGGCTGGCTAGGCACAACATAGGTTTCTCCCTAGCATGTTCCTTCTCTTATATTTCAGGCTGCTGCTTTTTCTTTCATGGTATGAGTTACACTTCTCCAAATACTGTGACACAAGAATTGACAATGAAGTATTATTAAAACCAAAAATACAAATGAACAGGGGAAAGAAAAAGGTAAAAAGAACCCTCTGCCACATTTTTTAACCCTAGTATAACTGTTGTGTGTGTATCTCCTAATTGTCTTACCTTCTTATTAAGATCGTAGACCACAGGAGGAATTGCTGCATAGGTATCCTTATTTGAGTTTAAAACTCAAGATATTAAGAGTGCTCACCATGGAAACCCTATGTGGGGCACCACACCGTGTAAAACTATCTCTGAAATACTTTTCTCTGAATTTAGAAGTAGACCCTGCAGACTTGCATGAATGGCTCTTGCCAGAAGCAGAGCCCTCCCCATTGTCTTTTTTTGCAAGCTGTGTTCTGCATGGAAGCAGCCGTGGTGCCTTGGCCCCTTTGCTGCTGGTGCAGAGCAAACTGCCTGGGAAGGTGGACAGTGGGGGTCTGCAAGGTGCCCTCTGTGCCAGAGGTCCAGCTCAGGGGAATGTCACAGAGCAAGGACAGCTTTCCTACTTGTGGCCATAACAAACATCTCCCAGGTGACCACCCTGTCAGCAAAGTGCTTCCATGAGGTAGAGACTGCCTGAAGCTACCTTAAAGCCTCTTGGAGAATTTTTTCAACTTTCAGGGTTTAGTATAATTTGAATCTTTTTACTTTGTCATACATAGCCACAGAAGGTGACCCATGCATTTGTCTGGGGTGTAGGAAGCTGCTGTCCCTTGACCATTTCCTTTGACCAGTGCTATGCTGTTTCCTCTGGTCAGAGACCCCTTTTCTTCACAGCCTGCTGTAGCATTATTTATTCTGCCTTCTGGGAAATCCATCATCATTCCATAAATAAGATAATGAGTTTTCTATAAAGCTGACACTGGTCTAACCTGCAAATACACAATTAACATTAATGCCATGCATGACTTTTGCCAAATCCTCGCCTTGTGTCATCACTATGATTGGCATGTTTGCAGCACACATTGCAGGAGCTTGATTTGGTTCACAGCTCTCAGTCATTTTTATGTTCAGACGTATAATCTAATGAGGTGAAAATGGAAAGCAGCCCCTGAGCATTTGGCTATTGCTGGGAAAGAATGCAAATTAAATATTTGAAAGAGTGGGGCACGGGGTAGTGTGTCACGGAGCTTCTGAGTTCCATCAGGTGCCTCGCCAGCTTGCACAGCCTTTGTGTCCACATTGTCTGCCTGTTGGATGGAGCTAAGAGACGGAAGAATGACAGTCTGGGGAAAAGAAAGAAAGACAGTAATTATGGCACGTATGTGATTAGCATGGTAGCCAGAGAAATTAAACCACTAGTCCCAGGAATCTTCCCTTCTATAAGGTACCTGTGGCGGAAGAGAAAAGCTCCACACTACAGAGTTCAGCTGGATTCCACTCCCTGCTAGTTTAGCTTGATTGCTTTTTTGGATACCTACTGTGGGGGTTCAGTTCCTTGACCTTCTTTTCTATAGAACTATATTGTCCTGCCACGAAGAAAGGCAGATTAAGAATTTACAGGGATCCTTCCATCACTGGACTCTGACAGGAGTGCTCAGGGAGTTCATTTTTCAGGGCTTAGATTGCTCCAGGCCAACATTCTTATCAAAAAGGTTTGGTTTAATGTAAAACACAGACTTCTTTTCTTTCTTTTTAATTTTAGCTCCACATTAAACAGCACTACAAATTTCTCTTTGAACAGCAAGTCCCTGAGCTGCTTTCCTTTGAATAACATATAAATTTAGACTAAACTTTATTGTTCCTGGGTAAATCAGTCTAGTTAAGAAGTTTATAATTGTTATTAGGGAGGCAAAATGTTTTACATAACAGCTGAAAAGTCTGGAAAATTCCTGGTGTAATTGGACTATTGATTCATTGTTTGCTTGCTCTTTAAAGGTACCAGCTTACAGCATAGTTTTCAAATGTTGTCTTTTGGGTGCCTTGGTATCTTGACAAGGTCAGAAATAAAAAGAATTAACAGTCTGGTAAGCATTAGCTGGCACCCCGACCATCTCTTCTAGCAGGATTTCCTCCTGCAACTCTCAGCACACAGTGCTGTTTTGCCACAAACATGTTTCCTCCATAATTCCCCACTGTTAATTCACTGCACAGGTGGTACCCAGTGCCTGTGCTTCAGCAGCTCAGGACAGGGTGATGGAGAGAAGCCCTCTGAGCCCTGCATCAGTGCAGTGCTGCTGTCTGGCAAGGAGGTCCTCCAGGCACTCCCAAGCACTGCAAAAGCCACTTTCCCCCAGTAGCACCACAGGTACAGTTAACCTGGGAGTCAAAAGTTCAGTCCTCTCTCATCCCTTAGGTACTTTGAACTCACACTTCGTCTGCAAAAATCCTGAACTATTAACTGCCAAGCTTCTGGGTACTCAGAGACAGGAAGCTGTTTTGCTTTACAGGGAATAATTAAATAAAAATTTGGCAAGAGGGATAGAGCTGCTGTTCTTGCAGTTCTGTAGTCTAGCAAGCATTCATCAGAGACACTCAGGCAAAGCTTTCTCTCCCTGCTCCAAGGACAGTGTGCATAGTCTTAGATTAAGCCTCCCTGAATAAAACACATGCAGCATAGCAAAGGGAGCAAGCAGAAACCAGATGTCCTTCCAGCACCATGTTTCCACGTGCTCTTCCTCTGTTTCTCTGTCCTCTCATCAGTCAGACCCCATAAAGCCATGCTCAGATGACCCTAAGCTAAAGCTACAACGTCTCTAGAAAGTGAGAGAAATAGCAAGAAAGAAGTGGAGCAGCACCTCTACCTTCATATACACAACCCAGTCTATCAAATTTCAGGTCTCCCCTGAAGCTGCTGCCAGGCTGAGCAGTGTGAGTAAAGGAACTTGGAGAAGACTTATGTGTGATTCTTTTTGAGAAATAGGTCTTAAATAGTCACCAAAACAGCTTAGTGCACTCCAGGCAAAGGTAATAGCCAGCTGGAGAATTTTATAGACAGATGGAGGATTTCAACAAACCAGAAATGTAGGTGCCTAGAGAGCATCTGAGCAGAGATTTTGAGGACCTTAATTTTGGACCTAGATCCCATTTGGAATCCTGTCTTAAATTCCTATGGTGAAATAGAGTCCAACTGCTGCTGAAGTCTATGGGAATTTCACTATTGGCTTCAGCAATGCCAAGAGCTCCTATTTAGAGCTAGAATGAGAATGCTTATAAATTATAAAAAATAGTCTACTTAGCAACTGACATGCCATTTTCTCCAGCCCTGTGATCATAAACTATACATATGTGATATGAAAACAAATATTTAATATGGCATTTATAATTATCAGAAAACAAATTACAAAAATATCTATTTTTGCCATCACCAAAAGTATGTGCTTGCTACCTTCTGAGTGTAAGCCTACCTAAACCTCCTGTCAAATATACTAAAAATCTGGGCAATCAGTATCATAGTCAAAAGTTGTAGATGGATAGTTTCATACTTTGTGGGAAAGACTCACTTTTCAAACAAAAAGTTTTAAAACTTCAGAGATATTGATGTATTCTCAGCTAACCAGATGCTGTATACTAACTGTGTGCCAGTATTCTCTCAGTGCTGGAAGAGAAATAGTTGAGACAACATATTTGATGGATTTGTTTAGGGATTTTGTATGCATATGGAAATCATTTGTTTCTCTATTGCAAAGTATGTTTGATTGCTCAGTATTAACATTTAACTAGAAAAAGTAGCTACAGTGCTCCCAGTTGTGTGAAGCACAAGCTAAACTAAACAAAAACTGAAAAGCAGCTTCAGCATATCTCATGTTCATTAGAAGAATAAACGATGAAAAAATTAACTGATGACAGGTATGCAGATGTCTGTAACTCAACAGTTTAATGTAAGAGCCTTGCTTGGTTCAGCTACACAGATGGAAATCCTAAAGGACTTGTGCAAGTTCACCTGCAAAAAAAATGGGTTGGTGAGCATCCACAGGTTATGACAGAAAGTTCCACTGAAATGTTAACTATACAATGCAGTCCCTGAACAAAGAAATAATATCCTTCTTGTATGTTCTCACTACAGAAAAACACCAGTGTAAAAAGTTTCTTCTTTTCTGCTCTTGGGGTTCCCAGAGCAGAATCTCACATGGAACTACAGCCACATGTGGCATGCACCCTGTGCAAACTTATGCACTGCAGGTGATACAGAAGGCATTGTGTTCATTGTGTGCACACTGTAGAGATGGATATGCACATCCAACTAAATGTATTCCAGACTGGTTAGACTACATCATGTGCACATCAGTTGTGCACACAGAGAAATGGCCAAATTCTTTCCTCTTCACACAAACTTCACTTCCAAGCAGCTTGGATTTCCTTGGACTTGTCATCTGATAGACCTGGGTTTTTTTCTGTTCATAATCAGATGATGGTGAAGAGATTCTTATTTTACATAATGTATTCATCATTCCAAAGCATGATTTTGTCATCCTGTTTTACCTTAATTGAGGTTGAAAGTTAAAATTACCAGATGATATGCTTTCTTTCTCTGAGTGGTTACATGTAACTACTTTTCTGGTGTAAAGTTCACAGAAAGCAAATTCAAAATTTACTTTACTCATTTTTATTGTTGATCCAGCATAAGATGTCTTTTCCTGACAACTTTCTCAAATAAGTAAAAAGCAAATTTCTTTAAAAATTCAGTAGCAACCCCAAACTAAACTGGCTAACTTATTATTTTTCTCTGTTCAAATGCATAATAATTTTATTTTCAATCAGAATCTGCAATAATATTTCCTAAGGCTTGTTTTTTTGTAAGTCAGAAGACTTGTATATATCTGCTGTATGCAACTTAAGATGTAATATTTCTGCAGATGTGAAGATTCAGCCAAATTGAAAACAAACCACTACATTTTAGGATACAATAGAAACCAGACTGTTTAGATTTGTACATAAGAAACAACCAGAAATGGGGCCAGACTGCTTCCTGGAGTAGGGTATGAACTAAAATCTCATCAGAAAACTTTGGTGGTACATACCACAAGAAGTATTTTTTAGGATTTAGGACATGGGTAGACTTAGTATTATTCCTACAGTTGTATTCCTCCTGCCAGCAAAAGAAAATTCAGGTTCAAATTGTTGAGTATTTCAACTTAAAAATAATGACCATCATAAGATCACTATGCTTCCCAGAGGAATCTGGGTAAAAGCTGTGGATGCCCATACCTTGAAATGTTCAAGGCCAGGGTGGATGGGGCTCTGAACAACCTGGTCTAGTGGAAAGTGCCCCTGCCTGTGGCAGGAGGTTTGAACTAGATGATCTTTAAGGTCCCTTCCAAACCAAACCGTTCTATATGCCTATGAAAATAGGGCACCTGCTTGTGCATTCACATTTACAAGTAAGTGCTTCCGTATTTACAAGCCTTGAATCGGTATATAAAATGTCCTACAAAAACTGGAGTTGAAAATACGCATGGCATAATGCTGGAAAGACAGAGCAAGCATTTACACAGCTAGTAAATAAAACACCCGTTCCACCACTGCTTTCACTGAAGTCCTTTAAGTCAGTACCCAAATCTCTGGGCTAAGTGCTGGGTTCCTCCCAGGTGAGCCACCTGTCCCCTCTCTCCTTCCGCTCCTATTTCCATCACAGCCTATGGTGCAGTGTTGGTGAGTAGGGAGCTCAGATCTACATCCAATGGGATGGGACACCCTGCTCTGTCCACCTTTTCTCAGTGGCATTCCTACTGACATGTCAGTGCTGCATAAAGGGAACTTCTCCTGCCTCAGCACCTTCTGCAGCCTCACAGGAAAACATTTTTCAGTAGATATCCACAAAGCTTTTCCCATGAGATTACAGAGCCTCGTGGCACTGAGACATGGTCCTGGTCCCACACAAGCCTCATTTTCTCTCTGTTTATGACTCTTTCAAATAAGTAAGGTCAAAGTGTTCATGATGGTCACTCCTCTTCTATAAAATGCCCAAACTGTTGGGCTGACCAGCTGCCAGCAAGGTGGGAACCTGCCCCTCCACAGCTTTTGCCCACAGTTTAGCAACACTTTTATACCTCAGTAATACCTTCACATTGAAGACTGTGAAGCATTCTACTCAGAGATTTGTATTTGAACACCCTTGCTTGGTTATGGAAGATACCCATTGCCTCTCTCCACTTTCCTCAAATCCAGAGATGCCTGGGTGAGGAGTCCAGGGGCACAAATAATTGAAGGCAAGCTATGGATTTCTAAAACATACAAAGGTCTGTGCTGAGGAAAGCTGTATCTAGTGCAGGTAATTATGCAGACTTTTCTAATCAGTGTAAAGTAGGTTAGGACTGTCCCAACTAGTCTGAGAAAACAGCTAAATGAGACACTGTACAAAGATTGCCTTTCTGTTTCTGTGCTTTCCATCTGATATGAGTTTCAAAAGTATTTGGGGTGAAAAGGAAGTTTTGCTATGTGATCTGTGTGCATATACACCCTTCTCTGGTCACAATCATGTTTCACTAGCAACAGAGAAACTATGCTGTTAAGCTTGGGGAAAAATATCTTCCTTTCCTTTCAGCAAACACGTATCACTTTGAAGTCCACTAAGTATTTTCATCCAGTTTGACCACTTTTGAGAAGGGAAAATTAAAGAACTCCCATAAGATCCTAAAGGTTAATTTGAAATTACCCTTTTTTCAAGTATTAAGCTGGATGTAGGGTATTTCTGTACAGACAGGTACCAACAGGAAAACCTGTTGTCCATTCGGGATTGAAATGGGCCAGATACAGAGTATCTTCAAAAAAGAAGTGATTTAGTTATATCGCAGTGCTATTCTCAAGCTGTGCTCTGTGCTTTAATTTTCATCATTCTAAATCAAGTCAAAACCAGTGATCCCTTTAGTCCAGGGCATTTGGAAAGTGCCTGATAATCACTTCTTTCAATTTCTGTCTATTTAAAAAAAAAAAAAGTCCTTTTATTTAGCTTTACCTCTGAAAAAAGGTTTCAGGTTAACTAGAACATGTACTAATGTGCATTTGACATGCTAGGATCACAGGAGAGCTCAAGCTGGAAGGGAGCTTGGGAGGTCAGATGAGCTCAGCACCAAGGTCAGATGGGGTCAGGGATATGCCCTCTTGGGGCTGGAACCCCCCAGATCAGCCTGCATCTCTGTCCCTCTGGCCCCAGGGGAGAAAGTTGCTCCCTATATCCAGTATGCAACCCTCTTATTTTAATTTATATGCATGGTGTCTTGTCCTCCTATCATGTAGCACTGTGAGCAGACTGGCTCTTCCTTCACAAAGTACAAAGATGCTGTGCATTGTAGACCTCAAGGCACAATAAATTTACCTATGCTTATATTGTCACTGGCAGGTTGGGTTAAATTGCTTCTGGAGGCTGCATCGTGAGCTGGCAGCTTCTTTAAACCACAGTGTATTTTTCTAGCCATAGTTCAAACTGGTCAAATGTGTGCTGCTCTGAAAGTGCTTACTTTTGCATACAAGGGTTGTTCCCTTCATGTCAATGTGACTCCACACTGTGTGGGAAGTAAAACATGTATAGAAATATTTGTATGGTCAGGCTGAGATAATGCAGAAGGATCTTGTGAGACTGAGCAAACACTAAAACAGCAGAATAAATTCATGGATATACATGTAAAGTGATATGGGGAAAGTAATCTTAACCTCATATATAAAATAATGGGCTTTGAGCTGACTGTTACCACTCAAGAGAAAGACCCTGGGATTATGTTCTATGAAAACAACTTCTTCCTAGCAATCAAAAAAAGTAAATGGAAAGTTAGGAATTATTAGGGAAAGAGTAGAGAGCAAACATAGCTATGCAGCTGTATAAACTTGTGTTCCTTGAATACTGTCTGCAGTTGTCATTTCAGAAAGCATATAGTAGAAATGGCAAGGGTTCAGAGGCAGGTGACAGAAATGTCCAAACGGTATGGCTCCCAGGAGGGGAATGGCTGAGCAGAGCCCACTGGGACAGACATGAATAGAGGGATGTTATGGCCACTATGGTCTACTAGAATCATGAGTGAAGCAGGATCTACAATTTTCCATCTCTTCTACTGAGGATCATCCAGTGCAGCTAACAGGAGCCAGTTTCAAATTCAGCAAAAGATGGGGACTCTTGATGCATAAGGAAGCAATCTATGGAGTCCCTTGATCAAAGCTGTCTTGGGACAGGACTTGGAAGGGAGCTCTGTTGGGAATAAAGGGGAAAAACACAACAGACTCAGGAAATCTCCTGACCTGAAACTAGTAGGAATCTGGGACAATATTCAGGAAAAATATCAAATACGCTTCTTCTGTCCTTACTCTTTTGGGGACGTTTGCTTCAGGCCACATTTGGAAGCAACACATTGGGCTAGATTAGTCCTTACTCTGACAAAGCAGGGCCTTTAATACTTTTTTTCAGTGTTCTAGTGTGTTTGTACTGAAGTTTTAATACCATTATAAATTCACTTTGTAACCATTATAAGGAAATAAATGTTTACAACAGAAAAATGAATGATGAAGGTTCTGTAGCTTGAAAAGCAGGACTAAGAAATCTGAAAAAAAAAATTATCATTCAAAGACCTTCTTTGTAAGCTAGTAAAGAAAGGTTTAACAAGAACCAGTAATGGCAGCTGAAGCCAGATTAGATGGACTCAATACAGGAGCAGTTAGGTAACATGTAATGGCCTGTGATACACAGAAGGTCAGCTAGATGATCTAATGTCCCTTCTGGCCTAAATATCTCTGAGTATAGTACTCTGGCAGCCACACAAATGTTGAAAGCAAACTCCAACTCAGCATGTTTTCTGTCAGCCACACTATATCTAGATAGATTTTCATGCCAGGTTTTTAAAAACTTGCCCTGTTGATTTTATAATGGCATTTTATTTCTCTGGTTAAGAAGATAATATTGAAATTCTAGGACAACTTAGAGTCATGATAATCTGCAACCATCAGTTTGCATTTATTTGTGTAAATATTTGTGTTAGTTTCAATTAATGCAATATTTTCATCTTTGTCAGCTCCCCTGTGTTTTGCTTTTAGACCGGAGCTGCACAGAAAATATGTTTTTTGTCCCTCAGTGGAACTTTGATTTCCATATTTTTTCATTTTCACCAGAACTGTAAGACCAGCAAGTCACATATGGATTTCCCAATCAATCAAAGAATTGCTCATTCCACGCAGAACAATGTTAAAATCTGGAAAATTATTCTGGCATAGTATGCAGTGCTAGGATGGGGACCTGGGCTGGTTTTAAAAATGGGGAAAAGAAGAAACAATAATTTGAGTAAACAAACAAACAAAAAAACACCAAAAAATGCAAGCAAATCAGAAACTCTGGTAATTCTCTGGCCTTTGCTGATTTAATACAGGTGATACCAGGAATTGCTGTATGGTTACTGGCCTCAGTCAGACTCCTGTATACCCTCTTTGCGTAGAACATCCAGAAATCTATGCCTTCCTCTCTCCTTTGCATGCCCTCTCTCTCTCTCTCTCTGATACTAATGTTTCAAAATAATTTAAATCACATGTACAAAGACCTTCTAGTTTCAAGTTTCCTTTGGAGTAGCCCATTAACTCTAATCACCTCTGATTCGTAATTTTGGGTGGCATTTACAGATTTCTACGAGTATACACAAAATCCACTGAAGATTTTTATTAGCCCTGTCCAATAAAAACACATGCTTGAACTAAAACTGCTACTTTATCTAGCCCATAAACTCCATTTTTGTCTACTTTGGAGACAAAATTTTAGTAGAAGTCAATGAAAGCAAAGGTTTTATCTGAATCACTGGTAAATCTTAAAAAGTTGATAATCTTATCACAAAGCATGTAAAAGGCCAAAGGTTAGCAGCAGTGTCCTACTCTTTATACCATATGGATTTGTTTTCAGAGGAATTCTCTATGATAAATTATTTATAGGCATTAGTCTGTGATATTGGATTAATACATGCTCTTAATGAGTCACTGGACTTGATTAAACAAGCTAATTGGATTTTTTCACTTCTAATGACCAGGAATCTACCAAAGAACTAATGAATAATAATTTAACAAAAACATGAATGTGTGTCCACCAATCAATTGATCATGCTGACTTAAAGGATTCACTAATTTTTGCAATAGTGAAATAATAAAATGCTTACTTTTCCACTTCTGCAGAAAAGAAAGTCTCAAAATCAATACAATAGTATGTGTGAAATGTGTTAAGAATGAGAGAGCTGAAATATTCCAAAATGTAGTTGCTAATAAGGTATCATAATTATACTCTGTTATTCGTAGTAAGGTCCCAAGGAACTGATATTATTTCAGATGGTAGTTAACAAATTCATGAGATACAAATAAAAGCAGCTGTAAATTTTGATTATGATAATGAAAAAACTTCAACTTCTAAAAACAGCAGCCGTAAGTCAGACTAACAAATTGCAAAGACAGTATCCCAGAAACAAGTGCCTGAAAAGTACTGATGAATCAGCAGGTGGAAAGCTGAGACTGAACTTTGCACACGGTCTACAATGAAAGGGCAAATGCAATCCTTCTACATATAGAGGGAACAAATGCCCTATGGGGGGAACCCATGGGATTATGGAAATTAATTTATCCCTCATATGGCACAGGCCCTATTCATTTTAACGTGATGCGCGACGCTCTGGTGCATGTTTGAGAAAGATGGCAAAACAGTGGGAAGACAGAAGGAAAAAACAACAAACTCAATTCAAAGACTGAAGAAAATGCTTTCCGATGCAGCTGGTGAGGAAGTAAGAAGTGAATCTAGACAGCATTATGGCTCAGTTAAGATACACATTTGGGAGTGAAAAGACACACAAATCTGGAGTCATAAAAATATTACTGTTTAATATCTATAAAATTAAGTATTAATTGGAAGGAGATCAGACTTCTCCCTCAAATGAAAAACTGATTCTAATAACCTGTATAGTTGTGCTCGTATTACTTGGACTGCCAGAAGGCACAACTGTAAAATGGTTGCCCATTCACACAAAATTGTAAGAGGAAGGCTTTAGATATCCCAGGTTTCAATGTCTACAACATACGTTTGCAGTGTAAGAGCTAATTCTGAGACAGTGGAGTGGAAAAAAGATAACACCAGATATAGGGCATTCCTTAAACAAAGCCTGACCCAGAAGGCCTGGTCAGAAAATGAGCACCGTGGTAGGTGCTGCAACCAGGATGGACATTCCCCAGCCTGGTTTCATCCCAGCTGTGTTCAGGCAGAGACCAGAATGCAGACAGCTACAGCAGCTCATCTATGGTTTGGCTCAGCTCTGAGCACAGAGAGGGTAATCAGTGCTCCCAGATGGAGTGGCCAAGGAGCTGCCAGTCACACAAACACGGCCATCCTGCTGCTGATTACAGCTCCCAGCCCTTCTGGGCTGACTCAGGTACTTCTTGACACCATAGCAATGCTCCAGCTGTGGGCCTGCTGCTTGTGGCTGATGGGACTGAAGAAGGCTCCTGCATGGAAATATTTGTCATGCTCTTTGACATGTGAGGAAGATGAACAAAATTTTAGTATTCTGAGTGAGAGTACAGTGGGCTCACTAAACCATTCAAATTTAAGAGCGAAAGAGTTAAAAGAGTTAGCTTGCTTAATTTGGGGAAAAAAGAATCCAACAAACAAGAAATTTTAGTACTTTTTAGATCTTCAGAGAGATAGATTTCTTTTTTTTTTCCTTCCTTTTTATCTTAACAAGTGCTATTAAGCTCTGTTAACTGCCTTCAACCCAGCAAAAATCCACTGACCTTCAAAATAGCTTTGCCTATGAGGAAACTGTAGGGCCTGATCCAGAAACATAAATGAAATTTCTGAGTCTATTACCTGGAGTTTTCAGTCATTAATTCCTTTAAGTTTTCCTAATTCAAGCCAAATAGGTAAATGACGGTAACACCTACCAATACCATTAAACTTAATAGTTGGTTATTGCTTTCATTAAAATTCCTTTTTTTCCTAAATTTTTGGCTACAGAAGGAACTTGGCATAGAATTTTCCAGCCTGGAAACAATTTTTATGCTTTGAATTTTCAAAGGGATCTCTCTGCCCTGCTTTAAGTTGTAGAGACATAAGAAACATACAGATAGCATTTAAGAAGGGACTTTTCTTATTGGTGCCTTTATGCAACTCATGAGTGGATAGAAATGCCTTAGAATGTGTATCCAGCATATTTGCTAACAGACCTAAAGTCCCTTCGTTTTTCACAGAGCACCTGTGTGTGTTTATTAGTGATGTACAGATATCAGTGAGGGGCCCAACCAGCAAAGACTGAGTCTGGATTCAATCATTCTGAGAGTTCAGTGGATTTGGATGGAGGCATATAATTAGAGCCCGTTTCTTGTAATGTATTTTAAAGGTGAAAGGGCTTTTCTTCTGCCAAGATGAGAGTATAGGGCTGCAGGGATTTGCATTTCTCTTGCAGCTGTAGACTTCACTAGCAAATATGGCCTCAATTCTGGAAGCAGCTTAGCTCAGAGAGATCTCCACTGTGACACAGCGCCCCAGTACAGCCAGTCTGCAGAGGCAAAGCAAGCCACGCCAGCTGCAGCCTGAGGTCAGAGATGACCAGGAGCATACACTGCAGTAACACTTCAGCATTGCCTTCCCAAATATCCCTGCAACACCAGCCTTTGGCATTAGTGCCTCAGCACCAAGGGAGGTAGGCATCAGCCTCCAGGCTGATGTTATTGAAATTTAGGGTTCTTGCTATGCCTTTATGTGGTTTTAAAAACTGGATTTTCAATAGGTGAGACAGTAAGAGCCTCTGCATTCATCAGTACCAAGAGCTTAGGCTGCTGGTGCTCGCCTGCCCCCAGAGCCTACACAGAAGGAGGGGGTGGTGGCAGAGGAGGTCAGAGGCGGACAAGGCAGGCCATGCAGAGGAACAGGAGCCCTCCGTTAAAGTTTATCTTCAGGTGATTGTTAACTGAGTACCTTATTAATCACCTTAAAAATAATTTACCTTCAGGTTAATGCTGGAAGTTTCAACTCCTGACATACCCCTTCCTCAGGGATTGCTCCAGCAAATGAATCCCCTTAAGTTTTCATTGAATTCTGCCCTTCCTGGATACTTCTTTTCCCCAACCTTTCCTTAGCAGAATGCAATATTGATTAAGATCAGCACTTGACCTGAACCTTGTGAACCCACTGCCTCTGGGTATCACACAGCTAGGTAAAGCATGTTGTCTTGATCAACCAGGAAGGCTGAGTAGGTGAAACTCACATTCTCAGAAATATTTTCATACAAAGGCTTCGGAATGAAACTTCATGGCAAACACATCAAATTTCCATTGTGAAGAAGTCACAATTTCACCATACAATTCGTATTTGCTGCTGAATTCCAGTCCTTCTTGTTTTACCATACCTTTCCCAAGAAAATAAGAAGTGTATCACTTTTAAATGATACTCTGAAGTTAAATAAACAGCTGACCTGGAAAAAAAAGTAATATTTTCTTTTTTTATAGTGGATGAGGTAAGAAATTCATTTCATGGGAAAAAAATCTTATTAGGAACTCATTTGTATTACAATAAATGAGGTATTATAGTTCCAGAGATTATAGTATCAGCAAAGGTATACATATTGCATAGAAATCTATGTCTGCTTGTATACAGATACACACACATTTAAACACGTACATATACATGAACTTAAAAACTAACTCATGTTTGCTCTCAAAAAATAGATACTTTCTGAAGGTAAAATCATATGTAACATAGATAGAAGTTTGCTTTCCTTGTATTAAAATCCAGGAAGCATGCGATACAACGTCCTACAGTCTCTGTGCTACATCTGACTAGCTCATATTGAATACAAGCTCTGTTAAGTTGAAAGGATTTCTGGTTTGTTTCAACTTGAAAGTGATTTAATAGGAGGCCCAGAGAGAAAATCTGTCTCAGTAATGAAATTATAACAAGTAAGGATTAAAAGTATTAAGAAGTTTAAGCAATCTTTTAGATGCTCTGTGTTCTTGAGGTCATTTGAAGCTGGCTGTGGGAATAAGTAAAATAAAATAACAAGAAGGAAAAAACCAAAGTATTAGAGAAGGGAATCAAAGAGCATCCTTCAGGATTAGATTATTGTACAAGAAAGGAACTGAAACATTTTCCAGGATCCTTAATTCATTTTCCTTTGGGAAACATAATTTAAAAAGGGTATTTTTTACCAATTTTTCTTTTCTTTCATTCTAAAATGGAAGTTCTAACACTTAAAAATGCAATGTTTTCATCTAAAAAAATGCAATAAATGCTGATAAATGTCCACTAATTAATGAAATAAATAGTATCACCCTCAAATAGACAATTTTGGGGAATTGGCATGTGGTATTAGTTGTTTATTATTTGTTGTATACATACATATATACATAAATGAAAACAGCATGTTCAGCCCAAATCAAGAGTGACAAATGAATGAACATCAAGTAGCTTTATAGCAACTCATGTAAGTGTCTCAGTGCAAAAGACAGTCAAGTCTGCTTTTGCAGGTTATTTTAACAACCTTTACAAAGAGTTAAACTGAATCAACACACTGCTAAAGTACTGGTGGCATCTCCAACTTAATGTAGGGAAAACCTGAGAAAGAGGAAAGATGAGTACACTGAAACCATTCATTTATACATGATTAAGGACTTCAATTAGGTTGTGATGGGGGAATTGTGAACATCTGATCACAATTATTTTTTCTAGAAAATGACAACTTGTTTGCATAATGCAAAAAGCCCCAAAACTTAATCTAACTGAGGGAGCACAAGCCAGAATGCACTGTGAAAGCAAGCTGGTGCTCAGGTTTGATGGCTAAGCCTTCAGTAAGCAGCTACCAATTACTATGAGATGGTCTTTGCATTGGAAGATCCCTTCCCAGAGCAAACAGTAAGTCTATACAGTATTATGCATATATGTGTGTGTAGAGGACTGTTTTAAAATAAGGGGGGCTAGAGTTGGGCAGGGGGGAGAAATTTGTGTTGTGTTGAGTGCAGTTCTCTGGGCATGGCTAGAGTGAAGTGCCCTCAGCAGAGTTTGCTGTCTCCCTGTCAGGCTGACCGGGGGGTACTAAGAGCAAATCATTTCCAAAGGTGATGAGCTATGCTTTCGTGCTTTCCTCTTTTACCTGTAAACTGAGAATATAACTGATTTACCTTCTGACACTTAAATCCACCCCTCCACTTTCTTCCATGATGGGCTTTAATTTCACTGTCCATGTATTTTAAATCAAGATGTTACTGCCTGGGGAACCTCCTTAAGAAAGTCTCCAAGGCATGGGTCCTGAGGGACCTGTGCACAGCTCCCCATGAGGCAGGTGTGGATGATACTACTGGTCTCCAAGAATTTTATTCATGACTTAAAATTATTATTTTTATATATATATATGTATATTTATACACACATATATGTGTTTGGGTTGTGCGTGACTGCCTTAATCTCACCTTGTTTTTGAATTGCTACCACCCTAGATTCCCTTGGAGAAAGTCCTTGCTTGTGGAAATGCTTGAGTTCATGACTGTTGGATTCAAGAAGTTATCAGTGAGGGGTATGATATAAAATGTCTGATGGCAAGTCTTTATTTATCAATGACTTCAGAGAAGTTTTTCTTATGCTAAAGGAGTTGGCTCTTGAAAGCTCACTAAGAGCTATGAAGCTCACTTATTGGAGAAGGAATCTGCTGGGAAAAGCTTGTGATGAATCTTAAAGGATGTTGAGAAGAAACTCTTTAAATATATTTGGGCATCCCCTATGGACCTTCATTCAGGCAGTACTAGTGATTTCAGAGACACTTCAGAGGGACAGACTTTGGTTTCCTTTAGTTACCCAGATAGCAAGAGAGCAACAGCAAATTCTTATGCTGTCTCCTTGTTTCCTGATTACTAAGACTTTACATGCAAGAGCAAAAGAGGACAGGACAGTGAAGACATCCAAGAAAGCATGAATACATGGGTAAAGGGGAAGCACACCACTTCAGAGGAATGATCTACCTCTCAGTCAGAAGTAGTATCTCAGCAGTGACTTGAATTTAGTCAGCAGTAAAACAGGTCCATAAAGCAATAACAGGGGTCCACATCATCTGCTGATGAGAAGGTATAGACCCAAGGCGTCTCCAGGAAGAGAACAGGTCACAGAGGGAGCCTGCGGTACTCCAACTATGACCCATAGTTGGAGTACACCACCATGATAAGAGCTACTGGTCACCAGTAAGGATAAAACCACTCAGCCCTAAACATGGGTTCTGGTTAAAGAACTAAATGTTGGAATACTTGCATGCCTTTAAAAACAGCAATATATTTGTTCATCATCAGAATTTCCGACTGTGTTTTGTTTCATGAATAGGGTGCTAGCACCTGTGAGGTCACATCCTTGAAACATCACAAGTTAGCACAGAACTGAGATTAAAAGAAATACTAAATCTACCAAAGAGAGGATTTTCAAAAGCTCTACAGTCTACTGTCGGAATAAAAAGTATGCAGTAGATGTCTGCTAGAGACATTCCTTTTGTTTTTTAACTTCAGTAACTATCACATCCTCTGCATCCCATCTGATCAGAGGAACGTATACACTGTGTACCCAAAGATTGTAATACACCTGTCACCACCTGCACTATGACTGTCACCACAGAGGTACAAAGTAGTGCATTTCAAACTGAGCCTTTTTTTCAGTAGAGAAATCCCCAAAAACCATAAAGTTAAATTAAGATCAGAACTAAATCTGGGAAGATGATTAAAATGAGAACCAAAAGGATATAAAGCTAAATGCTTTTTCAGAGCCAGTGGTTGTCATAGTAACAACTTGTACGACTTTTTTTCTTGGAAACATAGAGTAAACAATTATTAAAGTGGGCCTCAGTGATACAGTAAATACATGAATTTATTACTATTTGCAGTCAGAGCTGGGTGAAGAAATCCAGGAGACACTATTTCAGAATTTGTTTTCCTTCTCAAACCAAAGGTCCAATGATACAAAGTCGTTCAAGCGACCAAGGAGGCAGAGATGCATGTTTATTGTCTGTTTTGGCCCATCCCCAGGGCCATCCCTGGGGCCTTGAGGCTGCAGATAAGCAACCACCCTCATCTGGGTCAAGCTCAAAGACATGGATAGTGCGCATAAGGCTATCGTGTTGTGAAGAGTATGACATGACGTACAGCTAGCATAGCAAATTTTATTTCAAGAAACACAGTTTCAAATTAGTCTAATTTTTTTTTTCTGTACTAATTAGGTTGTGGTTTTTGCTTGCAGTCAAGCTGTGTGAGCTAAAAGTCTACTGGAAGGAATAATACATAATGCAGGCTGCCTTCTCTCCAGGCTTTTGCTGTATGGGACAAACCACCATCCTGTTAAACAAGATCATATTAAAATTATACATGAATTATTCTAAGGTGAAAGGTTTGGGTATGTTAACCAATGCACTTGAACTGCTGTGGGCATGTACAGTGTAAACTTTCGACATATTGAGTGCTTTGGATCACTCCAAAAAAAAAAAACAAAGAGGATGTGCAGTCTCAGGAAAATTTATTCAAGAAAGGCACATGCAAATAGAAAATTCTTGATTACATGTGAAAACAAAGTCAAGTCATGTGAAGACCTAATTTTGGTTTTAAAATTAAAAAAAAATGAAAAATTTTCATTTGAAACCTTCTTCAAATTAAAAAACCCTATTTTTAAAAATATTTTTAAAAATAAATTTGAAATATCTGTGACATCCATGCTTTCTTTATTAAGCAGCAGTACATGAGTATAACTTTGGATATAGACACCCAGCATCTACCTTAGCTCAGAATGGATAAAGAAAACAAAGGCACTGACCAGAGTTGGAAAAGCAGGGGTCAAGTGTTGAAATCCTAGTCTTAGAATTTTTTAGAAAAATATTGCTGTTGTAATCTATATGAAAGTGATACTGGATCCACAAAAGTCAGCATCCTCATTGCAAATAACACAAAGTTGAACAGCTCTACTCTGGAAGCAGCATAGAGCCTGCTATGGCTAAGAGGTTTTGGACATTTGACTTTATCCCACTTTCCTCTTACTACTTTTTTCTGAGAAGATTTTTCTTCAGTAAAATAAAGATGGCCAGAGCTACAGAGTTAGTGAACATAAGAGAAAGTCCTATGTGTTCAAAGTTTGTGTTAGGGGAATGAGACCCGTGCATCTGTCTTACATCCCAATGACTGCAAAAATGGAGGGATAGTGTTGGAAGCAAGGCCTGGCACCCCAGTCTTCCCCACACACTGATTTTTCTCTTCACTAGGCTATGTGTCAGACTTCTGCCTGTGTGCCTTTATGTTTTCTCTTAGACAGAAGAAATTCTTTGCTCTGGGATGCAACTCCAAAAAATCAAAAATTGATGATGACTGGCCCAGTTTAAGCATCTCACTTTCTTCCCCTAAAGACTGGTTTGAGGGTAGTCCTGGGTTGTAACATTTTGAGGATGCAGATTGGTATTCCCTTGGGAACTCAGTTAGGAGGCAACTGAGTATTTTACACCAAGATAAAGTAGTGGGAGAGGGGAAAATGAAACTTTGTGGATGGGCACAAAGTGTCAACAATAACTTCGTTTTCTGAAAATCCCAACTTTGGGAAGTGTTTAGTTTTCTCAACAACACCTACTAAATTAAGCCTCTCTGGGAGACAGATAGAAAACACATTGGCTGCATATATACTAGTAAATCAAATGAGCATGGGACTGTTTTCTGTCACTGAGTCCAACTGGCATGGAGCAGCCTACATCCATACTCCTAAATTCTCATCTTCCAAAACATGCTAGCAGCAGCCAAATTGCCTGTAATCTCTGAATGACCTTTGGCCTCTGGAAATCCTTACTGTACTCAGCAATTGTTTGGCATAGTGCTAGCTGGTCTAGGTCAAAACCATACTAGGAACCCTTCTAACAATTTAACAGTTAGATGACTGAGTTACTATGTCCAGGAACATTCCCAGCACAGTATTTATTAATAAAGATGCTGCAATTTTCATTCTTCACCAAAAAAGGCACAGATGTCAGTTAGGAGCTAAGCAGGCTGTCAGGACTGGGGTAGTTTTGGGAATGTAGGCAATTAAAGTCAATTAAATTTTCAATTTGCAAGACAGAAATTTGGATTTTGACATCCAGACTTCACCTAATACTTTCCCTAGGTATATGGTACTATCTTGCTCTGACTTTATAATTGTAATATAGGAAACATTTTCTGAATGACCAAATGAAAGCTTCTGGGATCACTTTACTTCATACACAGCACAATTTCCTTTTCATGAAACAAACTGCTGTACAGATATTTCTCAATTGTATGAAATGTAATATAAAATTTCCACAGGAAGACAGAATTCGTTCTGGTTTTTCACTCTGCATCAATTTTTCTACACAGCTCTATTTAGGACAAAATTCTAGTTTAAAATATCTATTTCCCATTTATTGTTGATTTGTGATATTATAATCTATAACTCTTGTTGCTATTCCTTTCATGATTTATTCAGATTTTACATGTCTGAAAAAGAAACAGTAAAGTTGAGCCTGAATAATGATTGCCTAAAAAGAACTCCCAAAAAAGCTTGCTAGATTTCTGATAAGAGAGGTGAACCTTCTGTTGCAATGCTGACTGAGGGTTCAGAAGCATAGAGCCTTAGGCTGGGTGTTGAATGTGTTATAAAACCAGAGGAGGCTAGTGCAGGAATATGCTATATTAATTTTTCGGTCTCGGGTTAAACAGCCCAGATAGTCCTCCTACGTACTGTGAGGAAAGAAAAATAACCCTTAATACCTTCCTTTGGAGCATTACAGCAGAGAACACTGGTCCCTTCTTATCACAGTCCTTCTCAGGACCTGCCTGGTTGCTTTGCTGATGGATGCAGAAACTCTCCAGTTCAGTTCACACACTGACTGACTTACTGGCCCTATAAAGCAGGTTGTTATACTTACTCTGCTGAGAGACTGTATAATCTGTAGAGTGCAAAATGTTTATTTCCCTCCATTTCTGAGGCCTTTGCATGGTCTAAAATGTGTGCTATACATAGAAATAAAAAAATCTTGGGATTTTAAAACAGACAAAAAAGTACTGGCCAAGTTCGTGTTGCACACAACCAGGGATCAAAAGCCACTTTGAAGCAGAAACAACTTAGGCCCAAGTATCTCCATCAACAGACTGAAAAGTGACAGGGAAGGCAGGAAAAAAATGAGTCATCTGGATGGCAGGAATAGTGAAAGAAAGGAAAAAAAATTAGATTAGCCATCTCTCCTCTTAGTATAAATTGCAGTTATCTAAACCACAAGTGGAAGCTTCTGGAGTTTGTTCCTCACCTTCTTGCAGTTCCATAAACAGCAGTAGATTATGTACTTTCTTAATTCAAAGGATAAACCTGATTGCTTCAACATTCAGTGCACAATAATAAAAAATAACTAATATCTCCCACTTCTAGAAAACTCAGCATCTGTACTCTCCTTTGTACAGCTGAGATAATATCAGCTTGGCAGGAGTGATGAATTAGAGAAATAGATAAATTAGGGATAAATTAGACCTTAGAAGAGAACCTGGAACTACGAATTAAAGCAAGTTAGGATATTTTTTTTACATATTTTATGTGAGCACATTGAAACATGCTACTTTAGTTAAATCTAAGTTTTCATCAGAAACATTACAATTTGAACTTTTTTCTTCTTTTTAGTAAAAGAAAGATTCTCACCTGTTGAACAGCATTCCAAGTATGAATATAGGAAGAGTGGTACACCTAAATTCAGAGCATGAAATATCTATTTCATGTTCATAGACAGAAACAGGCAAAACTGAGTTTTTACATCTCACATGAGTGCCCTAATTCCAGATCTAGTCCATACTCTCAGTTATATTAATTTCCATGAACCATTTAAAAAAAAATTCTGGATTTTCCCCGGGGTAGAAAAGGCATTTCAATCTATGTACTCTTTGCAAGATGAAAAGAATGTTTCCATTGGAATCTCTGATCCTTGTGCTTTCAACATACAAAGACTTATGCAATACTTAATATGTTGAAAAAATTGGCCAAGAATGTCTTAATTTTGACACCAAAAACTGATGGCTTGGGGTTTTTTTCCCCATCTGTGACTCAGTGGCATGAAAGAAAAGTCCCTTCTAGTAATTTAGGCAGCAGATACCAGTGATAAGAATCACTTTGGATTTGGGGATACTGAACACTGCTACGGTTATCTGGAAAACAACTCTTGAGCACACAGAGGCTCACCATTGCTATGCCCAAGAGTTGATCAGTGCAGGAGAGAAAGGGAATTAACAGGAAGATTTGGTTACGATTTTGATTCTATGCCAGCACTGGTCTCAGAGGCAGCTTGCGTTACAGTAACCCTCAGGCCCGTCCAAATTACACCAGATGACAATGGTCTTAAGGTGGCAAGCAGCCAGTTGGAATTATCTGGAGCACAGTAGCACTCAGATCTCATCCCCTCCACCCTCTGGCTTTATTATTGTACTGGCTGGGACTGGCAAGATTCAGGACCATGCCAATATAATGTCTACAGAACAATCCCTTCTGCTGGGAAATTTTCATTTGACCAGATACAACTGAACTCCTGAGGCACAGAGAGGCCAGTATATGGAACTGAATCTGTCCCAATGTATTTTTGGTCTATCATCTTGTTAACTCATCAGTTTAAGAAAATCTTCTCAGCTTAAAAGAGCCCTGCTGTGGTGTCACGTTGTGGTGATTCCACAACTTTATAGTACACTTTGCACTAGAACTCAATGTCACTGGCGCATCTCAAAGTGAGAGGTCACAGTAAGAAGAGCATCAGCCAAGAAATCTGACAAGATACAGCTTTCTTGGTGGTAATGGAGCCAAGATTCACAAAAAAAAAAGAGCTGATTCTGAAGGCTAAAAGACAACAACACTGCTGGTGATAACCACCGTCTCTTACACAGCTGCTGCCATGGCTACAGAAGAGAACGTAGCAGAAGAAAACAGGGAGTTAAATAAAGCTTTTATAAATACATGTGTTCATGTGGGTGTGTTTATAAAATGGCACAGCAAAAGTCTTTTGCCCCACAAATGCTCCCCCAAAAACTTGTTAAAATAATACACTTTTATCAAAAAAATAAGCCCTTCTCTTTCTAGTCAGTATAAATGGCAGTTCAGATAAGAAGGAAGTAAGACTATAAACTAACTAAAATTAGCACATAGTTGCCAAAAGTCTTTTCCTTGTAAGAAGAAATACCTTTGATTACTGAGCTTATCCTTTATGCTCTCAGTAACAAACATCAAAACAACGACCTTGTCCAGGACATGTAGCAGGGAACTGCTCATGAGAACTCTGCTTCTCTCGCTGGCATATCCTTCCTCAGGCAAACTGCTTAGCACCCATGCATGCTGCTGAAGACCACTTTGTAATTTTCTAGACCAAAAACTTCATTTCAGAGTGTAATTCTGGATGGTCAGCAGTTTTTAAAAACCATATTGAAACTCACTGGCATAGTCAAAGCCAAAATAATTCTTGTGCTCTCTGTAAATTTAGTTCAAAGGAATATTAGGCAACAATTTCCACCTGGATAAGAAGAAGAAAATCCTAGATAGATGTCAGTTCAGGACAATTGTCATGTGACCTGCAGATAAACACCTATCTAATTTCCTTAAGCATAAATGTTTGCTTTCATAATAAGCATAACCGGCACCCAAACCATTCTCCCACCTTGCAGGAGTTGGTACCTGGAAATGGCAGAAAATTTAACTTCTGCTGCACTTATATCTTTCTTTCTCACTGCACTTCTCAAAAACACCTGCTCATTTACACAGGTCCTCCAGCAAGCTGAAGAAGAAACATAAGCTTTTCAAAGAAAATGTGTATGAATTTCTGTATACAGTCTTCTGTAGGATACAGTGGTTTTGATGGCAAGAGAAGATAGTATCCTTCCCTGTATGCAATGTAATAGGCAACATAATGTTAGATGCTGAATTTAAAAGGTTACCCTTCCTTATCATAAGCTTATCTGGGATTCTTATCACTGGTTTCTGCTCCCCAGATTACTAGAAGAGAGTTTGCTTTCATGCAACTGAGTCATAGATGTCAAAGAAAGCAAGCGGTCAGTTTTTGGTGTCAAAATTAAGACATTCTTGGCCAATTTTTTCAACATATTAAGTATTGCATAAGTCTTCATATGTTAAAAGCACAAGGATCAGATATTCCTATGATGCATATGAGGACTCAACTTTTCTGCATATCAGAGCTTATGCTCTTCAGTCGGACATGGAGAAAATGAGTCATGCATGTGCAGTAACTATGTGTAAAGGACTAGGGATAAATGAAATCTGCGCTGTCTAATCCCTTTGTAGCAGATGGAAATAAAAGAATCCAGTTCTTTATTGTATCTAACACCTTAAAAATGTAAAGGTGCTTGTAATTTTGGCAAAGACTGGGCCTTTTAGGCAATCACTATCAAGCCTGATTCATTTCCAGAACAGCCTCACTCCATGTACTGAACTGATGGTGAATTTCTGGAAACAGAACTACAGACTGAGGTAAATTAAGTGAATGGAGTAACTGGGAGAAATGGAAAACTTCTATGTTCTCTGTGAATGAACCTCTAGACATGAATGAGAAGCACACTTTGCATTCAGCAAATATACTTAAAATTCAATGACAAGGTGTAGTAACAGAATTTACTTAAGTGCTAGCCCTGCATGGAGAGCATTCACATCACCCAGCCTTGCACATCTAGCCCAGTCAGCAAATCCTTTCCAGTCAGTTAAGGAAATTAGGCCCAGAGATTGATTCAAAAGTAGGAAAGGGCCTTAGGAGACCATCTAGTTTGTTCCTCGTCCTAAAACAAGATCAGCCATTATTTACGCAGTGGTACCACCAGAACTGTCATTGAAGGTGCTAATTTTATGAAAGCTTTACAACCTCCCAAGGCAATGTAACAGTTCATAATTCTTGGTGTTAAAACATTTTCCTAATCCTTACCTGTATTGTCAGAACTCCAACTCAAGTCTCTTTATCATCATTTTGCTCCTACCCATGGTGGTCATAGATGAAAGACCCAGAATGTGATTCAGAACAAGAGTGAGAACAGAGCTGAGAGAGATCTGCTTTGCAATATGGTCAATGCCGAGCCATAGAGATAGACCCCATCAGTTCTTCCAACTGGAACTATTCTATTCTAAATATTTTTGAACAGCTGTATTTCTCTTTAGTTCCTTGTCACGGCAAGAATGAGAAAAAACTCCTATGTTTTTAGCTCTGAAATATATAAAACCCATGGCCAACTGAAAATTAAAGAGTGGAGGAAAGTGGAAAAGGAAAGAAAAGCCAGTGGCACACAATGTTTTAATTAATAATAGAATGCTGGAACTGGGAAATCATGAGAAAAGTCAATATCCTTTACCTCATAATAAAAATGGTCTTAAAACCTTTTAATATTATTAAACTAACAGTTTCAAATGCTTTAAAATTCTATTCCCCACTGGGCTGGAGATGTGAAAACTCATGGAGTCTCTTTCAATAGTGTGATGTGACAAGGAGTGTGACTCTTTTTAATTTTTCACTTATATTTTCAGTTGGTTTTTCTTTATTGGAAATCATGGGTAATGAGTACATATAGCCTTGGGGAGAATTTACTTATTCATTTCGGCAAGAGTGCTTTCTTTTTTTGACTAAAATACTCTAATTGTGGCCAAAATTGTCTACATACATACTGCAAAAATTGAAAATATTTAATGAATAGAGGCATGCTGGGATCACTACCTCATGGGACTTTGAGGAAAATCTTGGTGGTCTTCTCACCAAATCCTTGGAAAGGCTGCACTCTATTGAACACAAAGCCCAGGAAAGTAACACAAGGTGGTACCATCTAATTGTGGTAGCAGTTTACAATCCAAGTGTCTGAAGACCTTCCATGCCAAATCAATAAAATGTTTTTATATCTTTAATCTCATTGTAAAAAAACTAATTAAAGGGACATTAGATTCCCAAGGCACTTGCAGTAACCGTAATGTTCCTAATATTCATATCTCACGCTCATCAACAGTACTCCAGACATTAAAAAACCTAATGCTGTATTTGTTTTGATGATGCTTTATAAGGCCAACTTTTCCTTCATTTAATTTTTCTTGTGGAAAAAAAATTATATTATTTTCACCAGAGGCAGCTTTTGGTAAATTTAAGACTTGCTCTGATCTCATTCTTTTACACAGTGGCTGTCCTGTATGATGTCCAGACTGTTAAGTGATGTTTAGACTGTTAAACAGTCCAAATATTGCTAAAATTCATGAGGGCTGTCCACTTCTGTTATGAAGAGAGACAAAGACCTTTATATCTGTATTCCAAAAGTCCCATTTTCTACTCATAAAGTCAATTTTTCAGAGATCACCTTTTCCTTTGGTTAGCATTGGGAAAAAAAAAGCATCATTTCACTGGGCAAAGGCAAAAAATATGCACTCAAGTAACAGTTGTTGAATACACTGCTAAAAATAAGTCTTCTATTTGTTTTCAGTTGGGGACAATTTTGTGGTGTAGAAATATTTTTTTCAAGTTTTCTCTTCTCACCAGGGAACTGATTTATTGACAATCAATTAGTACCTCCAGATAAATCTCCTGTGTTTACAGTAATATTTCAGCCTCACTTATTTTTTAACTGTTTAGTTTAATGTTCTCATAGACTTGTGAAAATTAGTTATTGAAAAAGCCATTTCTTCATTTTTTTCATCTTGCAGGTCAGTGCCAGCATCTTCCTTATTTTATGGCTTAGGGAGCTTTGTCCAGGCTCCTTTTATGTATCCCAAAGGAGGGGTATTCTACCACTTCTCTTGGACAACTTTCTACAGCTTAATAGACTTCATCATTAGCAAAAAAATCCCATAAATCAGCCTAATTTTCCTATGCTACATTTAAAAATGTTATTCTTCCTAGTTCTTCCAGTGTCCTGGCTCACTCTGCACAATCCCACATCCTTCCTTTCTTTTTAACATCTTTTAAAATTCTTGGCCTAGTTTTCTGCTCTACTAATTATTGTTACCTATTCTTTGGGAGCAAACTCATTTCTTGGCAGGAGACACACAGATAATGCTCAATGCATCCTGTTTACAGGTATTTGACAACTCCTACCACCAGTTTTTAGTTGCTTTGAAAGCTACATGACATCACTCAATATTACACTGTGGTAATTGGGTATAGGCAGATCCCCGTTTGCAGAATGATTACCTAGTAAAATGTGCTTTATCTACATTTACTTCTGCTAAGGTGCATGTGTTTGCTCAATTAGACTATAAAAACTCTGATATAAAGCTGAGAAGAAGCACTTTTCCCTACTCTTTCTCTCAGGATCTTTCTCGGTCAAAGCACAAAACTCAAGGACATGAAGAAGTCAGCAAAGCATAACTTTATTTGATAGAATGATAGAAAGATTTGGGTTGGTGGTCATTTAGTTCTCTTGGTTTTGGCCTAAGCCTTCTCTGGTAACAGGGTTATAACTAAGGAAGTATTCCACACCATTCCTTTATGTAATCAGGGGTATATAAGATGACGAGGGAAGGTTCTTCTCTCTCTTCCTTTCGGGTACTTGGAAGACAGCAAGTCTCAGTGTGTTGACCTCTCTCTTTTCTATTTGAGCTGAAGCTTATCTGAGAGCCGTTGTCCGAAAGCTGTGCAGAGGTGGAGGTTTCTGCTTTTTTCTTGAGGGAGGTTTGGTAAGAGTTTATTGTGTTAGTTACTTTCTTGAGCTATTCCCTGAGTTTTCGAGTGTGTGTATCTGTTTTGTTTTATTTTTACCCATTTTCGTCCTTTTTTTCCTTTCCCATTTCCCCTTTTCCCTTCTGGGGTTGTTTGGGATTCTTGTTCTGTATATTCATAGTGTTTGATTGTATATAACCGTAATATGTGTGAATATATATATCTGTTTTACTACATTTTTCTTTTGATACTTTTTTTTCTCTCTTGGGAGGGGGAAATCTATGTGGCCAACAGCTGGGTTTGGCAGGGAGCCAACACAAACCTCCACAAGACCTGAAAGATCATCTAGTTCCAAGCCCCTCACCATGGGCAGGGACACTTTCCACTACACCAGCTTGTTCAAAGTCCCATCCAACTTTTCCTTGAACACTTTCAGAGATGAGGAACTCCAAGTTTCTCTGGGCAACCTGTTCTAGTGCCCTGACATCCTGAGAGTAAAGGATTTCATCCTAGTATCTGATCTAAACCTATCCTCTTTCTGTTTAAAGCCATTACCCCTTGTCCTATCACTACATGCCCTTAAAAA
The DNA here is from genome assembly GCA_013396655.1 of Campylorhamphus procurvoides. Classification (NCBI taxonomy): domain Eukaryota; kingdom Metazoa; phylum Chordata; class Aves; order Passeriformes; family Dendrocolaptidae; genus Campylorhamphus; species Campylorhamphus procurvoides. The sequence continues at coordinate 29,433 of WBMV01004262.1, read as the reverse complement.
AGTCCCTCTCCAGCTCTCCTGTAGGCCTCCTTTACATACTGTTCAGTACTTCAGTACTGAAGAAATTTTCAGGTGCTCTATGTTTCTGTTCATGATGTATATTTGCAAGGTTTGAACAGGTGTTGTCTAAACACATTGGCAGTGCTGCCACTGAACAGCCAGGGAGGTGATTGTGAGACATTAGCCATGACTATAAAGTCACTATTTTTTCACTCATCAGCAAAGCTAACATGAGAAGAATGCTAGATTAAATTAGTCTCTGCCTCTAGAATTGGATTTTGCAAGATATATGTAAGATCAGAGAAAAAATATCTTGTGTGGAATCTCTACTCTTGTGTACCTTCAAGGCCAGTGTAATCTAACTCCTGATACCTTAGCTTTGTCCAGCTTCTGTAGGAAAATTAACTTTGTCAAGACAGAGGTAGTTAAATTACTTGTGAAAATTATCAATTTGAAAGAGTAAACATCATAGTTGTCGGATAGCTCATGAGAGACAGGTTAGAGCAGGCAGCTGGAAGACTTCTAGATGAATCAGTTGCTGGAGGAACAGGAAACATCTCTGCTGGTGAGATATACGAACGGGGGGTGTAGGAAGCAGGGTCTTCAGCAGAAGTTTAATAACCAAATACACTCGCTAGCTAATGAGAACAAATATATTTGAAAAGATCTCTAGTGCACTGACAAATAAACTCTTAATAGGAAAGGGGGGGAAATGATGAAATCACAAGTTTATGTGATATAAATAGTTTCTAAGAGAATCAAATTTTTACACAGCCTTCCTATTCCATGAATCTTAAATGGTTAAGCCATGTTCTCTGAGAAAGTACTAAATTTTGCTCAGCTTTTCCTCATGTCAAAGGTACTTCTTTCTGTCTTTTTGAATATGAAAAAGCCTCCAAGATAAATGATTATACCAGCTTGATTTTGTCTTGCAAATGCTGTATGAGTGAGATAAGTCTGCTGTCTATAAGCATAAGTTGGAGGAAAATCTTGTGCTCAGACTCCATAGAACATTATTACATATTCATATAACTGGGACTCTACCCAACACTTATCATGGTGTTTCTCCTATAAATCTCAAAATCCTCAAGTGAGGATGATGACTGTATAGATACAGCATTTGTATGGAAAAACTGAGCAAGAAATTACTATAATAATCTGGAAACAATTCCTCAGTGTGCTGTTCCTTCCAGTAACACCACTTGTCTACAGTGTACTGTGGCAGAGATTGCAGATGATGATTCTCTTAAAAGTTTGGCCTTCTGTATCATTTTAAAGCAAGTAGTTCTCTGGGATTATAAAACAGTAGTATTAAACTGAAGGTAATACAGGACATAAAGTTTCACTTGGTTAATCAAGTTCTTGGTTACATGCTTTTTTTGCTGGGATAGCAAACATCCATAGTTTATGAATTTATCCAAGTGTAGCTGTAGAGTTTGCATTGCATTTCTGCTGAGGATATTTAATAATCAAGAAGTTTAAGTGTTTAGATTCAGATCTTCCATGATACACAGGTGTTTGCATTCCTACTTATACCTTTAACCTACATTGTGGCATCTTTTATGTTCTTCAGCTACTTAACTGCCACTAAATCTGGGGAGGATCTAAATTTCTGCTGGTCTGTATATGTGCAGATGAGCCACAGCTGGTGAGCTGCTTGAAACCCCTGCAGGAACAGGAACTTGATCCCAAGCTGCCTAATCCCAGCTAAGAGCCCTGATTGCTTGGGTAGTGGCCACTGAGGAGCAGATCTTTCTTGTTCTCTCCTGACAAATTTGTTCCACTTGTAGAAACACTTTTTCTGGGCAGAGGAATTGAATTCTGGTTCCACACTACTAACACACAAAGGCAGTTTTTCTCCATTTTCACACATAGTAAAATTACCTTTCTGCATGTCCAGCTACAAGGGAGGATAAAAATTCCCTGGAGCAAGAATCTCATTTCTGTCATCTCCATTCTTCTCCTAGCAACACAGAAAACTCCCTGCTTGTTTCCCAAGATCAGTTTCTTCTGTGCCTAACTGTGCCGCAACAATGATTAAAAAGCCTGGACACTTAACCTGGGACTGAAATTTCTACAACATGCAGTGCATTTAAGGGGTAGGTGGTGTTTCACTAAGTTCTGCCTCATGTAGGTACTTTAAAGATTTGTCATAAACTCCTAAACCCATTAAATTCAAAGACAAAACCCTTTCAATACCTTTGAAAGCTCCAATAACTGTGAAAGAGAAATGAGCAGCAAACCACTTAAATATTTAATTTTAAGAACCAGTCTCAGAAAACAGATCCAAGAAAGGGCAGTGGAGAGACCTGTCATGGCTCACCATGCAGATCACAAGACTGCCTGGCATTTACCATCAGACACACAAGTGCAAATTCATTTAGTAAAAGGAGCAGTAGTGATGGCACTGATCAATATTTTCTGCTTTTAGCTGAGCCCTTGTGTCAAATCTCTTATTGTCAAGGGCAAACTGTGATCATATTGAATTTACTGGCTCAACTCTTACAGCTCCAGAACAGAGGACAAGAACTTTGCCGGCTCAAGGTCAGTAGTGCTGAATAAGCAAGAATGCTGCCATGGACAAACTTTTGTCTCTCTCTAAATTCAGGTCACAAAATCAACAGGCATAGGTTTTAAACACTTTTTTTTGTTTGTTTCTCACAGTCATAAGCATACTGCAGACCACTTAAACTCCCTGGAAACACAAACAAGGGATAATTTCTCCTTTGAGACTAAGAGGCAGACTTGCCCAACATCCCAAGTGGATGTTTGGTAGTTTTTGAACAAGCTTCTGCACGTGACCAGAAACGAGGACAATGGGTACATCACTGGGTGCCTTTTGCTTCCTCATCTTTTATGGAAAAATTAGACCAGATTTTGTGTCCGAACATATTTTCATAGAGTTTATCTTGCTTTATCTATGTAAGATAAAAGAAAAAAGGAATCAAACATGAGGTTTGTGCTAGAGTCATGCACTGACATGCCAAGTCCTCCTCGTTTCTGCAAGGGGAAGTTGAGAATTATTATTCTCTTGAAATCTATGGCATTTAAAAGAATGATTAGCCAAAATTCTTAAGCAAAATAATTATTTTCTTTCCAAAATCAAGAGTTCAGTATCTTCATAAATGAGTGTTTATAGCAATGCACTGTGAATGCTAATTTGGACATGTGAAAAGATGTCAATAATATTATTATACAAAAGTTCACTACTTACCTTTCATCCCTCTATAATTGCCATTTCATCTAATTTTACTCTATTGAATTCTTGAGAATTTGTAAGTCACTAATGTTCAGTTCCTTCTTTAATATTAATTTATTATTAAAAGAAAGGCTTTGTTGCAAAAAAGTTCTCTTTAGTTGTGGGTAGTACTCAACTCTATCTACTGTCCTAAAGGTAGGTTCTAACTGCTTGCATATAATTCTACCAGCTCAAAAGGTTCACATACAGTAATAACATATAAGTTCAACTTTCAGCAGAGTATGCCCTATTTTTAAACATTAAAAATTAGCAGACAAAAATATTTTGGGTGAGAAAAAAACCCCTGAATGTTTACTTTAGGAGTCAAACTTTTAGAAATCAAACTGTAACACAGAAATAATTTAGAAGAAAATATTACTTAATATTTGATGGGGACTACCTACTTCTTATTTAGACAAATCATCTCCACTGTCTTTTCTCCTTCATTACAAGGTGATCTCTTTCTACAGGAAAGATAACTCAGTTTCAGTCCTGCGTCCTGCTCCTATACAAACTTTAAACCAAAGCAGAAGGGTGGAGACTTGCTTTCAGAGACTGCAAAGAAACAGAACTTCCTACTATTTTTTCTAAGCAATATGTAATTCTTTCCTTGGTCTCACCATGACTACAACCTTTATAAACATACCATAAAATTTGCTAAAGTCATTCAGGGGCTTGGTTCCTAAACTTACTGAATTCCCATCAATCATACTCTGTTTAATGGCAGCTGTGAGACTGTTTGCCTCAGGAGTGTTACTCAGAAACTGATGGTACCAAAATCAATTCCATCATTATAGAACGTATGGTTCTATGTACAGAGAAACTTATGAGCATCTTGTGTGGCCTGACCATCATCTTTTGTGTTACCACAAAAATTAGTTCAGTAAATGTTTACATTCACTCTTTTTGATACAAAAATGTTTAAAGAGTTATCACTACAAGAAGGGTTTTTTTTTGTCATGAGATATAATGCTGTGGCATGTGTCTAGCTTATTTGCACAGAGTACACATATTCACCCCACACTTCTCCGTAGCTGGAGAACCGCATAGGATAGAAAGTCATAAACTTCAGTATTAAAAATTGCTCATCTCTTTGTGAAAGGTTGACAACTCCTACCACTGCCCAGATCAGACCTTTCAAAGACAGGAATTTCTCTAGCTGTCCTTATGCATGGGTTTATGCAGAGACCAGTAAGGCTAGAGACTTTTCAACTACCCCACAGTAATGCACAGTGCAACATTCAAACTACCTGTCCAAAAGATAACTCAATATCAATATAAACAATATAAAATTAGCACAGGACTTCACTATTATTAATTTGATTAATGGTACTGTGTTTTTGCCACTGTAGTTTTGTGAGTTTCAGCAGCAGTGCTAGTTGAAGTAGCTTTTCTTCAGTTTCTTTCCTAACCCTGCAAGTCCTTCTGTTCCTTGCACTGCACTCACTACAGCAGATCAGTTATCTGGTCAAATTCAAAATAAGTTAAAAAGAGGGAACTTCCCAAACAGAAGTGAAACCTATGGTTTACCAGAGCTAACATATTTTCCAAGTGCACCTCTCCATGCCATTGTATTATCACCCCAGGGTATACTACCAGACTTCCTCATTTGTGGGATGGCAGGTGTTGTTTTGGCCTCTGACATAATCAGACTAGGAGGTGTGGCTACAAGAAACCACAACACCATACTTTTTTTTTCCCCCATGTCTACGTCTTGAATATTAGTAATTCAAGTGACCACGTGATTTGCAATTTTCAGTGGAACACCAGAGAAATCTTGACATCTAATGGTGCACAATGCAGCTTTTTAGCAGGAATGGAGTGGGTTTTTTTTTATTTTTTTTTGTCTCCCTGGAATTTCACAGAAGTGCCCAGGCAGAAGAATTTCCCACATTTTATTCTTCAAATGAAAAACAATTCATAAGTTAATCTTTACTTCACAGAAAATTGAATCCTATTTGGACCAGTTTATTTTCTGTTAGGAAAAGAAGGCTATCATTTTGCTTGTCTAAAGAAAGCTATAACTCAAAGGGTAAAATGTGTGGAGGAAACAGCAGCTTAAATATTCACTTGCTGATGAAATGATATCATCAGGATGAAATGATTATGTGGTCCCCTTGAATAGGTGCGCACCCAGCCACTATGACTCTTGCCATTTCCTCAAATTGACCCAAAGGTCTCACATTGTTATGTCTGTGCTAATCCCCATGATCCTCCCTTGCATGCTGACTTTGCAAGGACAGCTGTACTGCTGCAATCAGTTGAAATGCTTCTTTTGAAAATGTGGTTATTCAATACATGGTTTTTAATGAGGTATTATTATAAGGGCTGTACTGTGTAGTCCCTTTAAGGATAAACTTACTCCAGATGAAAAGGATCATCTGGTTTAAAATGGTTAAAGTTGATTTTTTTTTTTAACTGATTTACTTTCAGCTAAGTATAACAGGAGATAAGATACTTAACCTTTTAACAACAGGGCCAAATCCTGCAGTCTGCACAGTCTGATTGAAAGAGTTACATTTAGCTGAAAAATAAGTGTTTGTGAACTGTACTCAATTTCCAGAAAGGTAGACTGAAAATTATAACTGAAATGTTTAGAGATCTCTCACCCAGTCAAGCCCCTACAAATCATGTTGACTCATACCAGATCTATTGGACCCATTGAAGTCTGTAATACATAAAGAAAATATCAAGGGAAAAAAAATCTCCTTGTAAGATTTCCATATAAAACTCCAAAGTGACCCCATCAAAATAGTATTATGATGTGTCTGCTTTTGTCCTGAAGCAGAACTGGTAATTTTAATTAAATTAAATATAATGTTCAAAACAACCTTCTTATCAAAATTGTTATTCTCATAACAAATCAAAAATATTTTAAAATTTTATATAAATATGGGAGCAAGGTTGCTCCTCATCACTTATTCCCTTCTCCACACTCGTTCCTCCCTCCTATGAACTTCTGTAATACCTATGACATTAACTCAGAGCAGCCTTCTCTTTTTATGCTTTTCTGCTCCTAAAAGAAAGACTCAGGATGGTGCTAGTATTTCTACTCTGTATTTCTTTTCCTTATATTAATAATACTGCTTCTGGCACCAAACAATAATGCTCGTCCTTTTTTACTTTTTCCCATACCACCAATTCCTGAAACATATCTCGAAACTTTTACTAGTGCCTTCATTGTTCTTTCACTACAAAATACCTGAATACTTCTGCAAAGTGTAAAACAATTTATACATCATAATAATTCAGTGTGTGAGTGACCTGATTATTTTCTTACACCTGTTTGGCAGAAAGAGTTTGCAATGTATTTGAAAGGTAATGGCTAGTGTATAACCCACTAGTGTTATACTAGTGTTTTTTCTCACTGAAAAAAACCAAAACAACCCAAACCAAAACATGCTCAGTGCATTGGAAAGATACCTTCTTTCTTGACTGTCTTTCTTCAAAAAACCTGAATTTGATTCAATTATAGAAGTTTTTCAGAGGTGGGTAGGCTAAAAGAACTGTTCCATCTGCATTTATATGACAGTTCCTGTTTCAGATATTTAAATAATTCTAAAATGGCAAAAGTAATTATTTGAATAAAAAACATTTATAATGATAGCTATTTGCCATGATGTTATAATCCATTGCTTCTGCATGCCCACTGAGAAGTAATGCCAAAGCAACTTCTTTAGAAAAGCACACTACAGTATTTTCTGCTTTCTTCCAGCAATGCTTTTAATGCAGCCAATCTTGCTGTATCTAATGTGTTTAGTTACACTAGCCATGAAAACCTCCAAAAGGGTGTAAGGTTTTGCAACTTCAGCATATTACAAGTTTAGCACCCTCTGGGAGTGATGAGCTGTCTACCTAATCTTTACAATATCACCCTGCTGAAGTCAAGACAGACGTTCAAGCTTAAGCAAAGCTCAAAAGAAAAACTTTTTACAGCTATTATTTTCTGACCTTATATCTGTCTCCATATCTAGCTTGGAATAAAGCTTTCAGGAATTCCAGTAGAGCCCAAAAAGTGAGATATTTTAGAAGAGAAGGATCCAGAGCTCAGCCTCAATACTAAGAACATCCAAATATCGATCATTTGCATATCATGGAATCATATAATTGCTTGGGTTGAATGGGACATTAAAGACCACCTAGCTCCAGCACCCCTGCCACGGGCAGGAATACCTTCCACTAGACCAGATTGCTCGAAGCCCCATCCAACCCTGGCACTGAACACTCCCATGGTTGGGTATCCACAGCTTTTCTGGGCAACCTTGCAATCCTCATAGTAAAGAATTTCTTCTTAATATCTAATCTAAACCTATTCTCTCTCAGATTGCAGCCATTCCTTCTTGTCCTGTCACTACATGCCCTTGTAAATAGTCTATCTCCTTTGTTCCTGTCAGCTCCCTTCAGGTACTGGAAGGCCACAATTAGATCACCCCAAAGCCTTCTCTTTTCCAGGCTGAACAATTCCAATTCTCTCAGCCTTTCCTCATAAGAGAGCTGCTCCAACCTTCTAATCATCTTGATGGCCTTCACATGGACTCACTCCAACACATCGGTGTCCTTCCTGTGCTGAGGACCCCAGAGCTGCATGCTGTATCCCAGGTCAGGTCTCACAAGAGTGGAGTAGTGGGGGGGAATCCCTCCCTTGACCTGCTGGCCACACTGCTTTGATGCAGCAGAGGCCTACAAGTGCACATTGCTGGCTCATGTACAGCCTTTCATCCACCAGCACCCCCAAATCCTTCTTGGCAGGACATCCCGCAGCCTGTATTGATATCAAAACAGAGAAAGAGAGAAAGGGGGAGAACCACCATGCACTGAGATTTACCAAATCTTTTGTCACTTTTATTTCATTAAAACCCTACTGCAAAACTTTTTGTTTTGCTACTATCTTATTCCTCTATCTTTATAGAGAAAAAAAAAAGCCATAAAATGAAAGGAATATAATAAGGAAATACAATTATCTCACAGTTCTGTAGCATTTGCTTTATCACACTCCAAATGGACTGTTAGTTAAAATTTGAAAAAGTGAATGAACAGATCACTAGTCCACCTGGGATAAAATGGAAATCAAGTGAAAAAAAGTTCAGGTTGACAAAAAACCTTTCCTTTTGCTTTGGAACAATCTAACCTAACCCAGTAAAATTTATGTGTGGAAGGATAAGACTACATGGTCTTTTTAAAGACATATTTAAACTTACCAAAACAAATTAGAAAATGAAAACATGTTAACAAGGACAGAATTCATTAAAGTTTTGAGACTGGTTTCATGTTACAATGAAACCATCATGTTATGGTGGGAATGCAAGATCAATCAATATAGTAGAAATGTAAATTGGATCACATTTACAGTAAGACAAAAGAAATTCGTAATACAGCTTGCTCCATTGTAATTAATGTTTTGGTATATCTAGACCATCCTTCCACCACTTCTTTTTCTATACACCATGCATATTTTACTTAAACAAATGTAGTCTAGACCCATCTTTAAAATGCCATGTTCGGGAAAATTCCATTTAACATACCCAAAAGCTGATTTAGGCATGTTGCTATTTTAGGAGCTAAGACTTGAAAGGACTGGCCTTTTAATGCAGTCTCTCAATACACGTAGGACAAGCTCCTCATATGTCTTCTTACAGCAGACAATGTTCTTAGCATTCGTAGTATATAGAAAGTGAAAAAAAAATTACTAACTGTCCTTAACATGAACATTCAGATAATCAGGTGTTACTATGAAACATTGACCAGCAAGATCCTCCAAAAGAACCAGAAAACTCAATGCCAGATCATCTAAACAACCTAAAGTTTAACATATTATTGAAACTTAGCATGTTCAGTGTAACAGTCTGGTAAAAATGGGTCTGATAGGAAATTAAGACATAATGGTTTAGTCAGTTCGTCCTTACAGAATCATAAGATTTCTACAGATATTCTAGATATACAATGAAACAGAACAGGATGGCATGGATCTATATGTAATACAGGTGACTAAAAATAAAAACCACCTGTATGTTTCTTAACACAAGACAATTTCCAGTACCTCTTATTGAAACCAACTAGCTTTTTTTTCCTTTTTTTTGGCTTCAAAAGAGCAACTGTGCTTCCCCATAGCTAGCAAAATTAAGTCATATTCCATAGAGGAAGGGTGAGAAATCCTCTCTTCTAGACTGTATCTTGCTTTCATTATGATTCAATTCAAAAGCATATCCAAGTAATATATCTTGGCAAAATGAAGATGTTTTACTCACTCTAAATTACTGTAAAATCTTCTGGCACTCAAAAAATTCACTTGTATCAAGAGATGAAAAGTTGGAAGTATGGGAGCTGGGGTAAAGTCAGACATCCTTTCTACCCTTTCTACTATCCTTTCTAGTTTGCAATGATTCTGACTTGGACACATTTCAGATTTTGTTAATAATATCATTTAGAAAAACCAAGTAAGCCAGGTCCATACTTTTGTAGGGGATGCATACAAAATCTCTGCTGCTTCACCTGAAAAGGTGAGGAAGGAAAGGGGAACTATGAAGACTGTCCAGCCTAATATTTCTGGGATAGGTAAGAGAAGTTCTGAGACTGTTCTACTGTATTCTGGATGCCAGTAGTCTCAAAACATCATTCAGCAGATAAAAGTTGCTACAGCAACAGCAGCTCATACCTCATCCTGTGCTAGGACCTTTGATGTGGAAAAGTAAAATGAGATGGCACAGATCTGGTTGTCCTCCATGATCAGAAATTAACTTCCTTTGTTCATGGAGTGACAGACAAGGACCTGAGTGAACTATAGAAACAGATCAAATATCTTTCACCTTGTGTAGAGCAGAGAGCCTTTGGGACTCCATATACTGCATTTGAATTCAATATTCTGCATTTGCAGTTTTGCTCTTCTTTCAGTTCAGAAGATATTTACAGTTCTCAGCTATAAGAATGAATACACAGGACCAGGATCTGAGGCTGTATCTTGCCAGGACTGACATTGAAAGGAATGACTCTTCTTATGCATACATATAGAAGAGTACCCACACATATATGTGTTAGTGTGTATATGTGCACCTATGAAAATTTCACTTTCTCACCCATACAGATTACAATATTTATGAATTTTATAACTCTGTTCTGGAAGAACTCTCAGGACTATTTCTTGGTAGAAAGAGTTCTTTACTTTGCCCTTGAAATTTTATTGAGTTAAGGAATATCTTTCTAGCGCATGCAGGGACTAAATTGGTTGAAAAGATTATGCGCTAAACCCTTATCAAACCATGGATTCATGCTGCCACACAACTGGGTATATAAAACCCTAGAAAACTAAAAAAAATTTTTCCACTTGACATTAAATAACTGATTTTACAAGGCTTATGATACACTCTCATAAAATACAGTGAATACTTTAAATGCATTAATTTTGCTTTGCATAAGAGAAATGTGTGATCAGAAACAAAATAATTGATGTAAAAAATGCATTTTGATGGAATCCAGAAAAATAAGTGTATGTTTGTAAACTATGTCATTTCTAATTTATTAACAAGCAGAAAGCAAGAGAAAAAAGCATCGTATGTTCTCCTTCCCTCAGCTTCTTTCAGAAAAGCAAACTCCAACAACCCAAAATGGTTGGAAAATTTGCAGAAAAGGAGCTGAATTTTATGCCTCTAAATTTGGGATAGGGCAACTGGCAGGGCTCTGTACCAAGAAGGTGTTGGCTGCCATCATGGCTGTACCCAATGTAGGCTTAGAACAGGAAAGTGTTTCTATTTATTTTTAGTTGTTTTCTTACTCCTTCTTTTGAAGAAATTCTTATTAAAACTTTTATCTTGTCATCATGTGTAAATTATGTAGTATATTTTCAGTATTAGAGGGTTATGTCCACCCCACTGTGGGTTATATATCAAGATTCCTGCAGCTGTTCCGAAAACTATTTTACTCTGAAGATACTCCAAAGTTCTGGTTGACTTGACTTTGGACTAAGGACTTTGCCATTATATGCTTTATGACAGGGAGACTGGTAACCGTCTGGACTTTGGAACTGACTTTGTGATATTTGGACTGCTCATACACATCATGCGGTGAATTAGCATGTGGTGTTCTTATGCAAACAATAAAAACAAAACAAAGAAAGAATTAAAAGTGCATTCAAGAAAATGAGTTGCAGCGTATGATTAAAACAGTCCCATAATAGCAACAACTTTGCGGTAAAGGTACATACTTGCCAAAAATATCTGGTAGTGTGGAAACCTAGCATTCAAAACCCTCAATTTAGCAGCAGTACAGATGCTGTTACTTAGTTAACATGAAGTATCAGAGACAAATTAAGTAGTCTGGAAACTGCTTTAGAGCAAGATGCAGTAGTCAAAACTATGGGGGCAAAAACTTGCTCCCATTTTCAGCAATATAGATCACTTTGTATGGCTTTGATTGTACACCAGTCCAAACAGGGAAAATCTGACCCAGAATATATTTACGAAAAGAAAAACAAAACCAAAAAAGGTTAATAATTCTAAAAAGTAAAAATTATGGAAATTACAAAAAGTTTACCTAAAAAGTTATTTATCTCATCCAATTGGTAATATCCCTTCAGCAATTGCAATGCCCAGTTGGCTGAGCCCCTAAGAAAATCTAATGGTTAAAGGCAGTGACAAGAATGGCTTTATTACTGGAAACAAGATACACAATTCTACATTATTTTTTTTTAATACTGGTCTCTTAAATGTTAATAACTTCTGTTATTTGCCTCAGTTGAACTAAGATTTGGATCCTACTGCAGAACAGATAACAGATAAACAGAGAAAGAAGATTGCCCCTCTAAATCATAACTGACGACATAAGTAATGTAAAGAAATTATTGTCTGCAAATTTTTAGTAGTTGGCTTCCGTTCAGATCAAAGGGCTTCAGTTCTTAGAACTGCTTATATTGGAGATTACATCTGTTCTTCCTGGACTTTTCCTAAGGGGAAGGGTTTTTCCCAATGTACTTGGTCAAATCTCTCATCTACTACTTATGTTCTGTACAAATACGGTATCTCACTTCAACAAAAAAATAGAAGTATTTAGACTTCAGGAAGGCTCTGTTATTTATTACACTTATATATCTCTGCAGCTAGAACCAATCAAATACTCTGAATACATATATTTTAGCTTAGCTTTTCCCAAGTCAATAAAACAAAGTTTATCATCAGGAATATGGATTTAAGCACACTTCAGAAAGTGTTTACTGAAAGGCATGTTTACTTCTGTCTTCTACAAGCTTCCAGCTAAGAATTATTACATATGTTCAATCAAGACAAAGAAACATAACATACAAACTAACTGGCTGATTACAGACTGCTGCCTTTCAAATGGCAATCACAGAAAACAGACGGCTGCTCAGTGAGCTAAAAAACAAGACCCCAGAATATTCAACAGAATATTCCACAAACAATTCTGAGTGGTGACTATACTTGAAGAAACTGAATTATACATCAACCATTCATGATAAAGAAGCAAGATTTTGTGAATTATCTGCTTAAAAATGTTTTAGATTACTGCAAGCTGAATAAAACTTCTAAACAAGATAAATTTGCTAGTGAAAAGAAATATAATCAAAATAGATGTTCAACTATAAGATTTTTAGAGATACTACAAAATCTGATCAATCAGCACAAGACAATCTTATAGGGTAACAAAATCTAATTTCTTATCGAATAAACCAAAAAAGATATATGAAACTGAAAAATATGAAAACAGGATAAAAATTATTATTTTAGTTGCTTAGAATGCTCGTCTTCTCAAGGAATATATTGCAATGTAGATGAGCCAACAATTCTAGCACATTTGAAGAATAGTGCTGTAACCTAATAAGGATAATTTCGACAAGTTTTGGCAAGCCTCCATAAGTTCAGGGTTTTTCTCTTAATACTAAGGAATACTTTGAAAGAAGATTTCTCACACAAAATTACAACAGGGTTTCCAAACCAAACGATATAGAAACCATTGTATTTGCAAGATTTAAGCATGCCTAATCAAACTTCAGGTTGACTCATGAGCTCTTTATTTCTGGAAAACTGTATTTACAGGTTTTGATCAACTTTTCAAATTTAGCACCAATCATTGTTCTAGGGAAAAAAAAAATAATATCCACAGAAAAACATGCATTAAGATAGTACAAATGCTATAAGTTACAGCAAATCCATCATAGAAGCAGTTATAGGGTTGTGCATGATGGATGAACAGAACTGTATCTTATTTCCCTACTGCTAGAGTTTGAATTTTCATAATTTGTTTATCTACTGACTGCACACAAGCTCAAGCACGACTGGAGAAATAATATGTCAAACTAGTGTAAAGGTACAGTTCCAAACCAGTTTAGGAAGTTTGGAAAAAAAAAAATTTGCTTCCCTCTTACTCAGTTACCTCCTGCAATGTTAACAAGGTAGGGAGAACCTCGCTTCCTACTGTAAGAAAAATACGAGGAACTACCTCCCCCCAAATTTAATTTTTCACAAGAAACAGAATTTTATTGTGTCTTTTATCAACCCTACTCTAGCCTGGAAATTTGGGGTATGGCTATATACAAATAGAAAACACTGAAAAGAGAAAACAAATTTGACACTGCAATTCAGAAACATTCCTATGCTGGCTGCTCCACTTACGTGCTAAACAACTTTCAGAGAACATGTTTTGATGTGTTTCTTTATAGTCGTAAGAATGTCCTCCTTCAACAGCATACATGTCTCTGGTGTAGATTAGTTATGGACTTTTCATGCTGATGAGGTAATCCCCTTAATGTACTATACACCATAGGACATCCTTCTCTTCTGTTTCATGTTCTGACACTGCTAAAGGTCAGGAAAGTGTTTCATGTGGTGCTAGACTCCATTTAAAAGGGAAACTACAAGAACAGAGGAAAACATATTTTTCTTTGAGTTTCCAGGGTTAATACAAGAAGCCTAGGTACAAAAGGATTGCCAGTCCATCTTGTACTAAAAGTACAGTCACCACTTTGCTCAAAATTCTATACAAACTTCTAAACATTTATTTTCAACAGTGATTGGTAACATAGTGGTACATACTGATATAGGAAGATGAGATCCATACTGTAACTGCTAAGTTTACTCATAGAAAATGTAGACTTGACATCAAACAGTATCAACATAAAAATAATTTATGTTGAACACAAAAAATTACTGCTCTAAACACATGACTTTTATTAAAAGTATACTTCCTCTGTAAGACAAGCATGTAAAAATTAAATTAACTCAGAAATAAAGATATTTTGTTACACAAATTATGTCTCAAACATGGTCCACATTTCTTTTCAGGAGGGATGCAGACAAGAGTTAAACTTACTATGCTTTAGAAATATTAGACACAAGCTTTTTAGGAGACACCATTTTATATGGAATTTGCAAGAGAAAATGTGAAAAAGTTGGTATTTCAAAAGCTTTTCTTTACTATTAGGAGTATTTTGCTTGTTTGTGCCATAACTTCATGTTACTTTTTAACAAAGTACAATTTATAAAGTCCCAGTTTAGGTACAGCTTTAAGCATTCAGCTTCTAATTTTTAGAAGTCTTCTCAAAAAAGTATGTATTCCTCAGAGAAAAAAAAAATGTAAAGAAAATGAAGCAAAGTGTTTATCAATCAATTAACACACTAAAGAATAAATGAAATTGTTTACGTCACACTTAATGCGTTCTTTTTTTTTTTTCCCTAATAAGGACGAGGAAAAAAAAGCTTTATTTTTTTTTTTTTAAGAGGGCAGAATATTTACACAATTTTTAAGCAAAAGTAGCCGCATTGCTAACAAAAGTTCATCTTGCAAATTGTGTCCCCAAAGGATCATGCAGGTTTGGTAAGGAACATAGAGTATTTGCTTCACCTACGCTTTTCTCAGTTTAAAGCCTGACACTTGTTGGTATTATTGCTTATGTTCCAGTATAAATGCTCTGCAGCACTACAACCATCCTTTCTTCTCCCTTTCTTTAGCATTGAACTTAGGGGTTGGAAAAAGAGGAACAGAAAATACTGGGAAGAAACTCTGCTTAGTCTTCAAAATTAAGAATATTAGGAATGTTATGGAAACTGGAAGACTCCTCTGGGAGGTGAGTCATAATTAAATTTTCATGCTTGAATAAAGAAATATGATATCAAATATTTAGAAAAAAAACCCCAAACCTTTAAAATATCTAGCAGCCCATGTAGTTAGCGAAAAAACCCAAAGAAAACAAACAAAAAAACCCAAAACAAAATAAAAACAAAACTAAATGAAAAAAAATGTAAAATAATCTGCCAGAAATCCTCTCCATTCTCAGTGAGAATAGCTTGATATTTTACATTGATGGGTTCTTCAGTGAATAAAACATAATCCCAGCTTGTCTAAGTTCCGTCTGGATTTTATATATTAGAATATATCTAGAATTTCTAAACTGAAAAAAGCAATCTTTATAAAGAGAATTAGAAGCTATAGGCATAAAACCCACTATGTGCAGAGGAAGTCTTTCCACATCAGTACAAATGTTTTAAACTACAGGTGGTAGACAAAAAATACCGTCTTAGTAATTTCTAAGATATTAACGTAGAGATAACATGGCTTCTGCTTCACCTGGAAATTCACAGAAAAAAAATGAGCCATTGTAAGTATTTTCCTCAAAAAAAAGAAGTACCTAGCTTACCCCATCCTTTTCTCTTTGTAGTGAAAGTGGGCAAGCAAGAAGAAAGAAAAAAACATGCTAGCAGAAATATCCAAGGTACAATTCAGTTCAATACAAGAACGTTTGTTTTGGAGCAGTTCAGTGTAACTAAGTATCCATTCTACCCAAGTAAAGATGATTTGGAAAGGTGTTTTCTTTTTATTTCCAGGAAAACCTAGCAAAAGATGCTAGGTTCACGAAAATAATATGCCAAAGTAAAACTGCTGTGCTTGCACTCATCCTGTTTTTAATATTGCATGTTCTTCCAACTCTTGGCAATAGCTGCACTGCCAGCTAGCTGTTTAGCAAAGAAAAGTTCAACAGAAGGTATGGTAGCATGAACAATTACATTAACAAAATTTCTTAGTGTTCACAGGTATAAAATTATCGTACAATTAAGACCTTCTCAAGCCAGTAAACTACTCCCTATTTTGTTGGGACTTAAATTCAAAAATTGCAGTCAACAAAAAATGTCACTAAACCCTAGTCCCTACTTTCACAGTTTCCCAGTGTCTGTCTCCATGCTATACATATGCAGAAATATTTAAGTTAATGTGTGGGTTACCATGCTCTGGAACAGATTGCCCAGAGCAGTCGTGGAGTCTCCCTCACTAGAGATATTCAAGAACTGTTTGGACACAATCCTGTGCCATGTGCTCTGGGATGACCCTGCTTGAGCAGGGAGGCTGGACCAGATAGCGCAGTGTGGTCCCTTCCAACCTGACCCATTCTGTGATTCTGTGAATACTAATGTGCCTTCAAACAAATTGACAGTTAATCCATCCTTTTGGCAGTACTGTATTTTTAAACGTTGCTGATGCCCTAAAATAAATATTGACTATTGCTCTCCAGTCTTATCCAGAAAAGTAAAGGGAAACAATAGGGAAAGCAAAAGACAAAGGAAGATGAAGTCCTTTTGTCCATTTCTGATGTGAATTTTCAAGGTTTATTACATATGAATTTGTGGGAAAACTTCCAGAATAATTAACAGGAAATGTAAAAGAAAAATTAATTACCATATAGAATTCTGATGGCAATTTAGTAAAAGAATATTGTTACTTAGACTGTAAGAAAACTATTGTCTGCCATCCCCAAACCCAAACCCTTTAAATATGGAAAATATGGAAATTCACAATTAAACTCCAACATAAAACACAAATTGTGAAACTACAGAAATGTAGTTAAGGTTGACCAGATAATAATTTCCTGTCATGCCTTTATCTTTACTGTGCCCTGTCTTTTTTCTTTTTTTTTTTTAATTTATTTTTAGTTAGGGTCTTTCTTCTAACTCATTTTTAATTCTAACTAACCTTCAGGAATCAGTAACATTTAAACAGTTGACCAATTTTGGAAGCAGCATTGTACACACAAAATTTTCTCTGAAGAATGAAAATCAACTAAAAAATAAAGAATTTATACATTTAAATGTAACCCACCATCACTATGGTAACTTCAGCTTTAACCCTGTGAAAAACAGCTTCAACAGCTAGGACTAGAGGCTTGCTTGTGCTAAGATTTCAGATATGCAATAGAATTTTAAAAACTGGCTTACATGTAATTTAAATGTCTTCCTTTATCTGGTTTATTTCTAAAATTTGCAGCAATCTCATTACAACTGTATGTAACTATTGTTATATAACATAATCTGCGAGTATACTTACCTACTGAAGTTAAACAAATGAAAACAATTTACATTAGGGTGTCAATTTTAAAGGTCAGCACAAATACAATTACACTGATTTAAGTTCAATATAATGGACTAGAAACTCCAGCTAATACAACTCTATTCGTTATTACATTTATTTGGAAGTGTTTGCCCTTTTATTTTTTGATTCAGGATCTGTCTAATTACCAGCATATATATCTTTCTGTGCTTTCTACACACTTAGAAAGCAAAATAGGAGTCTGTATCTATAGAGCCTGACCTAGCACTAGCAGGTTAAGAGCAAGCCATTCAGGTAGGAAGTGTTCTTGCTTTTATTTAACTGCTGCAGTCACCTTATTACCTGTTATTACCCACTAGTAAGGTTGTGTCTACATTTGTGTTTTTTTAAACCAGAAGTTACTTTAGGGCTGTTTAGGCATTTTTCTATGTTCCACCAAATTCTCCATGCACTGTAATCATTCCCCCAGGAAAGTGACCTTCTTAGTAAGAAACTTGATCTCACAGGTATCAAATGACCTGAAAAGATCTTTCAGCAGTTTGGTCAGGATAACATTAATAGCCCAGCCCACAGGAGAATACTATGTACCAAAGCTGATGTGAATTTGATGAATGTGGACTGCAAAGAAACTGACAAACCCTCAGCATCGTTCACCAAACAGTAAATGAATGAATTCCGACTAATTATGTGTGCAGAACTATGAACTGTCAGGTAGGAAGTCTCTTCATCTTCCTAAAAAGGTTGCAATACTGTATTTGGCACAACAAAAATGCTGTCAGCAACTTCTCACCCTAGAACTGAAACTACTCAAACATGTAAGAAATTTGTTATACTATGCTCTTTTATCATATCCAAAAACACTACCACAGCAGCCAAAAGTAGTGTCATTCAAACGTATTAATCTATATGCCAATGCACACATATAGTACATTGAACTGAAAAACAACTACACACTGCAGTCTGAAACATTCTAAAGAACTTGAATTTGACACGTATTTCACAGCTCTGGAAAAAGGAATTTTGGTTTACTATTTTAATTAGCACTTTCATTTGAAATATATGTCACACCTAAATATATACTCATGAGTCACCTCAAAACCCTATGTATTTAGGAGTTACAATGCCTTATCGTTAATTGTTCTGGGATGATAAAAGACTAATAGAATGCCAAGTCAGCCAATATGAGCTCTATGTTTCATAGTTATGGCTGCCATATAAGCAATGTCTTGTACAAAAATTTCCTTCATAAACCTGCACATAGAACATACTGGTTTCTAAAAACAAGGCTATGTTGTACAAATAACCATAGACTTATAATTAAGAAATCTAGATGATACTGAAACATTGAGCTTTGAATAAAGAAAAAATGATCAAGATCCTTCAAAGTCTCATGTATGTTTTACCCTCTCAGCATGGATCAGAATATTCTTTTTTGATGTGAATGGGATTTATTTTATTTTAACATCAATTGCCTTACATATTTCAGCAGCATAGGCTTAGTAGTCTTGAAAATATCTGGAAGTGTCGAAATCTACAGCATACTTTTTAGAAGGAATAAACAGAATACTTTCTCTAATGGGAAGTCACCACGGGAAAAGAGTTTTTGCTCTATCCCCACCTTATGGCTAGAAAAAGAATTTTTCTCTTGCAGTATACATATTTCTGAATTTGTTTTTCCTTTACTGTATGACAATAACCAGAAAATATTGACTATTTGTATGACAAAACCTGAGATTCTTTTTTAGCAGTCACTCACTTCTCAACATAAAAGCACTCTGAAACTCCAAAGCAGGAATGTCCTCTCTAGCACCTGTGTTTTCTTACTCAAAACAGCAGACATATTTACATTCAAATAACGCAGTGATTATTTGGGGCCTGATCCACTAAAGTATACAATTTCATTTATTTCTGTTGACACCATTAGGAGTCTCCATAGATGTACCCTTCACTGACATACCATTCTTAATATTCACACTTTTAATAACAGTTTTAAACCTAATAATCAGGTGATTTATACTACTCATAAAATATTAAGCTTACATGCTCTATAAATTCGTGCAGTATGCACGAATGCAGTTTTAAAGCTTTCACAACTATCTCTTCTGCTTGCTTATCTTGCAAGCAAAGCAATGCAAGCACAAGATCTGGAATAGTGCATACGCCTCAGCAGAAGACTTAAGTTGGCAAACAGCAGATCTCCTTTCATCAGTCACTCCATAAGTGAGATGACACAAAAACCGCAGCAGCACCACTCTCTTCCCTCAGACACCTGCTGATCAATAAACATTTTCCTTCTTCTTTTGTGCATTAATCAGTTATGATACCATCCTGGCCCAAGGACTAACATTAGCTATGTAAAAAGCTGAAAACCAAGACAAGAGCCACTAGAAATACTTTTGCCAAATTCTGCTATTTCTTTGTTTTTAGTTTTCCCCCTTCATTGACGGTCATAGTGAAAGGGCAGAGATGGATGCAAAACAGAACACTGGGAAAGCTGCAAGGAGAATGGAAAAACTGAATGTCTTAAAGCAACTTTAATCTTTTAGATCCTGCCTTCTGAGGAAATGAGGAGTCATAACTGTATTGTTAGAGCACCTCTCCTTCCCAAAATTTCTTGAATCTTATGTTTAAAACCAGAGGAAATTCAATTGTGAGTCAATTGTCTCAACAGTTTCGGAACTCTAAATTTCTGAAGGTTTCATTAAAAACAGTTGAATAGAGGAGACGTTATAAATGCATCAGCATGACTCTTCCCTCAATAATCTTTGCCTTTTTCCTCCTAATGGCAGAAAACCATCACAGGAATTCAAACAAGAACACCACTTAATTAGGCTTTCTGGTACAGATCTGATTTAAAAAGACATTTTATAGAACTATGTGCTTTGATGCTCCACCATTAAATAGAGATTTAATAACAGAAATAGATTATTAGTATAGTCTCCAAGTTTATATTAAATGGAAGAGTTCATGGGTAATCAGACAATACTGCTGTAAGGAGTTTTGATTTTAAAAATCCAGTAAGCAGTACTGTGTAGAGCATGCATATACATGATGGAGTATGGAAGAGCTGCCAAATAGTAATATAATTAACCTTATGGTGAATATTCAAGATACTAGAAAAACATAATAGCGTTTTATATCTCTGAATGCTTAAGCACACTACGTTGACCATGCTAATTTTCAGTAAGCACTTATTTAAAGATAGAAATCTGAATACCTGTCATCAACCTATGCAGGTCTCTTTAACACCTGCTGGCTTCAGCTATTACAAAACATTAACAATGCACTGTCAAAAGTCCCTCTCCTATTAAAAAGGGCACCTTCTTAACCATGAATATAGGCCAAAACCACTGTATAAAACATTTTAAAAGTACACTGGGTTGTTTTAGCCCTTCCCTACCTCTCTTCCCCAACAGTAGCTGATTGTCAATCTACTACATGAGAATAATATTCCACTGAGCTCAGAGTGGATCTTGCTCCTAGGAAAATCAAAAAAATAAAAGTGGATGTCAAAACAAGTTCCAAAAGAAGGCATAGCACTCAAACAACTGTACAGTGAGGAAAGGTATCTGATTATACAAGACTATAGGAAAATATTACAGGGAAAATTAGAAAAAAACACTTCTGACAAAGGAAAATCCAGTGTTGCAATAAACTTGTTAAATCACAGACAGTAATTACAAAGAAAAATATAAATACTTATTCGAATGTCACGTATTCCTGAGAATGTACTTCACATTATTAAGTCCAAATATGCTCTACATGTGTATGTTCTCAGCCTTCTTTGTGGATTTCAAGGAAGTAAGAGAAGAAAATACAGAATAAAGAATCTCATCAACCCTTACAAGAAACTGACCGAACTAGGTCAGTGCGTTAAGTAAAGCAGAAGAACAATCCTTCCTTTCTGCATACTGGAAAAGGATGACTTTTGAAAGGTTACAGAGGATTTTAAAAAGCATATGGACATGATATGAAATTAAAGGTACTGGCACTACTACCATTTCTCTTAGACTACAAAAATATTTCTAAAACAGAATTCTTTTTTGCTGAGTTTCTAGAATATACTCAGTAAGCTGTTAAACAAAATTAGACTACTACATAACACTTTCAAAGATCCTTTATTTTAAAAATAGTTTATTGTGCACATGAGGGATCCGCTACCACATATTCCACAAAATGGTATTGTCAGTTTAAGCTGTGAGATTCAGCTATAACTTTATTAGAATATCCATTAAGCAAAGTGTTCAGTAAATGGTTACAAGTATCAGATTAGGAATAGGATATGATTTTAATTTAAGAATACATATTTATATAATGTACATTTCCAGACTTCTGACAAGTTAGGATGACACTCAGAAGGGGAGAGAAAACAGCTGGGCATTCATTATCTTTGTTACTTTTACAAGATATAACTTCAAAAACAACAGCTGTGCCAGATCTTTTCTTCTCCATAATCTGTGCATCTGTCCATATCAACAGAATTACAGACCACCAAGTTGTGTCATACACCACAGCAAACAATAGGTCAGCTTAACAGTTCAGACCATGATTTAAAACATCAAATATATATTCTTCCCCAGAACACAGAAGTTTTAACCTACTTTTCAAAGTAATTTTAAAAATACTGACATTTATAAATAAATTGAACGCAAGATATTTAATACACTTGCTTCTACAGTGATTACTTTGAAAGGCAAGATTTTGTTTAACTAGTAAATCTGCTTTGAACTGCACAATTTATAATGGATTTTGTGAAACTTGCATTCTTTTTAATTACTGTTCTCCTTTAGAAGTTTCACACTTCTAATAATAAAGGCCACATCATACTTGAAGAGCGCCTACGGTACAGGCATTTCTCCATCATTATAAAAGAAATAAGATACACTAAAAATCTAAAATGATAAGTGACAGATATTTCAAAATTATGCATGCAGTGTATGAAAATATGCATTGAAGGATTTTTTTTTTATTTTTTTGAAGAGGAACAGCAAGATACTCAGTCAGGAGATAGATGTCAATAAAACCGCATACTTCCACAAGCACTAAAGCTGGCTTACAGTATCTCATGTTAGTAAGAAAACATGGAAAAACATGCTTTAAAATTCCAGTGGTCTGTTTTCTAGCCTCTGCTTTTCTTTAAAATAACCTGCAAAAAGAAAACAAAAGTATATTCATCACTGCTTTTATCACTACAATTCAAGTCCAAAAGGCTAGGCTACTCAGACCAAAGGTTTACCTAGCCAATCTGCTTCCAAGAGTTGAGTCACCAAGGATAAAATTCTAGGGAAAATGTTAGAAATAAGGCAAAAGTATACAGAAAGATTTCATACCAGAGATTTTTTTTTTAAGCAAGAACATTCATAAGCAAGAATTCTGTAAAATAAAAGGCTTATTTTAAAAATTAATGCTGAGAAATGGCAATAGTGCTCTCAAGCACTCAGTAGATTACTTGAAGTTCTTACCCTGTTAGGCCTAGACAAAAGCAAAAATAAGGTTTGCCATTATACAACTACTATGCTCAATTTTTGTTTGTAATAGCTTATTTCTTTCTATATGAAGAGCACACAGACCTTTGGAAGGACATTTTTTGGTTTGGAGTTTAAATTGAAAAATGAACTTCAAAGCCCAAGTGGGACTGTTTAAGTGTTAACATTATTAAAATACAGGCAGTTTTTCCTTTCTTTTCATCTTAAAAAATAAATGGAGCACAAAAATGTTCAAATTATGTTAAGATTGCAGTTAAAAAGAAATTACAAATGCATAAGATTCCAACTGTAACATTCACTTGGCTACCCTACATATCCTGTATCTCTTTCTGTTACTATAGTAACAGAAAGTATCAAACTAAACCTTCCACCAGAGTTAAAAAAACCACTGAAGATAAACAGAAGCCACAGGACCAAACTATCAGATAACACCAAGTTTTGTTCTTCCAATTTGCCCAGCAGCAGCAGTAGGTGGTTAAACAGATAACAAATTAAAGCGACCAAGTTCCTTCATGACACCAAGGTAAACAGACATATAACAGATATGCAAGACATATCCTAGCGACTGAAAGGAGTTACAGAATACCAAAGTATTTCAGTCATATTTTGACACTAATTTCCTAGATAGAGAAAGCTGCTTAACGCCTTCTTTTTTCCCCTTCTTTTGCGTGTACACAAAACACACCATGCTCTGTAACGCAGCGGAATTCTCCTTCACAGATATTCTTACAGCAATTTTTGTTACGCTGAACTACCCATATAGCAATCTGCAGTTTAATCCTCCCTTAATTCTTCCCTTGCCAAATACAACATCACATAAAGCATCTGTTAGAATACTATTCACACAATCCTGCAAGAATCCACTACAAATTTATTTCAGACTAAGCAGGTAAGAACTGAAGGTGTAGGAAAGATATTTGAACTTCTCTGAACTATTTTTCACTCATTCCATAAAGCTTCACTTATATTATTAAACTTAAAACAGCATGTTTCCTTGATGTAATATCATCTGAAATAAGGATCCTCAGTTTTGGAGGGGCTTTCAGCCCGTGAATGCTTGCTGGTAGACCATTTTATAGACTTACCCATACATTGAAACTATGAGTTTAAACAGGGAATAATAATTTTAAAGAAAAGGTTATACTTAATAGGGCAAGGAAAGTTAATTTGTTGTCTTGGTAACGGTGAATTATGGCAATAATGGATTAAAGAATATTAAGTTTCTATAGGTTTTGGATTATAAATAAAATACCAGCTTTAACACAGAGAACTTTTGTACATGCTGTCATAATGCATTTTACATTATGCAAAAAAGAAAAATAATAAAAGTGTTTTAATACCTTTGCTGCAGACATGGTGTGCTCAGGTTTAATTACTTTACTTTTGTTCTCAAAAGCATTTGTCCTGGCTTCTTCTGCTAGCCGATGGAGAAACAGTAAGAAGTTCAAGTGCACCTTTAAAATAGGGAAGGAAAAAAAACAACTCAAGAATTATTCGAACTTGCTTAAGCACAGTTTGGATTTTTAGACATTCATTGTTTAGGACAAAGGATTTGCACAGTAGACTGCTTCCAAACTCCTGAAAGGTGTTCTCAGAAAAACAATGCACCACTCAGTTCAAGCCTTAGTAAATTTCCAAGACATTCCTTACTGCAAGACTCTTACAAATATATTTTAAATTTAGTATACCTAAATCCTAACAGTGCTTTAGAAATCAGGTCTGATTTTTATTAGGAGTTTTTAATAGTAAAATGTAGGCATAAATATCAGAGAATCAGGAGTCTTTTTGCTTACTAGTAGTCAGCTTTCGGGACTGCAACAGTCAGACTTTTATGAAAAGCAAATTCGTTCCTGCTCTACTGCCAAATGAACTACAGACAAGTTCAAGGACTTCTGCCCCTTTCCAATGTAAAGGGACATTGACATTCATTTCTCCAGAACAAGAAATTTTCCAATGTCAGAAGGTTCCATCCATTTTTTCCCAGCTCATCAGTTACTTAGCCTTTTTACATTAAAAGAACCGGTAGGGCAGTATTCTGGTTCAATACGGAATGCTGTTCTACTCATACAGAAGCAGCAAAAAATTTCAGCAGCCAAGGAAGAAACTGCTCTAACTCGGACTAAAACTACGAGCCAATAGCACTCCTGTGTAAACAGGGACCTCTAATGCAAACCTCCAGCATTATACAGATATTATGTGAAATGTTTTAATAGTCCTACCTGAGAAATTGATAATTGCACCTTCTGCAAATTAAACTTTCAAACACTATTTCCTTTGCTATGTAAAGTGTACAAAAATACTTTTTCTATCAAGAGCTCCGAAAAATACTATTGAAATATATGAAAAACCTATTTATATTAATTAGGTGATGTATTTATTCTGCCACACTCAATCCATAAAGCCTGGAGAAATATAACATGGATACCTACAGATTAAGAGTTTACAAGAAATACTTTGGCAGTGGGTTTGCAGCAAAAATAATCTGCTACAGGACAGGCTCTTGCAATATGAACAGCTTTCATAGGACAAGCAATTTGTTTGTTGGGTGTTTTCAATATCCTTGAACTAAATGAAGCCATCATGCAAATAGACAAATGTACATTATATTTGACATCATTTGGAAGCATCAACTCCACAAAAAAACAGACGTTCTTGCAGGTTTATTTTGCAAAATATCAGAGCTCCTTTTAAGCTAGTCTTTATTACTCACATAGAAATTATCTCCGACTCAAGAGATCTGAAGAATCAAGCAGTGGCACTAAAATAATGTTCAACATTAGAACTCTCATTGTTAAACTTATCAGTGTGGAGGTTAGATTTCTAGAAATAAGATGGGGGAGAAGAGGGAGGTGAAACAAAAGCTTCCATACTTGTAAGTCTTTTTGCTGAGATACCTAAAGGCAAAAGTGTTAATTTTAAAACTGCCCTTCAAAACTGCATCTTCTCTCAGAATCACTGTACCCTTGTTTTGCTATTTTCAAAATGAATTGTTTCATGTGGAGAAGTTTCCCCTTAACTCAAATAGATTTAAACATAGTCACATATCTAAAATCAGAACATTCCACAACAGAGCAGATAGATTAATAACTATTCCAGTTTATTCAAGGCAATTGAGAAAGGCTAATGAAAGGCAGAATAGGACAGTTACTGACAAGGACCTAAGTGATACCATATTTGTTTAAAGACATGACTCTACTACATATTATATTATTGTCCCTCTGCATAAAATCTAAAAACAGTTTTGAATTAACTACTCATGAAAATCACCTTACAAAACAGAATACTTACTTCCCAGAAAAGAAAGTTTGCAAAGTTTTAAGAACTTCGCAAAAAACTTAGAACACTGTTTGCATAGCAACTTTCACACACCTGTTCAACAAAACTAATGAATATCAGGGAAAAGCTGTGTAATTTTGTTTTGCTGCTCTAACTTCAAAACAATTCTTTAGACTAATATTTTGCCTCCAACATACAGTTATTTATTATTCTATGGTGATAACGAAGAAAAAAGGGGCCATCCAATGCAACACTTAAGCTTTTCCTGCAATGAAAATACACACATGCCCTTCTAGCATAAAACATGCAGGTGAGATTGTGCTTTTATTCTATAATTTCAAGCTAGAACAAAGTTTGCGTATTTTCTTTTCAGACCACTGGGGGAATATCTGAACTTCAGTACTAAAACCTTTACTTCTTATTTTCAAAACGAGCCTTGACAAAACCTGAAACATTATTTGCAACACTTCACTCAGAGATATTATCATACTCCTTCAAAAAAAAACAACCAAAAAAACACCCAAACAGCTTCCTGAGAAAGATTGGTGAAATTTGATAGTTACATAGTGCAAAGAGAAAGACGTTAACACGTAGGAAACAGGTTCTGACAAAGCTTCACATTTTGAAAGAAGACTTGATCAAAAAAATCTGAAAAGTGAAGAAGAAACCCTATTAAAGCATTTAACAAAATTATCTGAATTCTTATGTCTTTCAAACTTGTTAGTTATTATCACGTAAGGAGATATTGGTTTTATCGAGTAAAAATAATCGTTGAAGGTCAGGAAAAAAAGGAAACAATGTGATTATCTCCTAAGCCAGGCAGGCAGACCACCTCACTGTACTGGCCAAGTACCTCAGTAGATTCAAACATAAAGCATGGATCATTCAGGAAGATAGCCCAGAAACTGAACTAGCCAATTCTCATTTGTCCCTGGAGAAGACGTAAGTTTTCTCCTCAAAATGTTGAGCATCTTGTTAAGACAGCTACTGTATGTTTCTGAAGCATTCTAATCACTTTTACCGTGTTTGAAGAGGAGACACTAGAAAACATACTCTCAAAACTTGTTACTTGTCTAAATACAAAACAAACTCCTCCATCTTTTTTTTTTTAAGGCAAAATTCCAGCTCTGTTGATCATTTACCCATAGAAATAAAGAGCTAAAGAGCTGTTAGCCATGTCCTTAGTTGAAGAACATCATGGACAACCACCACATCTGGACATTCCTGTTTAAAGGTAGAAAATGAAAAAGCCAAGCCTTGTAACATTAAAGGTCGTTTAATTTAACATCACCAGAAGAGATAATCTAAGTTTTCATTATTAAATTTATTCTGATCTCATCCTTCGTATTGGAATGAACACTTGAATTGCCATATTTTAAGACAGATCTGATTGTTGTTGTTCATAACTTTCAGTCAATTCAATTCACTGATTGTCTTTGCAGCAGGCAGAACACTACTGCCAGGACCAGGAAGAAATGGGAACCAAAGGCCAAGATTTGGAGGGATGTCCCACCTACCCCTTTTCAGACAGCTACACTAGTTTGAACCCAAACTTCCATTACCCTGGAAACACAGACCAACTGTTACTAACAACTGCAAAAAATGTATTAGTGATTGTGTAAATTTGTTTAGTTGACTACTGTGTTCCACTGAGTAAGCTCTGAGTGGGTCTGAGCATGAGTAGCAAAGGAGCAGGTCCTTAGTCCATAAAAAACTCCAGAGATAGCAAAAACAGTAGGAAGAGATCATATTTTTATTTTATTAATGTTTACATTCAAATCTAAATACTCATATGTAATTATCATATTCATTCATATTAATCTCATATTATTTAATTTTTATGTTACATTTAGCTTCATATATCCAGATATGAGCCTTCAAGATGCTGCAAGACACAACTTTTATATACACATGAAATGTGGACATATAATTCAAGTCAGGGACCATACTAGTACAGAAGATGCATAAACACTCTAATGCTCTGAGAATCACATGCATTTGTAAAGAAGACGGCATCACAGTCAAGCAAGTGAAGACTATTAAGTCACTTCAAAGAGTATCTTTTTTTGTGCACAATTTTTTTTTTTCAGTACAGCAGTCACTACAAGCTCTCTTGTGGTCAGGTTTCCTTGCTATAGTCAAATAATTCCTTGGTGAAACAAACCCTACCTGTGCCACAAATCCCTCAGTGCAGGTCAGAAGCAATCCAGTTTTGCTGGACTCAGTTTTTGGAAACTTGTTAGATATGGCTCTTTTAACCCTACACCTTTACAGCAGGCGTTTTTAAACCATGAACAGGATCCCCACATCTTATTGTATTAGTAACACCACTTGTAATTCCTTGGTTTTGAACAGGAATTACTTAGATGGCCTTCTAATAAAACAGGATCATCCAAGATGCCTGAACAGTTTAGCAACTCATTGATCACAACTGACTACCTGTACACCCGAACTGATCTACATAAACAGCAAACACCTGCACGGTATAGAGCCACGTAATCCAGATCGGTACTTCTCGTTCCGCCTACACCAAACTCTTTGAGCCAGCAGTGTGTACGTGCAATGACACCATGGTTATGCACCAGCCCAGCCCTGAATCCCCAAACTCACTGTCAAAGCCCTACAGCACAGCACAGCACCCACCAGCAAAGCAGAGAGCTGCAGTCTGTATTTTATTAGACAAACCCACAGTCTATCTCCCGGCCAGCTTTGCGTTCCCTCTGCCTGTAGGTCACTGCAGGAACACCAGCAGTAGGCACTTGGCGCCCCGTCGCACCCAGCAACTCCAAAGGCCCCCATGAGCGCACCCAGGGACATTTAGGGAGCACACGTCCCCCTCCTTCGGGCCGGCTGCCCCGGGCACCCAGGGACATTTAGGGAGCACACGTCCCCCTCCTTCGGGCCGGCTGCCCCAGGCACCCAGCACCGTCATCAAGGCCTGGGGCAGAGCCGCTCCCGGGGCGCTCCAGCCTCGCCTCTTCCCCGCCCCTCTCCTTCCTCACCAACAGGTCAGCGTTCGCCGCCAGGCGTAACTGCGGCTTGTGGTTCTTGATTATTTTCCGCAGGGTGCTGCGGGGCGCCGTGCACCTCATCCCGATCCCGATCCCGCTGTTC
>WBMV01004261.1:158272-168804 GCA_013396655.1 Campylorhamphus procurvoides | reverse complement strand
AGGTTTAAATCTCTGTTTTCCCCAACTCTCTTATGGAGCTATTTTTACAAAATCCTGATGGTTGCTTAATTTGTGATGGTAGTTACTGATATTGGACAACTCTAGATTGCAAGTTTCCATAAATCATATGCTGTGGTGTGGGGTAGGCAGAGTATGTCTGTTATACATTCTTTCATATGTACCCTAAACAGTGAAAATGTGTCAACATTTGAAAATTTTTTAAAAAATACATTAAAAATTTTAGATCTGATGATTGCAGCATTATTGAGGTAGAGCACAGTTGAATTACTGCTTTGCAATTTTATAGGAACAGCAGATTAAAGCAGTGGGGGAAAAAAATCTGGTAGACTAACATACCTGTGATAAACCTTCAAGAGNGGGAGGGGGAAGTCAGCATAAGAAAGGTTTAGGTAAGCAACACTGTCTTCTGCCAGTAATACTCTGTATATCCCTTAGTTCTCTTGAGTGATTATGCCAATATCTGCAGCATTGGGATTGGGCACCTATTAATAAGGATGAGAAAACCTTCACATCTGGTCCACGAAGAATCATGAACTGTGGGACTAAATGCAGGCAAACAGATCCGATAACTTTATTCTTACAGCAGAGTGACATAAGCAAATATAAATCCCACTAGTGTTATTATGATGCCTGCTAAGCTAATTGAGAACATATTCGTTTCTTCAACTAAATAAATTACTGCTCCAATTATATGACCCCAAGGTCATCTCCTTTAGGAGATGTCTAGCACTTGAATTAACTATTCAACTCTTCACAGTAAGTGGCCTCAGCCAATCAATGCCAAATAAATACTGCTGAAATATGCATTTAATTATCCTAACACTTTACCTTCTAAACCCTTTTCTTTGCCAGCAGTATTTTTGTTTGCTAATTTATTCTGGAAGGGTGAGAGATTTCTGAGCCTAGTCTGAGCCTGGTCTTTGTAGACTCTGATCCCAAGAGAGATTACAGCCAACCCTCACAGACAAAACTGGTTACAGTGAGGCTATTTCTTTGCCAAAGTGGAGTAAAAATTTAGTATTCCATATTCTTCTTTTTTTTAGTTGCAAGAAACAAACACAGTTGGATAATTTTTATCAAGTTTCAAAAGTATGCCCCTCCAAAGCGCTTTGCTGTGTTAGCAAAGAACAAATTCCTCCTCTAGTGAAGAATCCATCTTTTGCCAAATTCAGAGTTACTACTACTGAATTAAAACAGACATGTAAATTGTCATTGAGCTCACTATAAACTGCTTTATTTTTGTAATTATGGCATTCAATTTACACATTAACTAGAGCCTGCTACAAAAAATATAAGTTCTTCTGAAAGTTAAAAGCTACTTTACATCCTCCTGACTTGCAAATGAAAGCCCATACCCAGCTTAAGCCCTTTAAATAGGTACTGCATGGGTTCCTCTACAGGAGCACATGTAGCACATGTCCCTCAAGGGACATATTAAGATTTTTTTTTTTAGGCTCCTCACATTATGTATTAGTCTGTAGAAAGAAGAAAGCTCCTGATGATTCTGCTGTAAATTGGAGCAGAATTGAATTTGCCATTTATTTGCACCACTAGAAATAAGAGCTCATCTTGGGCTTACGAACAAAATAATAACTGCATAACTAAAAATTACTTGTCTTTTATTCTTGTCTTTATCCTTTTCCTGGATTTTTCATGGTTTTCCATGTAAGTAAACAAACATATCCAAATTGCAGTATTAAAAAAACCCTCTCATTTTGCAATTATTTGTAATATAATTTTCATGAATATTAATTCTTTTAAAGAGGAGAATAAAAGTGATGACATTCTGCAGACTAGTAGACTTCATACATTCAGAAAAAATGTTTAATTAATTTTTAAACAAGAGGCATTCATTATTATGCTTTCTGTGACACAACTGATTTTATTTTTATTATTATTTTTGTAAATGATGACCATAATTAAGCCTCTGATAATGAACATTGTTATTACTAAACAGTACAATTTATATAATGTCTCCATTCTAGGAGACTTTCCTATTTTATTGAGGAGAAAAGGCAGATAATGACTGAGATTAGAGTATAATATTATTATTTTTAAGGACATTGCACAAAGCATATATAGACTATATTTTAAGCAAAATTTAATCAGATTGTGGCTGTTTAGCTAGAAAAAGAATTGAATTATTTGTAATGACTCTAATGCAATGTTGATGTTCCTCCACGTTCTAGAGAAATGTACACATTAAGTTATACTGGTGACATTTTTACACACTTTAAAACATGTCCATGTCATTCAGGTAGTTAATTTAGGCCTGACAGTACTCTGTATAGACAAAAAAAATGACTTGAAACTGATACTAGACAAGTAATGAATGTCTTCATAATTATTTGTAGCTCTATGAAGTGTTTTATTATACTGTAAATACAAACTGTTTTCAGCTTTGTCTGTAAAGATCTTTGGAGGGCCTGGTTTGGCAGTCAACACAAAATTATTCTCAAAGGAAGGTATTTTATCTATGCATGCTCTTCTTTTCCCAAGCAGAGGACAAACATGACATAGGTGACTACTTCCAGAACTTGAATTCTGAACACCAACATCTGAGACATCATAAGAGAAGGTGCTTAGAGAATGCTGCTGATTGGCTTATAATATTATCTGAATATTTTCAGCTGGATTCAGAAGTGCTTCATGAAACAAAAAGAGGCAAATTTTGCTGAGTTTAAATACTGTTCAGCTAGCAGCAGTTCCTAGGAAAACACTGATTTAGCCACAGTTCACACATGTGGCATATTCTCTTGCTGTTTCTTTGATTAAATATGTGACTGCATATTCCTATTTATGTTGTAAAATGAAGAATTACACAAATTTAGTTGGGTTTTTTGCTAATGCCTAAATGACTTTGGAATAGAAGTGTTTCTCATATTTCAAGGAAACTATCCTTTTAAGTTATCCTAAGGGTAATGATTTTTAAAATCCTGATGAAAACATTTGTATTGCAGCTCTATGATTTTTTCCTACTGCAATTTTAGTGAAAAGCAACATTTTTATCAAGCCTGTTTTGAAAAACAAAGCAGTGTGATTGGGGTAGACCTAAGTACACAAACTTGATTTGAAGTGGCATTTTAAAGTTATACCCCAGGCCTGCTGAGCTTTTGGTCAAGCTATGCAGGTCAGATTATGTTTTGTAGCATCAGGAAGTCAGAGAAGGCAGAGGAGAGGGCTTTCCATCATTTCCAGAGGGCTTTCCATAATTTGCAGTCTAAACATATGTATTATGATGCTGTTAGACAGAGATTTCAACAATTAAAAAAAACGGAGATGACCAGGTATTTTCTATCTAACTGGATCTTTACAGGTAATAGAAAACAGGGTCAATAAATGTATGTAGCAAAAAGCCCCAGAAACTGCCACAGTGGGAGGTGAGACTGTTTGTTTTCAAATGAGAAAAATTAAACCAGAATGTTTTGTTCCAGGCCAGCTCAGCCCAAATCAAAAAGTCATGATCTGACAAACTGAAAAGAAGCTTTTCATTTCACATCAGTTTGACATTAATCAACGTCTGTCTGAAGTGCTGTTATGTGCCATGAGATTTGTAGTGCTTTGTACTGGGAACCTGAAAGCATGTTTCAGCTGTCAAACCCAAGTACATGTCCTAGCCCTGTCCTAATAAAGCTTGTCTGGACATCATCAACCTGCCACTTTTTTATCTTCTTCTTTGCCATGCTTTCTCTAGGAAAGAAATCAAACTCACAAAGAGAAAACCATGACACAAAACCATCAGTCCTCTCATCTTGCCAGCTCTGGGAACAAGACCGCAGACTGTGCCATGGAGAAAACCTGCCCTTTGGTCAGAGCCATAACCTTGCCAGGTGAACACTGCTTTACTTTGCCCTTTCTCCGTTAAAGAAAAACTATCTCTCTGGAAAACAGAATTGTTTTCAATATACTAGCATATGGCCTACTTGTCTGTAAAGGATTGTATTCTGATGTTCGTTTTTTAACCTGCAAGTAACTTAGAGGAAATTTGTCAGACTAGTGTGGGAGAGATGGTTTGTGAACTGTGTAATGAAAGAGAAGTAAGCTTCTCCATCTCCTAATCTGTCTCAGTGAAGTGTTTTGCATGTTAACTGCTGAATTCATAATAGTTCTTGGCCATAACTAAGACATTTTTGAAATCAAATCCCTAATTCAAAAAGGTAGTTTCCTTCAGCTAAAGCATAGTTTCTGCTACAAGATATTTGGATATGTGAACATAAATGTTAAAGACTAAATCTAAAAAGAGATGAACTGACATTGCTGGCCACACAATTTTGTATTACCTGTGTTTCTGTTAAAATGCATAGACAGCTAGAACAAGAGATATTTCTTCAAAAATGTTTTCTAAAGTGTTTTACATTTTTTATAACAGGCACAGTTTTACATAGAGTCTAAGGAGGCTGTAGATCTGCCATAATTAACTCTAGTTATGGAGCATGCTCACTAGATTATTCAAGTGAAAATGAATATCCAGACTCACAGGCCCCAAATTTTCCTTGGGGCTGTACTTTTGTACGTTTCCCAACCTTGATTCAATTCAACAGATCTTCCTTATCTCCTGCAGGACAAAATAAGTTAAGAATCTTTTATTATCACCTGGATGCATCCAAAATATACTCTTGTGCATATTATAAAACGATGAGAGTGCATGACAGTATTTTGGGTTAAAAAAAAAAGAGCTCTGCCTTCATTTTATGTCATATTGAATACTTGCTGCTCCTTGCCAATGAAATATTTGCACTTTGCAGGAGCTGTCTTTTATTAGGATTTGAAACTAGACAAAGAGCTCCATCCCAGACAGGATGTAGACCATTTCTTTCCAGACAGGAAACAAAATTCTGCCACAGTGGGATAGAGCCCTTGCTGAGGGTGATAGTGTTCATGCAGGCAGGTTGATTGTGAGCACAGGTCAAAACCATAGCAAATGCAGGCAGAAAAGCTGTGTGTTGGTGCTGTGTATCTTTGACTCAAATAATGTATCTGTGTGCTAAAGCATGGTTTCCATAGGAAAGTAGTATGCCTTAAGAAGTCCTCTTATTCCTCTGGCAAGTAGGAAGCAGTGTAGATAAGAGCACCCCTGGGGTTACTTTTGACTTGGAAACACATAGGGAGAGTTGACAGCATCAGCTCTAGCTGTGCCAGGGCCTCCTGAGAGGTGTGGTTATTGCCCAATGCCTATCCTGGACTGGGGACAAACAATAAAACAGACTGGTTCATGTTTGCGGTGTCCCTTTTTAGGGCTAATGGCAAAGCCATAACTTTCCCTTTTGGGCTCTGTAGCACTGTGGATGCTGCTGCTGCATAATCATTCTTCCTGGTAAACTGAAGGTCGTTCACTTGAAAAGACAGAGGGCATAATAGAAGTAAGAATGAGCTGCTGTTACCAGAGAAAAAATAATTGTTGGCAATGTTTTTTGCAACAGGGGAATGGGAGTCTTTGTAATTTGCAGAACATGGTGTTCTGGAGCTAGTTCAGAGTGGGAAAAATATTAAAAAATTTGTGTCCATTGATTAAAAGCTCAATAAAAAGCTAAGACACACATAGGGATCAACAGCAAAACAATATAATCCTTGTATTCCACCAGAAGTTTTCAGCAACCTTTTTTTCATTTGCTGGACATGATTGTCATATTAGCACAGCTCAAAGTGAAACATTTTAAATGAAATTTTCTTCACTATGAGAGTGGTAGGGCACTGGAACAGGTTTTCCAGAGAAGTTGTGGACTCCCCATCCCTGGAAGTGTTCAAGACCAGGCTGGATGGGGCTCTGAGCAACCTATTCTAGAGGGAGATGTCCCTGTCATGTCAGGACCGTTGAAATAGATAATCTTCAAGGTCTCTTCAACCCAAGCCATTCTGTGATTCTATGACTCTGTGAAATAAAAGACAAGCAAAACTGTTCTTTTATAATATCTTTATTGGCAGTAATCTCAGGAACAGTGTCAAAGGCCACACTTGTTCATGACTTGAAAACCAGGACACATATGCTTGCAGCACTCTTTCTCTATTTTTATATAACAAAGGTCTAGATAAAAATTCTAGTCTCAAACACCTTTGCTGTATTTTTTTCTGGTTGCAACTATTCACTCTATAGCATTAACTCTGGGGGAAGATAGCCATTTTTCTGAAATTATAATTTTTTGGGGATTATGGAAGATGATTCTTTGGTCATGGCATAACAATTGATTCTTGCTTGTATGACAAACCCAACCAATTTGTGGAAAACCATTAGCACAGATATTAGCAACCAGTGTTCTGGTATGCTGGCATGAATATACTGTGCTAACCCAAAAGAACTAGCTGAAGCAATTCCAACTGACATGCGTTTGAAGTTCAATGTAGAAATATCAGAGGGATATGGTTAATGCTACAAAAATAAAAAGATAAATGGAGTAATCCCAAAATGAATGAAAACACTGATGGCCAACAGACGGTTTGTCATAGCATTTTATCTGGCTTGAATTACATTATTTTGGAAAAACTTCACAGGCTCGATTGTGTTTTACAGTTGAAAATACTGATGTTGTTGTGACAGCCCATGCTGAACTGAACAACAAACTGGTATCAGAAAACAGATAGTTCTAGGAC
Organism: Campylorhamphus procurvoides; assembly: GCA_013396655.1. Lineage (NCBI taxonomy): Eukaryota > Metazoa > Chordata > Aves > Passeriformes > Dendrocolaptidae > Campylorhamphus > Campylorhamphus procurvoides. Next base: position 162,198 of record WBMV01004261.1, on the reverse strand, counting down.
ATAATGCCAAATTTATTGTTTAAACTACTTCTGTATGGAGGAAATACAATATTCTCACTTCATACAAACTGAGTAGCAGGCCTTTGCTTTGTGGTACTAACAGTGAGGACGTAAACTGCAATTCCAAACTGTGTAAGACTCTGTGAAAAGATTCCTGCAAAATAGCTCCAAGCAATTAATTCCAGGCTTAGATCACACTGACAAAAGCTAAATGTGCTCTTTACCTCCTACTCTGTCTTGTTGTTACCCTCAAATCCTTCCACTAAACGGTGTTTGAGGGGAGGAACCCAACCTTAAATAAGAAACCATTTTATTAACAAAATAGCTTTGCATTGGAAAAAATATGCAACACTCACAAGAAGATCTGTGTAAAAGTGCAGCAGCTTCAACTGTATTTTCTACTAGAAACATTGCTCAGGTTTGGTATAGAATTTCTAATAAAAAACCAGGGAGCTAGCCATGATTTAATGTACATCTCCAAGTCAAACACAGAACCAGTTTAGAGCTACACAAGAGTCAGCCTGAGAATTCTGGATATCATCACTGTCTTGTATTCATATGGTTATAAAGGACGCATTTTGTGTCCCAGTGTTAGGGAAAATCTGGGACAGGGGTATAAATGCAAGTCTTATGCATTCAAAAAATCCTTAGTGATTTTGGTTACTTCTTCTTGAAGTAAACAGACCGCTGTCAAAAATGTTAGTGTCACACTGAAGAGAAGATATTGTTATGATCTTAATATGATGTGCATTTGTTTCCAGACTGGCTTATTTCTAGTGTTTTCCATAGATTGCAGACCTCCCATTTTACTAGACATTAATATTTAGCTCATAGGTGTGAAGTGGATTTTTGAAGACATCAGGTATGAATATCACTAAACAGAAAGATGATGCACACTTTAAACTAATAATAAATAATAGCCAAGAATCTTCTAGTAGACAAGCTGCAAGCCACACCCCTAGGCAAATGTAATTAGAAAACCTAACCTCTTACACAACGGAATATAAAATAAACTGGTGTGGATTTATCTTTTCACTTCGTTTATGATGAAAAGGTGCAAAATTACAAAAGCATCAAAATTTACTTTGAATTCTTACAATACAGAGGGAGGCAAAGTAGATTTTTAAACCAAGGTTTTCGATTTGCTTTCATTTCAAATACCTGTGTTTCTATGCAGGCAATGAAGTGCACTTTGTTGAATAGCACAATTATTATCTTTTCCCAGGTAGGAAAGTCCCTCACATAGGACCTACCTATTTCTGTGATACCAGAAGATCTGAAACAACAGCCAACATACAAAGACAAGATGAAAACCTAGCAGATGACTTTTTGGCTGAGAAGGGGAAATGTTTTGAGAAATGAGAATTGCTGCTAGCCATGATACCTCACTGATGCAGCACTTCCAGCAGTCTCCTGCTGCAGTCCCAGTAACTCAAAGAGAAGCAAATGCCAGAAGCAGTGGCCAAAGACAAAGACATAGGGAATTACACTTTTGCAAGGCTATGGAACAAGCTACTTTCCAGTCTCTCTGTTTCTTGTTAATCTCTACATTTTCACTGTTGTCGTCTCAATTACCTCTTTTCTTTTTTTTTTTTTTTCCCTGGCTCAAAGGTCATTGCAGAGCTTTTCCCTGTTAATTCCCTGTCTTTCTCCCTGCCCCCTGTATTTGGGAGGAATTCAATGTTTGTATTTTTGGTCTGTGTTTGGCCCAGCCACCTGTGAGAAGTTGGGCTTTCTCCTGCCAAGTTATGAGAAAACAGGCTGATAAAGACGGTCTCTAGCTTTGAGAGAGAGATTTCTGTGTAAACTAAAATTCATTGGTCTCTCACGATTGGCTGATGGTCCTCCAAGGGCACTTGAAGGAGAAAGAGACAAGGAGGAGGATGAAGTAAACCCCCAGACTCAATGAAGGAAGACCCTCTGAAATGGACTGCACAAGTGCAGAGAGATCCACACAAGCTCAGAGAAGTATCAGTCATGTAACATGAGGGGCAGTGCCAAATACATTTGCTTGGGCGATGCTGGCCACGTCGCTCATGTAAACGTCATTTGGCCAAGTAGATACAAGGCAGATGGCTCATGTTTTGGGGGGGCTCACTTCACATGACAGGACAATGTCACCTGTGAGCCAGCTGACCCTTGAGGATGCAGCCACTGCTAGGGAGGTCTGGGCATTGCGGAGGTGGAGACAACTCCATGGGGGACACCTGGGTAATTTGGGTGTTGGCACCTGGGGTCTTATTTTCTCTTTTCTCTCTCTCTCGGGTTTTTTTTCCTGTTTACTTGGCCACTTTTGGTAATAAAACTACTGTTTGGGTTAAGTTTTCTGTGGTGTCTCAGTCTCAACTTCCACATCCCTTTGGACCCCTGTTCCTCCCTGGAACACCACACCACCTTTACTGTTCTTTTCTCAGTCAGACTTTCCTTCCACAAACTCATCCTTATGCTCACTAGAAGGTGGAGAAGAAGGACTAGCCATTCCCATACTGGTCATTCAGGTGGAGATTGGTCACCAATAGCTCCAGTACAGATCTCTGCCTAGGAAGTGCAGTAAAGTGCATGTAAAGAAAGGGGAAAGATGCTGTGAAAAGTACCAAAAGAATACCTTCTTGGCCTCTGACTTCTACCTTTAACCATTTTGTACTTTTTCTCTACCCATTTTTTTTTTTCAATGAGACACATATGGAAGTTTGTTATGTGTTTTTAAACTTGGGAATGTTAGGGTAAACAGTCATAGTGCCAGCTGTGGCTCTAAGTGTGCTGTGCATATGAAAGAGCCCTGGCTGCATGAGCCAACCTTGCTTTCCTGTACAGCATCCAAGGGCTGAGCTAGGCTGGGAAATAGAGGGGAAAGATAATGGATTATCACCTACACAGATCAAGAATGTGCTACTCCTATAAGGAGGCCTTTCTCATGGGGAGTAATGCCTGCACCAGAGAAATGGATGTCATTGGGAAAGACTGGGGCTGGGAATAGAAGGGCTCTAGGAGCTCCAGGTCTTGGAACAGAGGGTCATGAAAAGACTTCTGACCAAAAGGGCTAAGAAGGCAAGTGGCCAATGAGGGTTTCAGGTGTCCATGCTGGAAGTATGGTACAGGATTTGGAAAGCAAGAAATATGCAGGACTCTGAGGTCACCCTTGCTGCAAGCCAGATTTATTACAAGTGGCAGTATGTAGGGAAGGGAATGAGGGCTGCATTTTGGACTAGATCAGAGGTTGGAAGGAAATGAGAGAAATATTTTTTGGTGAAAAAAATCTGAATGTTTGAGAGCTAGAAGAGCTTCTTCATTGCTGGGGGAAGGAGAGAAAGGAAGCAGAGGTAAAATTCTAGCTTTCTTCTTGACCCTTACAGACAAACTTCTTGGAGGCCAAGAGGAAAAGTAGAGAAAATTTTGCACTGAATAACTTTCCTTTGCTGTCTTTTATTCCGCCAAGGTGAAAGACCAAAGAAGCAATTAGAAACATAATTTCTCAAATTGGAAGGGACCTGTGAGAATCAAGACTCACAGAATGGGTTAGGTTGTCAGAGTCCATCAGTGGAGTCGTGTAGTCCAAACTCCCTGCTCAGGCAGGGTCATCCTGGAACATATAGCACAGGATTCTGTCCAAATGGCTCTTTACTGTCTCCAGTGAGGGACACTTCACAACCTCTCTGGGCAATCTCTTCCACTACTCGGTCACTTGCACAGTAAGGAAGTTCTTCCTCATGTTCAAATGCAACTTTCTGTGCATCATTTTCTGCCCAATGCCTCTTGTCCTATATTGCTCAGCACTGCTAAGAAGAGCCTGGTCCCATTCTCTTGACCACCTGTTACAGTTTCAAACCCAAGCTGAAATTCCTTCCAAATAGCTTGGAGCCAACGCCCCAGCCACAGTGAAGATGTTTAACAAAGAGACAAAAGACATGCAAATGTGGATACTAATT
>WBMV01004261.1:145991-157867 GCA_013396655.1 Campylorhamphus procurvoides | reverse complement strand
CTCTCTTTTGTGCTGAGGAGACTGGAATTAAACACAGCACTCCATATGTAACTTCACCAGGGCAAGGCAGAGTAGACTAGGGGGACGGAATCACCTCCCTCAACTTGCTAACCATGTTCTTCCTAATGCACCCCAAGATACCACTGTTCTTCTTGGCCACAAGGACACACTGCTGACTCATGGACAGCTTGTTGTCCACCAGAAGCCCCAGGTCCTTCCCTGCAGAGCTGTTTTCCAGAAGATCAGTCCCCTGTACTAGTGCCTGGGGTTATTCTTCCCTGCTATGCTTCTATTTGCCTTGCATTTCAGACCATTCCTTTCTGCCCATCTCTCCAACACGTTGAGGTCCTGAAGGGTTGTACATCCCTCTGGGGCATCAGCCACTCCTCCCAGCTTTGTATTGTCAGTGAACTCCATGAGAAGGCATCTGTTCCTTCATTCAAGTCATTGAAGAACAACTTAAACAACACTGGACCCAATATTTACCCTTCAGGAACACCACTGGTGATAAGCCTCTGACTAGATTCTGTGCCACTGATCTTGACCCTCTGGGATCTGCTGTTCAGCCAGCTCTCGACTCACCTCACTGTCCATTTATCTAGCCCACGCTTCCTGAGTTTAAGGATATTTTGGGAGACAGTCCAACAATCAAGTCCAACTCCCTGCTCCTCATAGAATTACCTAAAATTAAACTATATATCTAAATCATTTAGTGCTTGCCATGGATCTTGAGAAATCCAAGCAACTATCTAGGGGTTGATCATAAAAGTACATAAATCTCAGCTGTCCAAGGTCTACATGAGAAAAATAAGATGTGTAAAAAGTTTTGGTGAGCACAAGACTGAAATACACTTTGCACTAAGTCTTAAGGTATGGCTGAAGACATCAAAGACTCCCCCTTATTTTTGAGGCTAAAAGCTATGATATATTTTCAGCAGAAATCTCTGGTTACTTCTGTATTATGAAGGGCATCATAATTAAATTACTTAAATGTTGAATGCTGTCAAAAAAATCTCAACACAGTAGACAAAAACATTCTTTGAGGAAAGCTGCCACATTGTTAGAATGATATCTTTAGTTGAAATTACCCTCCAAATTTAGTGTCTTATTTAATTAGATTAAAAGCATTTAAAACTAAAGACTATGACAATTGTGTGTCTGTGGCACAAAATAGCTACTTTTTATTATTATTTTTCAGATAGGTTTGCATTTTTTTCAGCTTACATTTTTAATGTTACTTTTCAATACACTAAGTAAACATCTATATAGTAAGTTAACATCACAGTCAAACCAATATGCACAGAATGCACATCCTGCAGGAGAAAGCTCACTCCCTGCACATGAGAAGTTAACTATGAAGACAATCCAATGCTGATGTTAAATTAAGGCTTCCTCCACTGAGTGTTCAATTACTGAATAAATATGCACTAGGTGTATGCTTCAAATATAGAAACAAAAAATTGCTTCCTAAGGTGAAATACTTCTGTACGCTTTCTACTAACACAATATTGTTTGGCTTTGTTTATTCTGCTACCCCAAGCTCTTTTTCGAAGTATATTATAAAAAGCTCAAAAGGTCTGGGTTGTGCATAGAATCTTTTAATGAATAAATAACTTTAAACTTTTCAGACAGGTATTTCAGGAACTACTCCTAGAAAAGTTCTCTTAGATAAAATATGTTAAAGACACTATCCAAAATTGGAGAATCATCAATGGATGTAGAAATAGCTCACTGTGTTTGCAATTTTGAAGGTACCAGACAGAAAATGATAAACAGCTTGATACAATATTAAGCAAACTCCATGTGCCAAGTCAATCTTCAAGTCATTGCATGTTAGCAAAACTTAGTGCACCAGTAAAAAGGGGATTTTAGGTCTTAGATCCATATCATGATTAGATGAACCTTGCTCAGAGAAGAACCTTTATGTTTCTTTTGTGTCATTTGTAAATCTCATTGTGATAATCTGTACTAAGACATGTTAATTTCTAAGGTCACATAAACATTCTCCTATGGAAAGAAATCAAGCATCTATGAATCTGTAGGTCATTAATGCTAAAACTCTTGATCTTACACTGTAAAAAATTGTAATTTACTGACTGCACATTAGAGTGCTATGGTTCTCAAACTGTAGGACTTGCATTGTTTGTGATTTACAAAAACTGCTTTGTTAATGCTCAGAATGACACTAGAAGCAAAAATAAAGTGCAAAGAGTTTGGAACTAAGAAGGGAACCATTTGGCCAGTATGTCCTATATTCCTTCTTATTCTCTTTCTCTCTCTCTTTCTTTCTTTCTCTCTTTCTCTTTCTTTCTTTCTTTCTTTCTTTCTTTCTTTCTTTCTTTCTTTCTTTCTTTCTTTCTTTCTTTCTTTCTTTCTTTCTTTCTTTCTCTTTCTCTCTTTCTCAAGATAGAAGCCAGATGGATTTCATTTGAAGACACTAAAATATTCCAGTCTCTTCTGCAAAAATGTGATCTGATTCTTCTGACGTCTGTCTTCCTAAAAGTTATGTGGGTGCTGACCTACACTGTTGGAGCAATGGAATCAATACAAAACTTGCACAGAGAGAATAATGCTTGGTTTCCATTCTTATACAAGAACATGGCAGGCAATTTTATTATGGCAGCTTTCTTTCCTGATATAACAGACCAGATTCTGTCCCTGGTTGCACACACAGATCTATACAGTTGTTAACAAGCTTATTTAATGAATGAATTCAAGACAATATTTTCAGTTCTGTTTTCAGTTACCTTACAGGAAAAAAAATATCTTTCTGAATTGCATGAGTAACTGTTAATTCATTTTCCTTATTCTACTCCTGAGATATCTTGATAAATTAATCCTGTCCTCATTTATTTTATGGTGTTTTCATGTTTAAAAGCTGATTTTGTGAACATCTGTTTCAGTCACTGTTGCAAAGCCATTACTTTTATGAGCCTTACGTATTTTAGATAGATTTACTGCTGACCTTTGTTAGGAAATTGAATGTTTTTGTTGTTACTAACATTTCTATAATTGATATTGTTGATACTGCTTGTGCCACCAGGGTACTTCCTTTAAGTGAAATACTGTGTCTTGGATGATAATCTAGCTATACTAAATCAGATAAATATTATTTAACTTTTCACAGCTTAGAAACAAAAAGCATAATTAAGCCTTTCAGTACTACACAACTATAAACTGACACTTAATTCAAATGTGCCACTGATGTAAGTTTCTTATTTACTCATTTCCTGGTGTTTCCTCACAATCAATTGTTAACAAATATTAAAAATCAGATAATTATGCTGTTGAAGTTGCTGCTATGCAATTGTTGAGAAATTCAACACAGTGTAGGAGGAATGAGGAACTACTTTTTATCCACTGAAAAAAAAGGGAATTTCACTATGGAAAAGTAACATGGATGAATTTGATTTCCAGTATGCGGAGAAGTTAACTGAACCAGAGGAAGTGTCTGCTAAAAAGGTTTGCTCCATGGCATGTATAGCCTGGCATATAGACTGTCAGGAACTTTAGTTTCTTCTAAAGCACAAACTCGTCTCACTATCATGCAGTGGCCCTTTTGTTGTAAATCCAGATTTAAGGTGCATAGTTTCAGAGAAACAGTGTCACTGACAATTTTCCCACAGAGGCTGAGTTCAACTCAGTCATCCTTAAACACAGCATAAACTAAATGCCCAGTGAAAACGGTGAAGATTTTAAAGCCATCAATTTACTGAGTATATTGGATGAATTATCTTTGCCTCCTGCAGTAAGCAACCCAAGTTTAACACATGGGCTACTATATCCATTTGGTGGCCAGCGGAGGCTGCTCCATCTAAATCATGTCAGATAACATGGAGATCCTTCTCAGCATGGTGAATGATAGAGTCCCCTTTAGCTGCCTCATCCTTCCTGTTTCTTCAGTAAATCTATGTGCAGAATCATATCACAGTGATGAAATGAAAAAGTAAGAGGGCTCTTATTACACTTTCTTATTTTTGATTAATGCTTCTTACTATAAAATCGTGATGATAATATTGTCCAACTTGGGACTGAAGTTCTACCCTGTTATTAAAAATTCAAGATTAATTTCTTGGAAAGTTTAGACAAAATGCTTTGGGTATTTCTGGAAAAGTATTTTGCTTGTATTAAAAATACTGACATTATTTAAAGAACTCTGAAACACCAATGTTTTGAGTGAACCACTGAAAATATGGCAAGTGGAATTCTCTGCACTGAAAACACACTTTCTAACATCTGCAGAGAAATTTATGTAATGTATCTAGTCAACATATAAGCCTTTGCAAAATTCATATTAAATGTGCACAGAAGAGATTTTTTTCAATATCTGAAGTTAAGTTTCCAAAAACACATGAATGCTTGAGGCATTTATCATTTATTCAGGATGCACAAGGCCCTTAGAGTTCAATCTCCTAAGATTAAGAAATAGAATCAAGGAAAATAGAGATGGAGACTTCATGAAGAACTATGAAAAGGAAGTCAGCACTGCTAGCTGACCAGATCAGAACAGAAGGGACATCAAAAATACAGAGAAGAAAAGAGTTCTGGGGGGGAACTGCAAAACCGTAGAGACTACTTAAAAAAAAAAACCCTCTGACTATAATAGTCAGTATGATGTCTGCAGAAAGGAGGAGAACCCACAGGATTTGAGAGTAACTAGGCCATGAAGAATAATGTAATGATAATGGTTAAGGGGTAGAACTGAAAAAAACTAAGCTGCAGTACTTGTGGCTGGACTCAAAAAACCAAGTATGTTACAGAAGAAACTATGCCTACTCACATTCTCTGAAGCTCAAAACACATCCAAGATATTCTCACTGCCAGCAAGGACAGCAAGTATTGCTGTCGTTTGGCTCCAGTGATACAGGCTCAGGAAGGCAATGCTCTTCAGTCCTCTCTTTGATATCATGTGGTTTTTAAGGACTGCTCTAGAATGCTTCTTGCAACTTTGGAAGATTGCATATAAATTACTCACTGAAAGAATAATTGATGGGATTATGAGCACTCAGAAGTAAAGAAATACCGATATTAAGGCTACCAGAGTACTTTCAATTTAGGTCACTCAAGCATAGTTATTAAATTACCATACATTTATTTTTACCACATTCTTCCCAGTATAAAGAAAATGCTTGATCTGGACTTATTTCTCCAATTGTCATGCAACAGAAGGGATGTTGATTAGACCTCTGTCTCATCTGTTGCAGGAGTTTTGAACATGATAATGAATGGAACTAGTGGAAGGACTAGAGGAATAGGGTTAGTGGAATAGGGCTAATGGAAGACTAAAATAAACCTTAGTTCTGAAAGCAGTGCTGCAGCAGTATCTATATTTCCAACATGTCCTGTCACTACTGCAGCATTTTTGCTGTTTCAGACAAGTTAAAAACCAAAGTTTTCCTAGGCAGCACTAATTGTGCATTTTATGGGTGGCATTTTAAGACTATATTGAATAATCTGCAAAGTGCTGAGCATTCACAGCTGTAAGCAAGGTCAGAGATCTAATCCCCTGAATCTATTCAATGATAGGAAATACTAATTATGCTGGAAAATTAGCCATATAGATTTAAATTAGATACCTATAATGAGTGTATGTTTGATAGCAAGATTCCTTTTCCTCAGTTGGACATCTTATGGTAGGATTGACAAAATTTTTGAATTAAGACGTCAGAAGTGAAGCCTGGACACTACCCCCTCCAGACTGTTTTGAGACAATCATCATACAAGTGGTTTACCTGGTGGTGTAGAAATTTTTGCTTTGATTATTTCAAACGGTAAGTTTGCAATAACATGTAAAATGAGAATTGTGGGCAGTGGTGCCCAAATTAAATTATGAAGTATGCCTCTAAAGCAAAAACTTCTCTAATTATATGGGGTAGCAATTGCTACATTTGCTATGATGAATGTGAGTGTGCAGCTATAGATAGAGAAATATCAACCCTATTTCTCTAGTAAACCAAGGTTCCTTTTTTTTTTTTTAACAAAATGCCTTGAAAATCTCTGGGCTGAAGCCTGAGAAATGTCGAACAGCCTCAGCTGTAGAATAGTGTGTAATTCAAGCCTACAATTCACTTTTAGTCCTTAAAATGAAATACATGCCCTGAAAGATTTTTCTCTCACTTCTAGAAATTGCATGATAATTTATTTTTTAAACATATAGGCCAAATGAAAATCACTGTGCTACTTAGAGCTTTTTGCAGACAAAGAAGGCAATGGAAATGTGGCAGAGCTCTACCAGAATGCAGCACTTTGCTCCATCTAAATGTATTGGCACATCATGATACATTCTGACAGTTAATTCTGCCTGCAAGTAGGATTTCTTTGTAGGCTACCTACTAATGTCTTCTTTTCTTCAATTAGTTTTTCTGTTAGAAAAAGACAACAGAATTTTTGTATCATATACATCAATCTGATTTTTACTGCCTTAGTTTTATTAGGTCAAANAAGATGATAGGTAGTTCCCATGCTAGCTCCTCTTTTTAGCTTATGGCAAGCTTTGTAGTAGTTGTGATCACTCATGGATGAGCACAGTCAAGTTGGGAAGGGAAGAAAAGGAACACAAATCCAGTATCCAGTGATGCTGGGATCTCCAGTGTCTGTGTTCCCGTCCTCCTCGCTGCGACGACAGACTGTGCCTCCTGCCCTGCGCAGAAAGCCAGAAAACACCAACCTCTTCCCCCTCTCTCCCCTGCTGGGGAAAGATCCCAACAAAAGACCTGGCCACAGTAGTTAATATCCGCATATACATGTCGTTTGTCTCTTTTGTTAAACATCTTTACCGATGCTGGGGCGTTGGCTCCAAGCTATTTGGAAGGAATTCCAGCTTCAGTTTGAAACTCTAACAATATATTACTGTCAGAATTAGTTGCTTTATAATTTCAACTAATGGCTGAGCCGCATACCTGCAATAATGATAACACTAGAGGAACGGCAGCAGGCATTCTCCTCTTCAGTGTTGAAACTGCCCATCAGAACAATAGATCAACATAACTGTGAGAAATTTAACTAGGCCAGGTAGCAATATCACCCTCATATGCCACACACCAAAACCAAACCAAACCAAACCAACCAACCAAACAAACAAAACCCCCCACAAACACAAAAGCAAACACACAAAAAAAATAAAAAAAGAAAAACACAAGAAAATATCCCCTTCCCCCCATCAGTTTTCAGTAGATTCAGTAAACTGGGTGTTCAATACCTGAATCAAACGCTTCCATAAAGCTCTACACAGACCACCCCTACCTGATCACACTAGAAATAATCCTCTGCATGGCTGAAAACCCACAGTTTTTCACTGATAACTTCCTTATGGATTTCAGTGGGGCACAGTAATTTTCATATAGTGATTTATCTGTAAATGTTCATGGTAGGCCTTTCTAACAAATTAGTTGATTTACAGAAAGCTCTTTCTAGCTTTAAGGATAGAATTTGCTGCAGCTCCTCAATAATCAAAGGTACAATTCTTTGTTATTTTTCTTCCTCTTGAACTTTGGAAGTAGTAGACCATAGCCCAGCAGAGATATTTTCTCTGCAAAGTACTGAAGTGTTTCTGAAGTTCAACGGTCATTTTCTTGGACTCATTATACTATTGCTTGTAGTTAAATATCCAGGCAGAACTGTAGGAAAAAGAGGTAAGAAAGTCTCCTACAGTGGAGAAAAAACAATCTGTGAAGCCTTAACAGAGTTGCTTCAAGAGAGGTTAGAAACATAAACACAGTGTAGAATAAAGTATGTTTATACTCTGATTTATTTACAACCCCACACACAGGGGGAGAGGAAATTATACCCCAGGAACCAGAATACATCACTAAAGCTTTACTTAGATATATATTGCTTCCATTTCAGTCAGATCCATTTTAATGAATTTTAATTGCCTACTGTAGAGGGAATAGGCACAAAGGTGTTGACCATCTGAGACAAAACTGAAAAAAAAGTTCAGTAGGAGCTTACTATTACCACAAATAAAATATATAAAAAAATACAGTACTCTTTTAAATATTTATTATCATCAGAGAAATTAGTTACAGTATTTGAAAGAACACTTGAGTAAGTGAATGAAGTTTGGGCTACTACAGAGAGTAAAGAAGTCACAATTTACTACAGCCTTCTTACAGGAGGGAACGCAGCAGTATATTTTCTAGTATTTTACCTTAACTAGTTTTCAAAATCTTGTGATAAATGGCTGAACCTCCAGTGGAGATGGTAATAATGTTTTACGGCTGAACTATATCTCATTGTCTGAATAAAAAATAATAAAAATCCCTTTTTCTCTGTTTTGAATGTCATCGTCTTATTCCTCATTATAGATTTAGTCCATCACGGTGTTTCCAATTAGTATTTATCATCATATGTGGGAATATAGGCTATTCTTATAGCTTATTCTGGTCATTGTTTTCCAACTTCAGAAAATTAAATTAAGACTTTCAAATACTGCAGGGAGTTTGTCCACAGAAGTGCCATTAAAACTGTTCTCAAATCAATTTTCTAAATCCACTGTACAGCCTTGAGAATTTTAGTCTTGCTTATGAGTTTGTGTGGCCAGGCCAGTTTTCCTGCACTTCCCTGGGTTCTTCATAATGTCTTGATACATACAACGCTCACACAAGACTTTTCAACTCTGTTTTCATAGTTTCCACCTACTTCCTCACTCCAAGCTTCATGCCACCCTATGTTTCATTTTTATAAACCTGAAGTTTGCTGCTGAATGGTTCATCTGACTGATCAAGTCAACCTACTTATGACTATCTCCTTCGCCCATGAAGGTCTTCAAACCTGATCGAAATGGGAACCAGATCTTCACATGATGTCTAAATTACTGTTGATGTGAGCTAAGTTGCACCTTATGACAAATTGATGCCAGAAAAACAAGATGAATCTTTCATCTTTGTGTTTGTTTTTATAACCTTAAATAGGATGCAACAACAGTGCTGCCCAAGTTGCATGTATTAGTGTAAAATGTATACATTATCCTGAAGGCATCAATCATCAATATAATGATTAAAGACACATATAACAAAATCACAAAGCAAAAGCATATTAGACTACATTCTTGACTTCCTGATTAAAAATGCTGTGCCATCAGTTGCTTAGTTAGCCTTGTGAAAAGCCTGTCAACAGAGTACCATATCATGCATCCAGCATGATATAACTGTATAAACTATGCAGTTTTAAAAAGTCCTGTTCTGTGATAATGCTTTACACTTGAAAGTAAAAGGATAAAATCAGTATTAAGAGAAAAAATATTATGTCAGTAGAATTTATGTCCAACACCAGATATTTTCAAGCAGTTCTAGCATAGCAGAATGTAACCAGAAATGACATATATCATGATGCAGAGGACTTTTAAAAACTAGTGGAAAAATAGTTTCTAGTTGTTTTATGCGATGTGTAAGAGACCATGAGTGGAACTCATAGGAACGTAGCACTGTCCCGACAGTTTCCAAGAATCCACATTGCAATTTTAATAATCAGAGGAGGTAAAAGTAAGCAGGAGGAAGAGCCTGTGTTTCATTACCCTCTGATGAGATACAACTACAGAGGATGGAGAACTAGCTAAGTTTTTACAAAGCTGAGTCACTTCATCCCCTGCCACAGTAGGTAGCAAAAGCAGAGTGTCATCAGCAGTGATACACCTCAGAATTACAGAAAAAGAGGGACGTTTGTAATTTTCATGATAGCTCGAGGAAAGACTCAGTACTGAAAGACACCAAGGACTCCTGAGAAGTACTGAAAGAACCTTCTTTCACATTGCAGCTGTAAAAAATTAACTATGTTTTTCAGATTTGTCTCTTTGTAAGAGAAGTATAGATAACAGGAGTTGAAATAATATATTTTTTCCTGACAAAAACAACATATAAATCCCACATTGAATGCAATTTCTCAGTATTAAATTTCATAGCTTTAATCTTGTTATGTTGAAAACAAATAAGCTCCTCCCAACATCCTCAGTAAATAAATGCCTAACTCCCACCTCAATTTCTAGTGCATCAGAAATACTGTGAGAAGCTGTTTTGGCAAACATGCTGATAAAACAAGAATTGGTCATAAAATCTCCATATCAGCAAGTCAGACTAACACTGAAGTACTGAAAATGTGTCTGTATTTCAGAGAAAATCAATTTCTCATTTAAGAAATTAAAATTATTTCAAACCAGCAGGGGTAGAGGGAGAACTAAAGACATGGTTTGTTGGATTTTTTTTGTTGGTGGTGGGTGGGTGGGTGAGTGGGGTTTTTTTGGGGGGGTTGGGGTTTTGTTTTGTTTTGTTTTGTTTTACAAAAAGTACATTATAAGATCATATAATCAATAATTCTCAGCTACCTGAGCAGGATCCGGGGGATGTGCACTAGAATTTAAAGAGGGCAGTGAAGGAGCATGCTTAGAAAGATCAAGTTACCACATGACCTTAAACACTCTGACCAAAGATCATAAGGCTAAGTGAGGAAAATCTGTTAGAAGGTGTTCTGAATCAGAGATGATAGGGAAGTGATAAAGACTGCAAGAACATCAGACATAAAGGTTGACCCTCCCTGGGCACCCAAATGAGATAATGGAAATCATCCAGAATTAGATAAGAACATCTATGTCTGAACTCACAAGAAAATCAGGCTGAGATTTTCAGACCTTCTGTGAAACATAAAAATGCTTTGTTCCCATTCAATTTAATTAGGTGACTGACTACCTTGCTGGCTGCTTGAAAATTCCAGCCTCTGAACACACTCACTCCTGATTGCTTCCATATCCAAAGTGTTGGCAGTTGATTAAAAGGTTTTCCAGGAGTATATTTTGCTAAGTATTAGCAAACTATATACAATTATAGACAATATAATGTCCAATTTAAGAAAACCAGAATGTTTGAGATATGGAAAATATATTCTAAACCACATTGTAACCCTGAAAGAAAACCAACTGTACCTGCACCACTGTGATATTTAGTTTACAAGGGCTTTAGGATATCTCAAAATTTCATTGAAATGAAAATGTTCCACACTAACTTCAAGGAGCTAGGCACAGGCTAGTTATAAGCAATATAACTCTGTGCACATGGAAGAAGCTATTACCAGTCAGGGGTACAGGTTCAGTTACAACTTAATCTGGTCACTACTGTAGAAGATAACAAAACATGTTTTTATAAATACATTAATAACAAAAGAAGGGTCAAGCAAAACCTCTGTTCTTTTTTGGACAAAGGAGGGAATATAGTCACCACAGATGAGGAAAAGGCTTAATGCCTTCTTTGCCTCAGTCTTCAACAGAAAGGCCATTATCTTCAGGCCAATCCCTGAGCTGGGAGACAGGGATGGGGCACAGAACAAACCCCCTGCAATCCAGAAAGAAGTAATTAGTGATCTCCTCACGCTTCTATTGGACTGGATGGGACCAAGGGTGCTGAGGGAGCTGGCAAAAGAGCTTGCCATGCCACTCTCCATCATTTGTCATCAGTCCTGGCTACCTGAGGACGTTCCAGATGACTGGAGATTTGCCAGTGGGACACCCATGCAGAAGAAGAATTGGCAAGAGGATTTGGGAAACTACAGGCCTGTCAGCCTGACCTCAGTACTCAGCAAGGTTATGGAGCAGATCATCTTGAATGTGATCACACGGCATCTACAGGACACCCAGGAAGCATGGATTTAGGAGAGTTGGTCCTGCCTGACCAAGCTGACCTCCTTTTATCACTGGGTGACCCACCTAGTGGATGAGGGGAAGGCTGTGGATGTAATCTTCCTGGATTTCAGCAAAGCCTATGATGCCATCTCCCATAACAAGCTCCTGGAAAAGTTGGCAGTGCATGGCTTGGACAGGTGCACTCTCTGCTGGCTAAGAGCTGGGTGGATGGCCTGGGCCAGAGAGCAGTAGTGAATGGTGTTACATCCAG